>VXAK01017641.1:36561-51812 GCA_013399435.1 Arenaria interpres
AAGCATATAAAAGAGAATAGTTAAAATGTATAGAACAGAAAAATCAAAGGAGATTTCCCTTCAGATATGTTCAGCTGGCTGCTTTTAAAGGGGAATTAATAGGTATTCCTTTTATCCCTAAATTACATGGGGCCCTATCTGCTACAGCATATGGGCATCTGCATATTTCAGCCCACTAATCAGGCAAGGCCCCGGAGAGAAAAAAAAAAATGGGGAACATATTAAAGACTTTTCTTTAGAGCTAGGATTAAGAAGACAACATGACCACCACTGTAAATCACACAGAAAGATATTTGGGTTGTCTCGTTTTAAATTTCCAACAAGAGACCTTTCCTCCAAGTCATTAGTCTCTACCTCTCAGTACACAAATAAAACCCTACAGACATTCCCTTTTACATTTCTCACACACGTTTCACTGTCAGGAGGAAAGAAAGCAAGGTTACACTCCAAGTTTACCTTTCATCTGTCAAACTGTTTGCCCTTCCAGTACCTTTTTGCATTTTTAAATATTCATACCAAAAAAATGGTGTTTGTCATGATATACTGATGTAAAAGTAAATGAGAAAGAATGGATTTACTAGTCTAGATTAACCAAACCTTTGCACTTATAAGAGTCTGCGTTTTCATTTTCCATAAAACTTGGGTGCATTTTACCTACCTGGATACCAGTTAAGCATCTGAGATAGATAGTGCCGCACTGGTAAAAATTGGATAAGGTTGAGATACTCAGTTTCACAGAGAACTTGAAAGAAAGAAATGCAAAAAAGCACACTGAAGAGCAGAACAAGCTTGGGGAGGGTTTACAAGTAGATCTTTTCTAGAACTGGTCATGAGGTTAATCTTTTTAATATGCTTTCTGATGTCCTTGGCACAAAGTGGAGGAGTGGGTTAATGAGATTCTCTGATTAAAAAGAATTGGAGTCATCTTCCGTATAGAAAAGAATTGGAAAGTCTCTTCCATATAAGAAAAATTGGATGACCTTGAGAATGGTAATAATAGAAATGAAGTGAAATTCAATAGCTTGTGAACTTAAGGCTAAACAAAAGGAATTGACGCCACAATCCAGAGGGTGAGTCTGAAATAGCAGAGGAAAAGAACATGAGTAAATATATCTGTTACAGCATGACTGGAAAACACCGATGCAAGAAAGTCTGAAAAACAGCAACGACAATCTAAAACTGTTTCAGGCTTTGTATTTTCAGGAAAGAAAGAGAATTTTTAATGTCACTATAAAAGACCTTAAGGTCTTACTCTCATCTGCAATACTGTTTGTATCAAGTATGGTCATTCTGGTTCAAGAGAAACTAACTTGAAATAAAACCGACAAGAAATTCAACCAAGAGTACTAGAAAGCCTGTTTTAGGAGTGGGTATTAAAGGAGCTTAGGCCTTTTTACGCTAGTGAAATGAAGGCTGAGAAAGGAATGTGATTGTGCTCTCTAAATACATCAGAAAAATAAACATACAGAAGGCAAGCAGGTATTGGACAATGTCAACACAGGAAGAAATGGATATATTGGTCGTTAATAAATTTAACTTGGAAATTAAAAGACTTTCTAGACAGAGAACAGTGAGTTTATGGAACAACATTTCAATGCAATTAGTGGGGGAAAAAACAATCTAGGCTTTAAAAATTACCTCAATCTGTTTAATGTAAAGGATTGTATGATATAGTTGTCCATCATAGGAAAGGGCTGGATCTGAACACTCAGAATATCCTTTTCAATAAGCTCCAGTCTACTAGGCTACTTTGATCATGATAATGATGCTTCTCTTCTTTTCAAAATATTGATTTGCTACTATAGTCTTTTCATAGAATCACAAAATCATCTATGTTGGAAAAGACCCTTGGGATCATCGAGTCCAACCATCTACCCTACTCTACAAAGTTCTCCCCTACAACATATCTCCCAACACCACATCTAAACAACTCTTATGCAGACATATTAATATTTGCATATTCAAATGCTGGAATCTAATTCTTAGGAAACATAAACATGCATATTTTTTGACACTGATATACAGCAATTAAAGATAGATGCATTGCAATGGAAAGATGCATAGCATGAATTTCTGCTTGAACAGAAATAACTGTTGATGTCATGGCATTCAAAACAGATTTGCCTTACAATAAACAGCAGGAAGACTGATCACTCGGCTTCAGAGAAAGTCCCCATCGGAGTTCACCAGATACATAATCAGGAGGACATCAAATAGCAAGATATACAGCACCTTCCGGTTTTCACAGGAATAATTACGATCTAGGAGATATATTTCATCATCTGAGACAAACACTAACATTTTCCATTAATAATTAAACTGACATTTAAGTGTTCAAAATTAGCTTTTAAGTTAATCTTCTTTGAGACGTATCCATGTATCTCTGTTGTAATTATAGCACACTTTCCTCATTTAATTGATGCTTTTAATCTAAAAGGTTATGTTTTAAAACACATTCCCCTAAAACACATAATAGGAATGAATTATTGGCAAGGCAGCAAAATTGTTCTGCGGACCATAAATCAACAAAGCATTAAAGATACTGGGCACTGATATTTATTTTAAGATAAAGTAACTAAAAGTTACCTCTGATGATATGTTTAAGCCCTGTAATAAGTAATCTGTTTTCAAAAGTTATGCAGGTGCTAGAAAGGAAAACCATCACTTCCAAGAAAAAAAAATCTGCCACTTACTCAGTTTACTCAAATAGAATTGGAACTCTGATCAAAGTCAACTGTAAAAACCTTTCGCTGTTTGTTCAGTCTTACTTACGTTTAGACACTGAGGCACAGGAGAGCGATTTTCATCATGCTTTTTGTAAGTCTTGTTAAAATTCAGTGAGAGATAATTCCCAAACCAAGACTTCATTAAAAATGAAATTTTGGAAATATCATATCAATGAAAACAGCTGAAGACAGTACTTAATGGAGTCACAGTCTGGTAAGTTAGGAAGGCACCTCTGCCATCCAACCTCCCTCCTTACACAGGGTCAAGTAAAGCTGGTTGTCCAGGACCATGTCAGTTTTTTAATATCTCCGAGGTGGTAAACTGCACAACCCCCCAAGGCAACCTATTGCAGTCCTGTGTTTTAGTTTTTGCCCATAGCATCTTGTCCTGGACACCAGTGAAAGAGCCTGGCTCCATCTGCTTTGTACGCTCCTGTCAGGGTGTTTGTCTACATTGGTAAGATCCCCCTGAGCCTTCTCATCTCCAGGCTGAACAATCCCAGCTCACTCAGCCTTTCCTCACAGGACAGAATCGCCAGTCCCTTCATCATCTTTGTGACTCTTCACTGGACTCTCTCCAGTATGCCCATGCCTCTCTTGTACTGGAGAGCCCATAACTGGACACAGGACTCCAGCTGTGGCCTCACTAGCAGTGAATAAAGGGGCAGGATCACCTTCCTCAACTTGCTGACAACACTTCTAATGCAGCCAGGATACCATTAGCCTTCTTTGCTACAAGGGCACGTTGCTGGCTCATGTTCAACTAGGTGTCCACCAGGACCACCAGGTCCCTTTTCTGCAAAGCTCCTTTCCAGCTGATCAACCCCCCCAGCATACGCTGGTGCCTAAAGTATTTGTTCCTCCCCGGGTGCACGACTTCACACTCCCCCTTGAATCAATCATGTAGTTCAACAAGGGGGAGTGTGAAGTCCTGCACCCGGCAACCAGTTGTGTGTTGGATAGATTATATATGAGATCCACAAAGGGTACAAGTATGGGTATGTCTCTCCGGTCAGAAAAAGAGAGAGATTCCAACTTCAGTGATAGAATAAAGAAGAGGATACTTATATTACCAGCTTAGAAATGAACAGAGTACCAAAACCAAATATTATACTAATAAACAGAGAAAGATTGTGGAGATTAGAAATCCCCTTCATATACAGAGGAAAAGGTAGATCAATATTACTCTCCACTACACTAGGATGAATTTGTAACTTCAATTCAGCAATAAGATTTTTTTTCCCCGTTCTTGGGCCTTCTTAGTGCTTCATAATTAAGATGAATACTTACTGGATCAGATATCATCATGTGAATTAAAAAAAATGTTCTGCCTTGCCTACCTAAGCTGTGCTACCCCCTATATGATACTAAATAATACACATCTTCCTCTGTACAAAGATTTAGCTGAGCTCATGAGTAGCCCCTCTTGCTGCTCACCAGCCTGGCAGATCTATCTACTTTTTACATTTAAACACACCGTAGATATTTTCATCTTCTTCTTTAGATAGTTTCAGTGATAAGGGGATACTGAAGTACAAAATGTCTTAGTAAGCGTTTAAGAATTTAAGCAGAGCAAAGCAGAAGGCTTGAAGAAAGCGACAAAGAAAAAAAGATTTTTTAAAAAAAAATCCTTTTTACATAAGAGTATTGAATGTTATTATAACAAAACCGTACCTTTTTTGAAAAAAAAAAAAAGTATATTTAGAACAATTTAATCAAATTATAACAGTGTGCTAAGTAGAAGGCTGATTGTCTGGGCTGATTGATGCCTTTCTGAAAAGGGGTCAGCTAGCTAAATGGAAACCTGAACGTACTGGCAGAAAGATTTTGACAGATAAATTTTAGAAACTGAATTGAACAAAATGAATGAATATTCTATATTTAACAGTACTGAAAAGCCAGAGACTCAAAAAATCACAAGCCATGCACAATAAATCGTGAGTCTGTTTAAAAAAAAAAAAAAAAGAATCTTATGAATTTTAAGACATCTTATAGATTGGATTATTTTTATTTCCTATCTAGTTTGAATGTGGAAGCACTATGATCTTGGGATTTTCCCCACAACCTGAAGGGCAAAGGACTAGATAAAATCTTAAGAATTCATAGCATTATGAATCTCTTTACATGTGATATTTTATTTAAAACCTTAGTTCCCATGAACAAGTTAAGAATCTGGTCCAACAAATTTCTTCCAAGAGATGGAGTTTTAAATGAAATACTGAAAAGCATGAGACTCAGGATAAAATCATAACAGAGGGCATGACAACACTCTTTAAAAAAACCTCAACATTTTTTGCGCAGCACAGTGGTATTATAGTATCTAAAGGTTCAACTGAAATCTTGCAAAGAATTTACAGAAAATATTTTTTTAGTTGTTAACATCATGAGAAAAAGAAAATTTTTCGAGTAAAATCAAACTTTTTAGGAAAACCAGGTGTTACAAGATTGATCTGGCAGATAGATTGTATGTGGTTTTTATTGTGCTCAAGTGGAACTGGAAGAAAAAGTGCAAGGCTTCTTGAAAACTGCAATATTCAAAAATAATGTGAGGAACTGGTGTTAAAAAACCCCAAAATAATGGCTTTTTTAGTGTGGTCTTGACATCCTATCCTTCATTTCTTTTCCTGAATTAACTAGCTCGTTAGAGGTTCTGAACTGCTTTTCCACCATGCCCTTCTCTTTCGTGGACATAAAACTAAGTGTGCAACAAGCCTAGAGTCAAATATGTATTTTTTTTCTTCTCTAGGAGGAGAAAAACCCAGTTGTCAGATGAACATTTTTTTTCTGTTCTTTGTCTGTGAGGTTTTCAATGTATTATTTAGATAAGATTGCAATGGAGGTAATTTATGTATTGAACAGCGTAGTTCTTTGGAAACAAGATACAGCTGACATTTATATAATAAAAAATAATAATAAGCAAAATTCTCATCTGTGGAAGTCAAATGGCCTTTTCTTGCTAATTGTGATGGTAATTTAATTTTTTTTTGCTACATGATTGTTCAAAAGAACCCCTGGGTACAAAAGTCCCAAAGAAACTATTTTATATGCAGATCATTGGTCTGGATTTGATAAGTGAAGGAGATGACTATAAACTCAGGAGGTATTTTTCAGCTATCCTAGGGAGGACCCTGTAGAGCCTGCTACTCTATACTGAAATCCTAGCCAGTAATTTATTATTCTGAAAAGCAAATGTGCTCTCTTCAAGCCATAGGTTGTTCATTGACTCCCTGCTCCGTACCAGAGCCGCTCACAAATACAGGAATAAGCTTCACACACTATGGATATCAGGCACCAGCCTGACTTCTGCAGGTGAATGGGATATGCACAATTTCTCCAAGATAAAATATTTTTTCTGTAAGTCCTGAACTTTTCAGGACTCTACCTTCCATCTTATCAAACTACTAATCTTTGGTGAGCTCACCATAAACATTGCACCAAATATGTTAATGGTAACAGAGTTTGTTAGTCTTCTGAACTACTTCAGATACAAATATCTGCTAAATTTAACTGAAATGAGCCTCAGTACTATCCTACTACTACTTAAACACATATTCTAACTTGTGAAGACACAGGGGGAAGAAAAAGTCAGAAGACATGGAAAGTTAAGAACGGTGTTAAAAAAAAACCGTGTAGTTCCTTTAGCTACAAATTACCCATTACTGGATAGCTGTGAGGGATTTTATTTAGGAGAGGCAATCAGTCAGCTGAAAAAATCAGACACAGTAAGAAGATAAAAAGGCTACAAAACAAAGCTGATGTGAAGAGTCTAAATAAGGAGGAAGAACAAAATGGGAATAAACCAGATGTGACAGGAACAGTTCAATCAGAGCTGCAGGAAGTTTTCAGAATGGTGAAATGGCTCTACTGTAGACGTTTGGACTATAGCTACTGGTGTTTTTTTTCTTTTTTTTTTTTTTTTTCTGGAAGCAACATACAGAGGTGACATGGAGGGAAGGAGAAAGTATCATCCATCACCTGGTTTCTGTAATTCCATGAACTGTATACGTGGGCTTTCCCTGCCTATTTTCCATATTATGCTTTATGTGAATTCATACATAATCTTTTTTAACCTTTAAATTAGATATTTGTAATATGACAAATGTATCAATACTCAGTATTGCAAAACTTAAAAGTTAAGTAATTTGTGCTAAATGGGCTGTGTACTTATTCATTTTAGTGTGCTTCCATAATACTAGAAAATTAATTAGCAATCTGTCCCTTGAAAATATTGAGTTAATGCTGCCAGGAAGTATCAACCTTTAAGAAAATGAGAACATATTTGTAAGTATGTAGTGATAATTTAGAACATCTACCAATGAAGCCTCTCAAAGGCTTTACAAGCGGTACTAAATTTAGAATCTCCAAAGCCTTCCAGACTACAGAAATATAATTATTCCTGGTTATAAAACAAATTAAAACAAAGAGATTAAATGACACACTGAAGTCCCGAAGAAGTCTCTGGCTGACTTGAGGAAACTGAGGTGTCCTTTTCTCCAGCTCCATTGCCTTGATTCTTGACTGTCTTAAGAGTATGCAATTCCCACACTTGCATCTCTTATCTGCCTGAATAAATTAAATGGCTCCCAATTAGTGACAAAAAAAGATCTAAGATTTTCTAAATTGCCCATCAGTAGAATATAAGAGCTTCCCAGAAAATGAGACTTGCATAACTTAAAAGCCAAATGAGCTATACAGTCTTTAGCTCTTCTTCCAACTATGCTCATAAGTAGTCATGTCTTGATTTCAGATTTTATTTTCTTTTCAGTAATTTCAATCTGTGTGACAAAACAGACATTAGAAGCACAGCAGCACAAAGGAAAATGCTGGTATTGCTACCAATCTTAATCTCACTGGCCCTCACAACCAGGGGCAATTGCCATAGCTGTTCCCATTAAAAATAGCTTTAATGACAGTGAATGATTATGTCTGATATGTTACATTTAATATCTTAGCTAAATGGCTTAATGTGCAAAACCACGTTCTTAAAAGTTTACTCAATTTAGGAACTAAATTTAGTCTAGATGCATGGGCAATTTGGCAACTGGTTCAGGAATTCTGAACACTGGGATTGTTGTGACCCAAGTGCAGGACCCAGCACTTGGCCTTGTTGAATCTCATACCACTGGCCTTGGCACATTGATCCAGCCCGTCCAGATCCCTCTGTAGAGCTTTCCTACCCTTAAGCAGATCGACACTCCCACCTAACTTGGTGTCTGCAAATTTACTGAGGGTGCACTCAATTCCCTTGTCCAGATCATTGATAAAGATATTAAACAGAACAGGCCCCAGTACTGCCCTGGGGAACACCCCTTGTGACCGGCCACCAACTGGATTTAACTCCATTCACCACAACTCTTTGGGCCCAGCCCTCCATCCAGTTTTTAACACAGAGAAGCATACCCCTGTCCAAACCATGAGCAGCCGGTTTCTCTGGGAGAATGCTGTGGGAAATGGTGTCAAAGACTTTAATAAACTTTAAGTAGACAACATGCGCACAGCCTTTCCCTCACCACTAAGTGGTCACCTTATTATAGAAGGAGATCAGGTTATTCAAGCAGGAACCTACCCTTCATAAACTCATGCTGACTGGACATCATTGCAATTATGTAAATGTTCACAGGAAGATGTGTTTCTTCATATCAGTAAATCCTTAATTCACTAGATTCTGTAAATAAGCCAAGATAATATTGGAACTACAGAATCTTCAGCTTGTTGTGGGGTGGCAAAGGCCTGACTGGGTAATTTTTTATTGACAACAGCATGTGTATGGTCCAATTTATTTTTATTTCCTGAATTATGTTTAATCAGAAAAGTTGGTTTGCTGATAGCTTTCCACTGGAGGAAATGAACAGTGGGAAGTCAATTATTCAAAGCTCTTCAGATCCCTAAGGCATAGAACCTGAATGCAGATGTCAAAACTTGTTGACCCAAATCTTCCAATTCCAGACAAGAAGAGGTCAGGAGGGCTTTCTAAAAACGGGTCAAGTTTTCTACAACTGAAAGATTTACATGCCCGGACATGTAAGTAAGTTTATAATACATGAACTTTCGTTTAAAGGAGAACAAAGGAGACTGCCCAAAGAAAAGTATCATGGCTATAAATTTTAATCCATATTAGTAGAACTAATAGATTAATCCAGATACTATAGAAAATGTTTCCCAAACTTTTGATACTTGAGGTACATTATTTTCTATGTTAAAGTTGATGGCATGTGACAGATATCCCTGAGCAGTCCTGACTCTGTCCAATACAGCTATGACCAGCTGCTGGACTTGTCATGCATGATATTCCACTCCCCAGGGTCCCTCACTCTTGCCAGGCTATTTAGACTGCTTGCAGGGCAGAATGTACTGGCCATCACACTACGTCTGTTGGGAATTTTTACCATAGGGCATCAGAAAAACAAGTAGGAAAGCAAATTTAAAAACACTTTAACTTATTATTTTATCCAAAAACTCAGAGAGAAATCCTGGCCACACTGGAAATAACAAGAGCATATCCTTTGATCTCCATTCTTTACACCTTTTGCACGAGTTGAAGCCCAGAGATGACAAGCAAGCATAGTATCCAAGTGAAAGAGAGAAACACGGTGTGTGAATACACACCATGAAGTCTAGGAAATATTGTTCCTTATCTTCTCCTCCTGTCTCTCCATTGGAAGGCATGCTTGGAATCTTATTTCTGCATCTGATACTGTTTTGATGCTTTCCATGTCAGAAATTGGAACGAGTTGTCCTCCCTTCCAGGCAATTCCTTAAATACTAAGTAATATATTAGATCTCTTTCTTAATAACATTTTCTAACTCTATGAATAATGAATTTGCACCAAAATACAGATGTGGTTTCAAGAGGGGAGTAGACTGAACATACCTCAGTGTTGTTGGTTATCACCTGTGGTTAAGGGAATCTTTGAAAAGAAATGTGGATTTGTATTCCTCTGAACAGAATAAAGAACAAAATCCTATCATCTACTTCCTGACCAAGTTTTCTAGCCAACAAAATATTTTGCATCATCCTCTTTTCCTCAGAGAACATTCTCAAATCTTCCAATTTTAGGGGAGCCTATTTTCTCAAAAACTGATTCAGACGTACCCTGAGAAGCCATTTCAGATCAAGCTGCTTGAAAAACAGATGTCTAGCTCTGGATCCCGATCAGACTGAGACATGAGCTATGCATAGAGCTGATCAACACTGTCAAGTCTGAAGAACAGTTTATAGAGAAAAAAATGTATGAACTGAAAATGTTTGGTCTGTGTAAGAACTAGGGCTGCTCTGGGATGTGATCACAATTGAGGAAGGAGCTCAGAGATCGTCAAGTTGGGCATTGACACCTAAACTACACAAATCGCACTACAAGTATTTTGATCCTATTGGGCAGCTTTTAGTTAAAACTATTTAGCAACAAATATTTTTAAGGTTTTTATTGGTTAAGCTTATTCTGTGGGGTTTTAAATGCAACATGTTGAACAGACACTGTATGTGACAATGGGCACAAACTGAAACACAGAAGTTTCCATCTGAACATCAGGAAACACTTTCCTACTGTGAGGGTGACCAAGCACTTGCATAGGTTGCCCAGAGAAGTTTTGGAGTCTCCCACCCTGGAGATATTCAAAAGCCATCTGGATGTGGTCTGGGCAACTGGCTGTAAATTGATCCTCCTTGAGCAGAAGGGTTGGACTGCATGACCTCCAGAGATCCTTTCCAACCTCAACCATTCTTTTATTTTCGTGGCTCACTTCTAGAGTTACATACACGACTGCCTAGTGTAATGCCACATATCTGTACACCAAGGCTTCAAAATCTTACAGACTGAAATCCTCACCTACTAGAATTCAAACCTGACGGATAGTGAAGTAATTTCCACCTGTAATATTCTGGTAAAATTATTGGAGAAAAGAAATGGGGAAACAGTTTTACGGTTCCTGTATTGGAAGGGATTGTAGTTTCTGTGAACTGCAGCGGAACCAATGCCAAGGTACTATGAATTACTTCTAAAGGACAGCATGCCACGACTTTCTAACAGTATTAAAAAAATTAATGGGCTGCAGGTTTATTCAAAAGCAAGAATGGGAATTACTGTAAAACTCCTAATGAAATTTGTGGCTAAAATGACACTATCTTGCTTTATCTTTTGTAAGCACTATTATGAAGTACTATTGTCAAAGTATTGAGCAGGCATGTTTCTTGTAAGCCTTAATAAAATTAATTCTACCAGCACAACAAAATAAACACAGTATCATATAACCCAGAATTATCTAGAGCAGTTGCCCCATACTAGAAAGTCAAATACTACAGTGGGCTAATTTTTCTTAAATGTGATCATTAATTGCCACATTACATAGGCTACAGGTAACTTAAATGAAATCAGTAGCTTTGAAAATCAGAACATTATTGAATGTTTTTGAACTACTGTTATCCTTTGAAATATATTAATACTTGCTCCTAAGAAAAAGAGGGTAGGAGGAGGAGGGAAATTCACAGTCCATGGTCCAACTTAGTGTTAAAAACAGATTATGAGGAATTTGTAAGAGGGTAACCAGGGAATTCCTGATATTTGCAAATGCGGTATCAGTATAGCATTATAACCTTACCTGGAAACCTGATTTACGTTAAGGACCACAGTCTGACAGGAAGTCACCAGCAAATGCAAGGACAAAACTGAAGTGTCATAGTTGCCATTAGGGACTCTTAAGAGACAATTCATGGAATGGTAGTCCATGACCAAAGACATTGCTACAGGAATCTAAAGGTATTGCACATGTCAAGTGGTCAGGATTTGTAAAGCACAAAATCATATAATATAGATGCTACGTAGCAAATGTTTGCTTTTTTGTGAAGTTTTAGACTTCTCCTGTGCAGTTGCTAATAAGCTTAAATGAAGAAAACTATAGGTGTAAAGCAACAGCAACATCAACAAACAGTTATTTCTTTGGGATTTCGAAGCAAGGTGCATCTGGGCAACTGGACAAGGCAGCAATGTGAAACTTTTTCTCAGACTTTTGAAAGATAACAGTCATGGTTTTGAAGGGACCATTATAGTCAGTGATTAAATGATCATCTCTGACAGTAGAGTAAATCAAAATCATCAGTCAGCTATGAAGTAGTGCAACTTCTGTGAGCTTTCTTACACAAAATGAGAAAAAATATAGCCCAAACCTATTCAGTCTCTGAAGTTCATAGAAGTTCCCAGTTTTTGACATGTCTGGAATTTCAGGTTTTGTCTAAGAAAACTACCATATCCAGTCCTCCCAATGCATTATAATCAAAGAATGTGTACATATATACACTTTACACACTATCAGGTAGGGTTTTTGCGTGCTGTTTTTTATGTTGTTGATTGTTGGGTTGTTTTTTTTTAAAAAGGGGGCAAATTATTCTCCTCTTCACAACAGTAATGGTTTGCTAGCACTGAGTTGTTGTATTAAGGGATTTATGTTGCTTTCTTTTGTATTGCTCTGATTAAATCAAACCATAGTGCTTTACTTCTCTTGGTGCTTGTGAAGATATTACCTGAAGCACAATTTTAATTCACAGATACCCCAGCTAACAGGGTGTAATATTGTCATTGTACAACAGGCCTCTCACTCGTGATATGCAGAATTAAATTGCTGAAGAGAACAACGGATGCAATAGTGAGGCAAGTAAGATTGCTTTCTTGCATGTAAACACTATAGATGAATAACTGACTGCGGCCATCACAGTAAATTATTGTACACAAGGATTATAACAATGGTGATTGAGAACATTTTCAATAGAGCTTCAAGATTAATATGACATTCATAAAAGCAAAATTCCTGTATCTCTAACAAATATAATGGCTGAGTTACTATATATAGTGAAGACTGTGTATGCAAGGTGAGAGAAAGAAGAATAAAGCTAAGAGAAACACACAGTATGCCAAAAATGATCAGGACCTTTAGTTGCCCAGGAACATCCCTGCAAAGCCAGTATGAAAACTTTTTATTGTATTCATTATCTGAGGATTTATCAAAGACTGAATGACTTGCATTCATTTCAGCAGAAAATCAGATGTCAATTTTCAATTACAGACAGTCTTCTGGGACAGAAAATAAGAAGAAAACGTAGGCAATCATTGTAATAACTCCGTCCTTATTTTGCCATTATGTAGCAGTGAAGCTGAAGAAAGAATGCCATAGGCCAGTCCTTTCCTGCAACCTGTTTCTTAGCCCTACAAAGCAGGCATTGCAAACTGCTGTAATAAATGTGTGTAACAAGGTAAGCTCCAGGACCACAGCCTAAGCTTTAAGAAGGTCTGTTCATTGTGCATATGCATTTGTACGGTACTCTATTGAGCAATGTTAAACACAACAACTGCTTCCAGAGATAAGATACAGGAGAAAAAATCAAAAGCTGCCTTAGCCTTCACAGACATATCCCATCCATTTTCAAGCAACATTAGTTGTTAATAATTTCTGCTAATAATTTCTAGTGCAAAAGTGTAAGCTACTTTGGGGCTGACTGTGGCAATAAAAATAAGTGATGACTGAGAATGGAAATAAAGTGAAAAAAAATATAGAGAAGGATAGGTAGAAAAGGGTAGAAATAAAAGAGATCCTGAGAGAAAAAAGACCAAAATAGTAATAATAAAATTTCAATCAAAACCACATAAATATTCCCACATATACCAAAAAAAAAAAAGCAACCAAAAACCCCTGATTTCCCAACTCAGTGCTCTAGGATAATAAGGAACCAGGATCTTATCAATGTGATAATTATAATTTTTTATTGAGTGATTTAAAGAAAAAAAAAGCTTTTACAAGGACACCTGCTATAACAAGGACACCTGTTCTGCATTGAGCTAAATATAGACTGCAAAAACATATACTTTGGCCCATGAATCCATTAGAAACCGAGTTTGGTACCATTGGCCTGTTCAGAGAACAGAAAGTAAGGTTTCAGGCTTTCAGAGTGATCACAATACAAATACATAATAATGCGATAACACACATTCGGTTTACTTGCAAATACTGACTTAGGATGAGTGTTAAAGGAATAAAACCACAACAACTCCAATACCTTTGCTTCTGTTCCAAACAATACCATTTAACAAAACAAGTTGTCGTCTTCTCTCTGGACCCAGGATCCCTTCTTTCTGTGATACAAACTAAAGAGAAAATGTGATCACTTACTAACAGAAAAAATAAACTAAGGTTAAATCTTAGGTACATTTTAGAGCTGTTCAGCTTTGGGATCAGACTTCAGATTTTAAACACCGGTTTGCTACTCTGCAGAATTCTCTGGGCTTTGAAGTAGTTTTGTCTTAGGACAGAATCCATTCAAAATCTAACCTAATATTTAGACTTGAAGTATAATATCATCTAATTCTAAGTATATTTGTTTCTGTGTCATTTAAACCAATAATATGCCTTTTTTCTATTATTCTAGTGTGAATACATTTTAGTATGTGAAGATGGTGAAGGACATGAGGAAACGGAATGGAGAATTTTTTGCCATCTCATTCTGGTTCAGACAGTTATTTGGCAGTGAGTTTGCTTTACTGTTTCTTGTCAGGGCTCTGACAAAGGGACTTTGAACGTAAATTGGTGGCAGTAGTTTAGTTAAATTATACTAAACATATTGATTTATGCTTCTGTCTGAAATCCTTGGAACCTTCTGAACCTGCTTTTGAAAGTTCAGCTGTACAGAATGCATTTGTTGCCAAAGAAAAGTCAAATGTACTTGCTTGGACACCTAAATGTAGTGCAGAATTAAAGACATGGTATTTTGGTCTGTTAAAACCAATATAATTTACAGAGAATCTGAGTTTTCCGTACAGATGCCTGAAGCCAGGAACTCACTCTCAGAAAATACCTAACATACAGGTACGTAGCTACCGAATGTGAATACTATTCAATTTAAAAATAATTTCTCTTGAGTTAGAGTTTACTTACAAGGTGACTTTTAAATACCACTGTTCTTACCTTTGCAAAAAAAAATAAGTCTTGATGGGACTTAAGGAAAAAAGGAAGGTTTACCACCTTTGGATGAGGGCAGAGGCAACTCAGGAAAAGTACAGAGATCTTGTTAGGTTATACAGAGAAAAAATTAAGAAGGCAAAAGCCCAGCTGGAACTCAACCTGGCCATTAATATAAGGGACAACAAAAAAAGTTTCTATAAATATGTCAACAAAAAGAGAGTCAGGGAGAATGTCCATTCCTTACTGGATGCGGGGGGAAACATTGCGACCAAGGACAAGGAGAAGACTGAGATACTTAATGCCTTCTTTGCCTCCGTCTTTAATTGTCAGACCAGCTACCCCAATGTATTCAGCCTCCTGGGCTGGAAGATAAGGATGGTGAGCAGAACAACTCCCCTTTAATCCAGGAGGAAGTAGTTAATGTTTTGCTTATGCACCTGGACATGCATAAGTCTATGGGGCCAGATGGAATTCACCCAAGGGTACTCAGGGAGCTGGCAGGAGAGGTCACCAAGCCTCTCTCCATTATCTATCAACAATCCTGGTCAACAGGAGAGGTACCAGATGACTGGAGGGTGGCCA
>VXAK01017641.1:55522-161751 GCA_013399435.1 Arenaria interpres
TGTCCCTGCTCATGGCAGGGGGGTTGTGGAACTCGATTCTTTAAGGTCCCTTCCGACTCTAACCATTCTACGATTCTATGATTCATGTGCTGTGTTTCATCAGTTCTGCGTAATTCTTTTTTGTAACTGCGTTTTGGTGCTTAATTTCCATAATGCCTTTATTCTCTCTTCTCACAGCACTTTATGTGGTTAACTTTAGATGCTTATTTTTCTATACATACAGTTTTATTTGCATTTCTCTGACTTAAATATTAGCCTAAGGAATCCAGTCAAAATACAACTGAAAATGTCCCTATTTATTCCACTGACACCTGAGAGAGAATTCAGTAGTAAAACTAAGGAAAACTTCATTTTTTTTTAGGGGGAACCACTGTAACATTATTTTATATCAATATACTCATGTTTCCTATGCAGGCTTCTTATTCACTGTGTTGTGTAACATAATGTAATGATCTTTGACTAAAGTCTTTCTTGAACCATATAGGCTCTTTGTTCTACATAAAAATTGTGTTTAAATTAGATTTTTTTGATGATATCAAGAGTTATTTGAAACCATATTGCTTTTTTAAAAGAAAAAAATTAGTCTTAACAATTCATTTATGTAGATAAAAACCAGTATTGTCATGAACACAAAGTACAGACAACTTGTAATATATCAGTTTTGTTTTGCAACTGCCTCATTTTGTGGCCTTGGAATCAACATTTAACCTTTCCATTACTGCACAGCATCATCTGTATAACTAAGATAATAGTCATCAAGCTAGAGAGAGAAACATTAGAAGGTACTTAAGTGCTTGCTCTAAAGACTTGTTAAGTGAATGGATGTGTTTCCATCTATTTTAATGACTTTTAGATCAAGCTGCTAATTCAGAGGATTACATTTTCATTCAATTTAAAAAGAAAAAAAAATCAATAAATGGAAAACTTGTTTGATGAGCAGTTCCTCCTAACATTTGTATTCTAAACAGTGCAGGATTGTGATAATACCTGACAGTTGGGTGATGCTGCTTAGAAACAGTTGTCTACCCACTTCACTTTCTTCTTTTAGCTTGGGAGTTGAAATTATCTATAGAATAAATCGATAAATAATTACAAAATCTGAGTGTTCTTTTTTAATGTAAGGTGTAAAGCAACTTCAGTTTACATCTACATGCTAAAGAGAAAATGTCAGTGTCATTATGACTTTTCATTTAAACAACTATTAAAAATAAAATCTCTAAATTCTCAACAAGTTACAATTTTTGCTTCAGTGATCAGTTGCACCTGTAGAAAAATCCTAGAAATGAAGATGCATCAAAATAAAAAGTGTGCAGCTCAACACCAGTGTTAAAGAAGCGTTCAGACTCAAGAACCCAAGTGTCCTAAGTGACACTAAAAAAGTTTAAGCAATCAGTATATTGGATAATGAAAATAGTTTTCAATGTGATATTCAGTGTTACACCTCAGGACATGACTCCATTTAGAATATGACTGTGTTTCATGTATCAGAGGGTGATAGTGAGGAGGTATCACCCTCTGATACTTTCAGAGAAGTATTGAGTGAGACTGGGAAAGCAAGTGAGACTGGGAAATTAATATTCATTAATTTTAGAATACATATTTCTTCTATAATTTCAAATTAATGTGGTTGAAATAAGTCACAGTCTTGTGGGAAAGGGGTTAAAAACAAGTCCAAAGAGGCAGCAGGTATGAGGGTGAGGCCTTGACTAAACCTCAAACCCAATGCAAATCAGACTAAATGATGCCTAAATGTTTTTTGGCTTATTAGTTATTTTACAGATTTCACACTCATTCCTTTTTCCAAATGACAACTAATTTTGGTTTTGATCAATCTGTAGGAAACAAAACCACAGATTTTTCATAGTCCCAACCAACACTTTGCCTTTATAGCTGAAAAAAACCCCAACAAACAACACATTAACACCATTTTCCTATGAAAGTTTTTCTTGAAGGCATCATATTTAAATTTCCCTGAGTAATCAACTGTTCTAAAATCACTGTTTTGATGCAGATAGTAGAAGCAAATTGCTCTGATTTGTAAGCTGCCTACTCAGCTATTGTTGATTCTGCATACTGAGGAACTGTGATCAATGATGGCTCTTAGCAGAAAAATGCCTTTGTGAAAAGACATTTCCAGCAGGAAAAATGAATATCTTGTTAAGCTCTCAGACGTTTCACCATTTGGTAGTGAGTCACTGAAGCATCTGGCATGAATTTAAGCACCTTTGAACCATTTATACATTGATAATGTTAATACACACTTCTTTGTGGAAAAGAAGATGTCAATACATTCATTACTGCTTATAATGAGGAATGGGGAATGGAGCTATCAGAAGTAAATAAAAAAATAATAATTAAAAAAAGCAACCCATGAGCAACAGGCAGAATTAATGCAAATGCTACATCCATTTTTGGGAACACAGCATGAAATAGCTTTGCCAAGGTGATGATACATCATTTTTCGAAAAGGATGAAGTTGAGGCAGACAACAGATGCCTGAAGGAATTACTGTAGTACGACATTCTCACCTAATTATTAGTTTCCAAACTGCACTGTTTTTACAATAATGGCTTACAGGCAAAGTTGAAGGCATTGTTTGTGCTTAGCATAGATAAAGCACAATGACAGCAATCCCGTCATGACAAAAATCTACCCTGATCTAAGAAGGAAGTTAAGTTTTCAGTTGAATTTTCACAAGCTACGAGTAACATGAGCATTCAGTAAGACATGATCATCAGAATTACTGACAAAGCAACATTTTGACTACATTTCCCCCCAACTCTCACAAGATCACTCACCCCTTCTCCAAAACAAGCAAACTACCATCATCTGCACATAGGAAGGAAATATGGATTTATTGAAAATGAAAATTAGTTATAAACAAGAAAAAATCCATAAAAAAATAAAACCTGGAAAGCCACCAATAAATAATTACAAATCACACCAATTATTACCTGCTTTTCCTATGATTTTAGGTGTTGAAACTTTTTTGCCAACCAGAAAAACATTGGAATGATAATCAATATACTTTAATCACCTGGGAAATAATTAAATAGGAATGGCAGGTAGTGAGAATCTGGCACATATCAGATCACTGTAATTGTCTTCTATAACAGTAGTAGGCCATGCAGATGGGGAGAAGCAGTAGGTGTTCTATCTTGAGTCCATTAAAGCTCATAAACTAGGAAGGAAAACAACGTGAAAAAAAATGCTATAGGTTAGATACAAAACTAGATAGATAGCCATGCCTGCAGATCTTTAATTCATTGGCAAATAATGAAAAACATATCAAATTATACTGCATAGTGACCTGTCTTGGGACAATGGAAAAATCTTGTTGGCTTTTATTATTTTCTTATTATAGTTTCAATGACATTAATCTGGAGCAGACTATGAATATACTGAAGGACAATATTGAAGTCTAACTTTATTACATTGAAAAGCTGGAGAAACGGCTTGATATCTTTGGAATTCTGCATGTAAAAAATGCAGTTTACTTTCTTAGAGCAGGCACATTCAGTTAATTAAACACAGAGTGAAGACTGACCAGGTAGGCAGCAGACCAAGATTTGAGATTATAATGGATCACAGGTTGCACATATCAACAACTCGGTCATGTTAAGTCAAACATTATACTACCACATAAATCAGGAGAACAACCTCTGGAGTATTCCTTCAACTTTGCAACTTACCTGCTTCTTTGTGAACAGGACTTCTTCCAAGTTGCTACTGTACCTTCTGCTCAGTAGAGTTCAGAGAAAAGCAACAAATGATGAGAAATCCAAAAGTAGTATGTTGGACAGTGGGAGTAAATCTTGGAAAAGAGAGAGACTGAAGAAGAACAGAACAAATTTCACTTTTATAAAAGGGTTTTAAAGAAGAGTGGAATAATGTCCTTTCCATCTGCTGTGGCTAGGTCTTAATTATCAGACTTCATCCATTTCACTAAAACTATCCCCTTACACATGCTATATACAGAAAATACAAAAATATTCAAAGCAACATTAAAATATTAACATTGCAAAACCTTCTCAGTTATGAGGTTTTGAAATGGTTGAAACAACCAGTGAATAGACTGGAAGCCAAACTGACCCAACAAGAAAACTGCCCATTATTAGACATATACATTATTTTGTGAAAGGAAGGTATTACTGAAACCAGGTTTCACCAAATCAAACACAGATTCTCAGATTCAAATGGTTGCCTTTTCATTCTTTTATTTCTTTCCTTTTGGCACCATAGCACATGTCTAGAAAAGAAAAAGCAGTGAGGTAGCAGTGATTCCTAGTCTGTTTTCTACGGAGTATTTCTGTCTCTTGCTCCAAGGGAATGAGCACTGCTCAGAGTGTGAATCTGTTGAACAAAAAAAAGTCATCTATCAAATCTTCTGCTGTAGAAATACAAAAGTATTTTGCATACTGCTTTTATAGTACAATGTGGAAGAAACATGCCTTGTTTAAAAATAAAGGAAAAATTAATGCCGCTGGAAGTTTGTTGTTGGAATTGAAAGCAGTGGCTCAGAAACATTAGCTCATGAGTCTTCCTGTGCTAAGTCCATCCTCCCAGGAAAATTCTAAGTAAATGCTTGTGGTTAGCAGTAAATTCTTCAGGAGGGAATAAATATTTTAGTGAAAGGCAAAAGATGACACAATACGCTGGGTAAACTTGGAAAGAGTATTACTTAGTGAGCTACAGGCCAGTTCTGTGACTTCAAGTTCTTATAGGACATCCCACTTCAGGAACAACTTCAAAGGTGTTGAATCATACATATTTTAGTTACTTCAATACTGAATTATGCTAGCAAAATCAATACAGCAAGTAAATTACTTTTTAGATTAAGCAGACTCAAATAATTAAACTAGGATGAGTAGAACTCAAATTTAGGAGAGTATTTTACAGTATCAAGAAAAATAACACCTCATTCATCAAATCTACCCTCTATAAAAGAAATATGCAACTCTGTGCATTCCTTTTTCACACGAAAGAAAAAAACCTCCAGTCTCTCCCTCTTCCCTTCGCGTTTTAGGAGGGAATATTGCTCTCTGTTAACACTGCAGGAGAGGCTATGCAAGTTCTGGCAACTGCTGTATCTATAGTCATACTGAGAAAAATACAGGATCATTGTACTCAAGAGCTTACGTTATTGCTGGAATTGGCAACTTTGATCAACTGGCAAGTAGCCATGGAGAAAATAATCTATCAAAAGCTTACCGCTACCCCTGAGGTTTTCATAGCCCATATAAATACATTTAGATGCATTAAAAATTAAGGGATCGGAATACTCAGTTATTTCTTTTTATGGATGAAAAAAATTAAGTATAATAAGAGGAACTATAATGAATGGCTTGTATAAAAACTAAGTAAACTTCGCGTCCCAGCTATAGTAAGTATGTGATCTAAATATTAGTGTTATGACTCAATAGAACAATACATATTGGCTTTTGTTCCTTTATGCTTTAATATTTACCAAAAAAAAAGAAAAAGAGGAAAAAAAATCTGGCTTTAAGTAGCATGTTAAATTACAGCCTGAGAAATGTACATATTGAAACACTGAATCTTTCAGAGAAATCCTCAGCCATCTGTCTGCCTAAGGTTCAGGGTGCTGGCTGAAAAGAAGTAGAGAATACAACTCATATTAATTTACGCTGCTCTCATTTGCTGCCAGATTCTCTTGTAACACAAAAGGTTTGCAACAAACAATGACACAGAGCCCAAATGCTTATGTTTGTTTTAATACCATGGAAAACAGACCCCTAAACAGGAAAACAGTTCAATTCCCATTAAAGGCAAAATCAAACTACCATGTCTGTGTTAGAATCAAAGCAGTTGTTCTTTCAACACACAGTTTAGGGATGAAGCACCTTTTTCTCCACAATGATTTATCTCTTTCTTGAAGAATACAACAGAGTACTAAGTCTAATACCAAACAATGTTATTACTACCTTCACTTGTAGTCAGAGAAACAGAATCCATTTCATATTATTTTCACACACCAGCACCACACTTTCTGTAGCTCTGGCCCCTGCAAAATTTCAGGCTTTACTTTCTTCTCCTTTGAAAGTGTAGACACATACTTCACTGGAGCGCTACGTGAGAAAGGCTAGATTTACCTCAAAATAAACAGGTAAATCTAAGAGATACAGCATTATATGTGGGCCCATTCTATCCTGTATATTCCACTGCAGATTATATATATCCCAATTCTGCTCAAATATTTGTCAAATACTTTTTCTTGCATTGAAAAAATGTTCAGGCTTATAAATAAAAAATGCAGCCTGTTAAATTTAAAACATGCTTACAAATAAGTTTGAGGCACTCACAGTTTAAGTATTAATCCCATCAACACCTAAATCCATAAAAAGGAATTATAAAGAAAATATATACAAGTAGGAGGAAATGCTAGGTGTTATTTTACTGTTTTATTTAATATTTTTATTCTAAGAACATTAATATCCCAAAGACATTTTAATGACAGAGGAGATTTCCAGAAGTCTCTAACTACACTAGACCGCAAGTCCGAATTCTCACTTACAGAAGACACCTGTCAGCATTTTTTGGATTGAGTCCATAGGAGGGCCACAGAGATGATCAGAGGGATGAAGCACCTTTCCTATGGGGACAGGCTGAGAGAGTTTGCGTTGTTCAGGCTGGAGAAGGCTTCAGGGAGACATTATAACCCCTTCCAGTACTTAAAGGGAACCTACAGGAACGATGGGGAGGGACTCTTCAGCAGGGAGCGTAGCAATATGATGAGGGGTAATGGTTTTAAAATGAAAGAGGGTAGATTTAGGTTAGATATTTGGAAGAAATTCTTTACTGTTAGGGTGATGAGGCACTGGCACAGGTTGCCCAGAGAAATTGTGAGGCCCCAGTCCTGGAGGTGTTGAAGGCCAGGTTGGATGGGGCTTTGAGCAACATCATCTTGTGGAAGGTGTCCCTGCCCGTGGCCTTCCAACTCTAACCATTCTATGATTCTATGATTTTCATTTCTCTAACTTTGCAAGTCTGTCCCTTAAACTAGGTTCCCATCATATAGCACCCATCACAAACATAGTAAAACAATGGCCTCTACTCTGAAGATACTTACTGTAATACTTCTGGAAGGCTGAAGGAAAGATGAGCAAACATTGTTTATGATTTGGGCAGGATTATCTGTAAAGCCAATTGGTAGTCAGAAGGTTAACAGTTAAAAGATGGCAGTTTTCTGTAGAGTTCATTGAAGGCAGAAGGTTTAAGAAGGGTTCTCAGCATGGACGATTTGATAGATATGGGCATCCTAACAGATTTTTCCAAAGTGTATGGCAGTCAGATCTTCCTGACAAGATGGATATATAAATGGTCTATATTATAAAACTTGATATGGTTAGGAAGAAGGAGATAAAAGAACTGCATCAGGGCTCGTGCAGAGAGACATTTCAAATTTCAGATTTTTCATAATTAAAATTTTACCATCAGACAGTTCCTTCCTGGCACTAAATGTTTCTGTCAACAACTCCTTACAATAACTTCTAGACAAAGTAATGGGTACCTTAGAAGACAATTTTTAAAAAAATATTTTTTTGTATTTATGATACTAATTTAGTCCCTTTTTCTTGATAAATTAAATTATAGTAAACTTAAATTTTCATGATCTTGTAGTATTCTCATCATGAAAATTGAGTTATGATGGATTGGAACATCTTCTTTAGCCAGCTATGGGGCAATTCAAAAGGTGAAGATCTTTTTTGATTATTCATGGTCATTATCGCCTTAAAAATATCACCTTTTTTTTTTTTAAATACACTAACAATGATGTTGCATGTAGACTTCTTTTGTCATACTATTAATATAGCACTCTACTCATTGGAAGCAGAGAAATATATTCAAGAAATGTGAAAGATCTAGTTTGTTCATCTAGTTTGTTTACCTGTGCTGCACAAATCAACAAAATTTATTGTTTTCTAAATTGAACTCAGCAGCATCTACTTAATGTGCCAAAAATATTTTAGAGGACAAACATTTTTACCTAAAGATAATGATAACCTATGATAGTGATCTCGAGTTGTTTAATTGTTCTGATATTTAAAAGGTAAATGTTTAAATGATATTTAAATGAAAGACAGAAATTCTCAGATGGCTTAGGAATTAGCTATGACCTTTATGTTAAGCTGCCAATTCAAGCCACTATGAACCTGAGCTGAATCTGAAATGCCTGTCTGGTGGCTAAACGAAGGCTTCTGTGAAATTAATAATTACGTTTACCTATTTCTTCACAGAAAGGGGTCTTAATTTTGGTTCAGTTTGGTTTTATGTTGCTATGACTGGCAGGTTTTTTGTGAATCAAACAGTAGAAAAGGAACTACAGAGAATAAACTGTATTTCCACACTCTTTCTCCCAACTCAAAACAACGCTTAACTACCAAATGATATATAGAAAGTTGCATTATCATCACCAGGCAATTTCCAAACTTTCCACATAGCTTCATTTTGAAATGAATAAAACATACTTCATTATTCTTTAGTGCTTCATTTGAACTGGAAAACAATTTTTATAAGACCTGAAAAATACTCCAGAGATTTATTAACTTTAATCATTGCCTTTCTTAGACCTTGGGTTCTGGATTGCTTGTGTAAGACTTTACATCCACCTAAAAATGCCTTGGAGTAATAATCAGGAATAAAAATGTCCTTATGAGAGTGTCTTCTTCCCCAGAAAAGACTAATTTCTGAGAGGAAGATCAAGGTTATGTTGAAGGTAGAAGTTAAATAATATAATTTGAGTTACAATTTACCATGCTGGAATAACATTTATTTGTATATTGTTCAGTCAAAGAGGGCTCAATAATAAAATATTTTTAAAAAATAAAGCTGAAATAAGTATTTATTATATGATATTTAATATTAAATTCACAGTGCTACAGACCATCTTCAAAAGTCCCCTGCTGTTGATTATACCCAGATAGCACTTCAAGCATGTACAGCAATAAGAACCATACTGAAATTTACACAGTCAAAGTAAGGTTATACTGAAAATTCACCAAAGCCGAGTCAACTCTAAATTCTCCTTGAAAGTCACATAAAAAAACCCCAAAAAACCAACAACAACCAACCATAGAAAAATGTGCATCTAGAATGCATGCTAGAATATCATGACTTCAGCCTACAATGACATATTTGATTTTGCTAAACAACAAAATAGTTTGACAATGATACCTCATATTAGGTCTTCTAGGCAGGTAAATCCATAGCTGTATCATTAGGATTCTGAGTAAATGTGAGATGGCTGTGAGAATAAAACCACTTTTATGTAATCTCTTGGCATAAATGAAATAAAATAAAATAAAATAAAATAAAATAAAACAAAACAAAACAAAACAAAACAAAACTGTTACTTCAGTTCTAAAATCAGGGAACTAAGGCCAGGATTTATCAGATCAAATTCAGCAACCTGCAGCATAAACATTTCCATATGAGTTAGTTGTTTAAGCTCTCTTTACAGTCAGTGGAGAGCATAAATCTTCTCTGGAATATGATTCAGCTCATCTCCTGAATTAGCTGTCTAAAATAGGTTAGATGAATTATGCCCTAGACATTTGTTTTTTCTTAACCAATTCTAAAGGGCATATAGGCAACTAGCTCAGAAGTAGCCAGGTGACATAAAACTGTGGGCTGTGTTTCTTTCAGCAAGTATGTCCTGTAAAAAAGAAAGAATCTTTCTGGTCCATGAAGGTTAAAGCAAAACATCAGCATCTGATATTGTTAAAAAGAGAGACACTGCCTATAAAATAGTTGCAAAGCAAAAAAAAAATTAGATCACCATCTTCTTTTGACATATGTTTGGAAATATTACTGGAAATACAGAGTAATATGAATTTAGTTTTTCAACCCCATCATAATGGTCTTCATAAATAACATCATAAAAAAAATGTAATTGCTCACTGTGTAACCCCAATATGCACCTGCAGTTCTGAGACGTGACATGCCCACTGCGGCAGTGGTATGACTTACAGGTTGACTATTATGAGTTCAAATCCTTTTCAAAAGAGTGTGATTGTAAGCACATTGCTTTTGGTTTCTGGTATTCACTACCTAATGGTTTTGTGTGAAATGTTGTTAAAAGCATTGAAAGGACATACAAAAAAGCTGAAGAGTCAGATCTCTGCTTGGCACTACTAGGTTATAGATCAGCACTCTGAAAACTGGCATAGAAATTGCTGAAATATTGCTTGATTAAAATCTTAGGAGCAAGTTACCCAATTACATAGGAGTAAATGGTAAAAGTGGCTTGTTGTAAAATCTTATTAGAAAAACATAAAAGCTTCTAATCAAGTGTACTATGACAAGAATTCATCAGAGCTAAACCATTTGCAGTGATCAAACATACAAGATATCAGTGGCTAAAAAGACTGAGCTTGTAAATTTATTCCTGACCCTGTGGAGATGATAACAAACCAGGACAGTCACATAGGTGAAACAAAAGGAGGTTCCAGCTTTATACACAAACAAGGAAAGAAAGAAATAAATGAAAAAAACACCCCACCAAAACCCAGAATCTGCATCATCATTAAAACCTAAAATAACACAAGTGGAGGAGGAGCCAGTAGATCTGACAGCACAATGGGCAAAATAATTCAAGAGAAAGACTTAAATGCATGGGATGCCTCTAAGATCTCCAAAACAAAGATCAAGCCAGAGACTGTGAGAGAGATCTTGATGCATGATATATCTTTTCTAGAGAGTAAAAAAAGTGTTGATAATGCAAAAATAACACCCTCTAAGATTAGATGTTGTGGGGCTACTCATTACTGCCAGCCTAGGAAAGATGTACAAACACTTCTTTTCCACTCTGCCCTGGAGTTTAACATGTATAAGCTGTCCCCAAATCATAGTTGAAATATGACATTGAAAGAACTTCTCATGTCACTCCCATCAAGTCTGATATTCCCAGGGAAATTAAATCTATCACATTTAATAAGTATAGAAAAGTAATTACCTTATTAAAGAAAGATCACAGAATTACATAGTAATTTAAGTTGGAATGGACTTTTGGAGGTCACCTGTACCGGTTCCACATCAAAGCACAGCTAACCTCAAAGTCCAAGGATGCTCAGGTATTTGCTCAGGTGCGTTTTGAGTACCTCCATGGATGGAAATTCCAAAATCTTTTTAGAGAAAGTGTTCCAATTTCTGACCACCCTTATCAAAAAGAATTCATCCTCACATTTTTCCAGTACACATATCTACTGTAACCTGTGAATGTTGCCTCTTGCCCAAAACAGGACATAATATTATAGTTACGATATCACAAGTACCAAATTACAAAACAATGACCACTTCCCTCAAACTGGTGGCTTTACCTTCAGTAAAGCAGCCCAGTAACAAGTTATTCTGCATAGTCTATTTATGATCAAACTTGGAATGCTTTTTACTCAATTTCTTGAGTATATCCATAATCTTCATTTTCTGTTTCTTCAATCTGCCTTTTCTGTAATGTCGTATCTCAGTTTCTTAGCTCCTGATTACCTCTCCGATTTTTTGTCTGAGTTCTTCATCTACCTCGGAATTATCAGCTACAAAGTAACTCCTGATACTCTATTGTTATTCCTGCTATCCTATTATTTATGACTTTGAACACTAAATTAAATTATATTGTTGAGAGACTTGCGCATCATACTAGTGCAACTACTAAGGAATAAATATGCGAGTCAGAAGAAAGACTTGGATACAAGATCTAAAAAAAAAGCCTAGCAGTATGGTGACATTTATATTTTTTTTAGCTGCCTGGTGTAGAACGCACCTTGCATACTTTAATACATACTTATGATCTCAGGATTAGTTCCAAGTAATAAATGACATCAAAGACTTTATCATCATTTAAAGGAAGTAATACATCTGGATAATATCTCCTGAGGCCTTGTAAGTCTGCCACTAAAGGAAAGTACTATGCAGATCAGAGCTCTGTTCGCTAATGGGGCTTTACAATCTATTTTTATTTAGTCAAATGTAAGAGAAAGTGAGACAAAATACAGATTTTTTTAAATGTAGCAGGGGAGGCTTATTTGTGCCATATCTCAGGTGCCAAAGATACAACAGTTTATAGTAGCCATCTAAGGGTTTACAAAGTCAGAGATAGTTTGTGGGGTTTTTTTACAGGAGCTTCCTAGCATCCACCTGACATTCAAGCCATTCTGTCTATGCCAGCCCTCAGAAACTGCCATGTCTCTACTTCTCTTTTGTACTTTTACAGATTTATTTTTAAAAGTATGTTGAAAGTGCAAGTACTGGGAAAAACAAGACACTCTACAGCCCTGGGACCACCTATGTGATGCTCTCTATGGGAGGCCAAGCAACATCTCATTTTACAATTTGTACATAAGCAACTAGGGGCAACACCAAATACTCCTATAAAAAGAAGGGCTATGGCTGCTGCTGCTACAGTGCTGAGTTCCAGTCTCACGCCCTCTGGATTAACACTCATCATGGCTAACCACTGCGGGAACCACATGGTTTGCTATGTATGGGATTATGTGATTACAGACATAATAGATGGTCAATTAATCTGGGGTTTTAAGGTATATCTCTTCAGAGCCTGGACATATATAATAGGATAGTGTAGAGGCAGCCCCCTTACTTAAAAAAAAAAAAACCAAAAACAAAACAAGAAATAACTATAGAGTTTTCTTTGGAGATAATCTAGTGGAACACCTTTAAAGGAGAGCTCTCAGGGACATATACCTCACTAACTTCTGAGTATCACCAATGGTGGAGATCCCATAAATTCTCCAGGAAACTGTTCCAAAGTTTGACCCTTTCCATTGTAAGGAATCTTACCTTTCTAATTCTAAGCAGAATTTCCTTTGTTTCACCTTGTGTCCTCTGTCCTTCATCACTTTGTGGTGTACTTCTGTGGTGTACCTCTGGTGACCCCCCAGTAGGCAGCTTAAATAGCAATAAGATTCCTCTCTGGCCTTCTCTGCCAAAGTGTGAACCAACTCGTCTTTCTCACCTAAAATTTTGTTCCATTTGTGGCTGAAATAATATTTATTTTCTCAGAGCCACCAGCTATGAAACCTCACATAACACCAAGTGTTTCAGTCCATCAAACACAACTAGAAAACAGACAACAGGTTCCCCCATTTTTCTCAACCATGTTTCTGATTACTTTATGTTCCTCATTACTTACTGCTGTTTATGGCCAATCATTGCTCGGTGCCTTGCAAGGAAGGTTCCCCTCAGAGTTCAGTTTGAAATCTTCAGCATAATCTGATCCTCCTGTGAGTAGCAGCATCAGGACGTGTCTATTCTTACATATAATACATGTCAATCCAACCTCAGAAAGAGTTCCTTGACTGCCAGCAGGTTTGAGCCATCCTTTTCCTGCGAGATACTCATAATGCCAATATCCCTTTCTAAGTATGATAGTTTAATCATGTAGATCTCATTACATGCAAAGGAGATTTTCACAACTCCATAGAGATAACTAAGCACTTTTTTCCTACTAATGAGCATCTGTGGAACGGAACTAAATTCTATGTGATGCATGTCTCAGTATCACTTGAATTATATATACCTCTATTTTAACACATCAGTTATATCAACTAATACAAGAGTAAAATATTAATTTGCCATTAAGCTATTTTTGTGTTTCCAAAACAATTGTTTTGCCTTACCATGCATACATTTAACATCAACTTTAGTTAACCAGTATATCTCTTGCAATTATGGATCCCAGAAGAAGTAACATTGTTTCCCAGGATATTTATCCTATGTTGTGGTGGCATTTTGTTTGTTTTGTGGGTTTTTTTTAAATCTTCTCAACTAAGCAATCCAGCTTCCTCAACCACTCCTCATAAGACTGGTGCTCTCGACCCATCACCAGCTTTTTGCCCTTCTATGAACATGCTCCAGCATCTGTTTTTCCTGTGGTGAGAGGCCCAAAATATCATGCTGTTCAAAAATATGTGTATATGTCTAAAACTCTAGTCTAAAAAATTACTCGGGGGGATGAGACTTGCACACTGCGGGAGGCCTGGGGGGTGGACGGGGCACTGGCATTGCTGGTTGCATCAGCCAGAAACCACAGGGTAGGGGTGGTGGGGCTGCAGGGAGAAGTCCAGGGACAGTCAGGGAAGCAGCAGCCACTGGTGCGGAAACACCCCTGAGGGACCATGGATGATCCACCCAGGGCAGGGACCTTCTGATGGACGGTGGCAACAGTGGTGTGCAGCACCTCACCTTCCCTGGCCCATGGTGTGATGCTTTCTGCAGTTCAGCCACAAATGGGTTTTGCAGGTGGCTGGGCTGGAGACCTTGGTGGTGTGGAAGTGAGAAACCAGAGATCTGGCCTCCAGAGAGAGCTGGCCGGGTGAAAACTACACGCAGAAACCAAACCTGAGGAAGACAACATGTTGACCAGACGATAGATCTGTCACTCAAAGAAAAACTGGGAATAAAAAATAATGAACTAATAAATGGAGAAGTGAAGAAAAATGGATCAGAACAGCAAAACACAAAATTAATGTAAGATAGAAAGGGGAATACTGGTGCAACTGCTATTTATTAGCAGATGCAAAAGCTGCTTCTAAATGACTGGGATGGTCTGAAAAAAGGCACACCACTGCTCCTTTTTCAGATGTGTATGAGTCATTTTTCCAAAGCTCTTTTACCCACCAGTTTAATGCCAGCTGCTGTGATACTGAAAATGCAGAGCTGCTCCCGTGGTTTCTGCAGGACTCGGTGCCACAGTGGGAGAGGTGTCTTGCCAGTGGCTGCCGTTACTGGCCTGTGCCTAGCACCATCTAGTTAGCCTCGGATGGCCTCTCTGTGCTGTCATACTTTTCTGGATGAAGGCAGTACAATGAGAGCACTAAAAATAATATTCACTAATCTTCAGCACACAGAAACATTTGGGGAGCTGTGAAGAGCCCTCTGAAGCTTGAATTTAGGAGAAGGAACTATTCCAGGTGACTTCTGAGGATGCAGATATTCTCTTCTTTCAAACATATGCCTTGTCTGGCATAAGTAGCAGGGCAGGTGTGTGTGATGACACCAGTGTGGCTATCAATATGTTCCTTATATGTTAAAAATTCTGCTTAACTCTAATAAGATAGTATAGGTCATTCTCCTTTTATTAATATTATTGGTTAATTAGATTGGTGACTAGACTGAATAATATTTAGTGTATTCTTATTATAACTTTTCGTTTTTACTACTCAGAAGCTAATGTATATTACCAACCAAGATGAAAACTAGTGTATGAGTTAGTAGTTAGATGCTTACAGTAATTAGCATTTCCCTGGGAAACATGAATAATTTTGCTTCTTAGCCAGCTGTTGAAGGTAGCAGAAACAGAAAATACTGTATTATTACAGTAATAATTATCAGTACATTTACAATGCAACTTTAGAGCAGAAAGCAACTTTGGATCTTTCAACTCTTCACTCTGGGCTTCTCATAATCTAATAATAAAAACCTGAGTCAAGAAGAGGAAAGGTAAAATTCAGTAGGTAGATGCAGGGATGGAATGAAATATTTGTTTCATAAGATCCATTAACTGGAGGATAATCAAAGGAAGATTATTGGTGTTTTAGTACTTTTCCATGGTACTTTTCCATGTTGCTTTCTGATAATAAACTTGTTGATATATTTCCATCTCTTTCTGTCTTCCATTCACTCCTGTCATCTTTAAAACATTATACATTCAGTGGGAAGTGTGGAGACCTTAGGGGCATCTGGAGTTTTGCATGAATAATCGATCTTTGAGAATGAAGTGAAAAATGAAAAAAATGAGCAAAACAATCTGATTTCTATTTCTGCACACAGTCACATTGATGCAATAAATCCTGCTCATAAGTTCTTTACAGTGCCCCTTAGAACAGGATCTCTGGAGAACCCCCCTCTCAAAGTCCTTACAGGTGTTTTATGTTAGGACACATCAGGTATCAGAGCAGAATGTCTATGTATTTTCAGCCTAAAGGGAAAAGAAAAAAAAGATGCCTGAATTTATATTGTGCTTCTAAATCAAGAAAGAGCCCACAATCTTTGTATCATTCACATATTTGTATTTTAGAATAATTGGCACTTTCTTGACAAAAGAGGAACTGTTTTAGAAAAAACACTACAGAGGCTGCATTTAATCTCAAGTCCTAAACTTGTACCAATATATGTACTTTAAAAAGCAGTTTGAAAAGGAACATTGTATAGTAACAAACTAGAAATGGCTCAATAAAACAATATTTCAAAGGCTCACGTCAGATTTCACATTTGTGTTTTCAAGAAATAAGGTGGCTGGAGTGCATCTTTATGAGGCAGTTTGTAGATATTGGAGCGTAGTAAATTTGATGCTTATGAAAGCAGGAGAGTTGGTGTTGTCAAAGCCACAGGACACGGACCTTGAATAATCCTCCTCAGTGAGTTTACCTTTCCAGTCCCTGTCAGTGACTGAAGGAATCACTGCACCTTTCTGTTGGGATTTTCATTTGTATTTATATTTTGGTACATTCAAAACTGATTTTGTTCTTGTTTCACATTCATTCTTACAAGCAATATTGACTCATAGCGATGGCTATTGAACAGACATTTCAGAATGTAACAATGATTCATTTAATTAAGGAAAATAAACTCAATTTGTGATGACATTAATTTAAGGTTGAAACAATTAGTCGTCCTAGCTGGTTTTATGAACAATGCTCACACTTCCAATCTGTCTTCAGTGTTTTCATTCAGGGACACAGTGGCATAATAAAATTAAAAATGTTCAAGGTGCTGATTCAGGTTTGCAAATGTTTAAAGTAGTATTCAATATTAAGAGTAATAATCTGCAGGTAAAATTTGGTGGTTTGTGGGCAAATTAATATAAATGGTACAATATTAATGAAGTTTTTACTGTTTGCTAAGAGAAAATAAGGCTAATTTAAAGAGATATCTGTCTTTCAAGTAAATTCGCCAGTTATATTTGTGGATGTCCTATCGTTAATTGCTTAACATAGTCTGACTACATAAATTTAGGTGAGGAAAAATTAAATAGAAAACTTGTCCCCAAGGAAATCAACTGAAGTATGCAATGGACTTCAGGGAAGCCAGAGTTTAATTTAAAAGCTACCAGACATAGTATTATCGAAGTGATATGTAGAATTTTAACTTTCTCTTTCATGCAGGCACCATTCTGCCAGTTTTCCCCTGTGAATGCCTGTGTTTCCCCTGAAGGAAAATGTTAATGTCTTCTACCAGACCTGTCTCTCATACGGTTTTCTCCACAAAAAAAAAAGTGGAGTAAATTGGGTATTAAAATAATTCAGCTCTGCCTAACAGGAATGTTTTTTCCAGTTAAGAACAAATTACCTACTAAGACCCTTGAGGCTATCTGGAATTGTAACAGATTTAGGTGGTGAATCGTAACTTATAAGTTTTCTACCTGTGCTTTTCTTTTTCTTCAGTTTGTGGACTCATAAGGGTTTTTTAACTGGAAAGCAGACCCCACATTAAGCAAGGTTAAGTTATTCAAAGGATTGAAAACCTGGCTACTTACTGAACTCCAGATTTTAGGCAACTAGCCTTGAATAAAATCTGTAGAACTAGCTGAGAAGTTGAGTTTTCACAAGCTGGCTGGTTCGGGGATTTTTGTTTGGTTTCTTTTAAATGCAGTTTTAGTTCAAAAGAACCTGTTTTCTCCTCCCAGAGACAAAGGAATTTGAAAAAATGCTGCATCCTACATTTCTAAGAGTATGCTTACTTGTTACAGCTTCCAGCATTCCTTCACAAGAGTAGAACTTCTGAGAATTCGTGACCTCCATGTATTTTGCCAACAGACAGCCAATTTCAAGTGGTGTTGAACAAAACTGCAACTAAACTTTCCAGTTAGCTTTGATTTATAACTCTGAGTTATATACCTAATGTTCCTTAATCAGTGCCTGGGGGGAATTAAGTATGAGAAAATGGAATTCACTGTAATTTCCTTAGTAACTAATATGAAGCCTAAAACAGGTAATAGGAAAATCTGGGAATGGTGGAGGTAAGACTGAGTCCCTCTGTGGTGGTGTGGCAACTAACTGAGGATTGAAGGGGGATTCCTGTCTTAGATTGGAATCACAGCTACAGCTACTCTCTGACTCCCAGGAGCAAATATCATCACTTTTCAAGAATGGAGCAGGAGTTTTTGTTTAAAGTTTAAAGGAATTTAAAGCATAAAATTTAAAAGCTAACATAATTAATCTACTAGGTCAAAATTTTAAGCACTCAGGAACAATTTTTTTCAGTAACTGTGTATATATTTGTTACGGTTTGAGAAAACCCATAACAATCTATTGTCGTTTAGACAATTATTCTATCACCCAATTACCCCTCCCCACCCGGAAAGGGGAATCGGGGAACACAAGGAAACACAAGGGTTGAAATATAAATAGATTTAATAGACTAAGACTAAATAATTAACAATAATACTAAAGAACCAGTATTAATCCCGATACTGATATAAGATATAGGAATTATACTCAGCCAATCATATCAGTAGGAAGCTGTACACTCCCAGCAGTGGACAGTTAATGTCGGACACTGCGAGCACAACGGCTTCAGGAGGAAGGGAAGGCCTCAGGGGTTCAGCGCTAGGGCAAGGAGTTGTCTGGATCGCCGCCATTAAGGAAGAGCCCCCTACGCAGCAAACTTTTCTAATTTATATTGAATGTGATGTTCATGGTATGAAATAATCCTGTTGGCCAGCCTGGGTCAAATGCCCAGGCCTTGCTCCTCCTTGTCCCTGCACCTGGCAAGGCTCGAAAACACTAAGACCTTGAATCCCACAGAGCCTGGCTGGCTATAAAGTAAATATTATCACAAATTCAGACACTAGAGTCTTCTAGAAGTGCAATTCTCCCCAGCATCAGAAGAAAAGTTAGTCCTGTGCCTCTCAACCCAGGACAATATTTTAATTGACTCTTGACAAGAGACTAAGACTTTCCCAGTTCCCTACTCGTGACCTAAGAGGCTGTGAGCAAAAGCTGATGTATTCTTTCTGTGAACTAAGAGATATTATATTTTGGTACAGAAACGCAACCTCACCACACAAGTCGAAATCTCTTCCTTAAAACAGAAGACTTTCCTGAGGATCTGAACCTGTCTTTCTCCCTTTAACGCTGTAGTTTTTGAATTAAGAGATGAGTAATGAACATTATACATATGACCATCATTTGAATAGACATTGTTTTGTGTAGAAATGAATACAATCAGCACATTAAGTGAACCCTGAGGACATCTAACATATTGATCTGCTTAGTTAAGATCAATATGTTGACCTGAACATCAGTAAGGCTCCAATTTAAACATCTTGAACAAGATGAAACAAGTGTCAAGCTGCTCAGGCCTACCAAAAAGACACAACTTTTAACCACACACCGAAGCAAAACAGTGGATATCTTTATAAGTTTAGTAGATAAATGTAGGTTAAATTTACAGGGAATATTTAAAAATTCCCGTTTGGGAGGCTGGAGAGTTTAGCATGTTAAGTCCTTACAAGGGTCCATATTTATATCTGGCATGACATTTGACTGACTGATCTTGAGACATGTTAATCCTTCCTGGTCTCAGTCATATCATTTGAACAGTTGTATGATTGTCTCCATGACAGTAATGAATTCTGAAAACAGACCTTTATCTTGAAGAGTAAAATGAATGCCTAGGGCTTCCAAGAGTCAGACTTAAAAAAGGACAAGAGAACATCTAGCTAGAGTAAATATGGCAGAGAAATAGAACTGCTGTATTACAACATAAGTCCTACAAAATAAAGACAGATGGATAAATGGTCTAACCCACTCAGTCATCCCACCCTATTTCCCATCCTAAGTATGAGTAAAAGGGCAAGTGCTACCGAATCACTTCCTCATTCCTCATGATATTGTATTTATCAAGTGTATTTTAAATGTAGATGTGGGTGTTCTCTACGTATGTCAGGGAAAAGAAAACTGACTGAGTAATAGGCCAACCTAGCAGAAATATGCTAGTTATGAGCATCACCATTTAAAAATATATTTATGAGAACTGAAATTCAACATCATATAAACAAATACAGCTATGTTCTACAGCCTTATCTCAGCTTGATTGTGAGGCTGGATTTCAAGATAGAGTTTATGTTATATAAAATATTGTTACTGGCAAGAGGGATACACTGCATATATAGAACAAAATCATTTGAGCTGAATTAATGTTTTAACAGTCTAATCATCCAAGTTATCTAATTGAAACAGCAATGCATATTAAAGGTACAGTTAAAATCATTACACAGAACATGTCTTCCTGTAGTCCTCCCTTTTCTTTGGCATTATGATAATCCTTTCAATGTCCCTCTTGTCCTAAGGTTGACAGCTCCAGTCTTCTTCAAGCAGGAGTCAGGGTGGTGGTTATGACCAGTCGTCAGTCTGTGTCACTTATGATGAGTTGAAGTCTTTAGAATGGAATGGAATAGAATAGAATAGAATAGAATAGAATAGAATAGAATAGAATAGAATAGAATAGAATAGAATAGAATATTTTAATCACAAGGGACATGCAACGATCATCTAGTCCAACTGCCTCATTCCTTCNATCACAAGGGACATGCAACGATCATCTAGTCCAACTGCGCATTCCTTCAGGGCTGATGAATAGTTAAAACATATTATTAAGGGCATTGTCCAATTACCTCTTGAACAGTGACATGCTTGGGGCATCAACCACCTCTCTAGAAAGACTGTTCCAGTGTTTGACTACCCCTTTGGTAAAGAAATTCTTCCTCACATCAAGCCTGAACCTCCTCTCCCCCACTTCTTTCACAGTGGGTGGGAGTTTCTTCCTCTTCTCTCTTGGGATTCACTTGAAGTTACATTTACATGTTTTCTTATTGTAGTTTACCTCCTTATTACTTGTTCCTTGATGAAATCTGAACGATTCTGCCCCCAGCTCAGCTGATATCAAGGGCAATTTCTTGCAAGGCAGTGCCTCCCTTAGACCTTTATCATTCTTGGTTTTCATGAAGCTTCTGCTCATAGTCACTTTGCCACCACTTGAAAGGTAAAATCAGCTGAAACCATGCCAAGACAAACCCAGACATGTTCTGACACTGCAATGTTACATAAGTCCAAGCCTCTTACTGGTTATGGCAAAAATTGTATTTCCTGGGCTACACAGCATTCTTGTTTATCTGGCAATATTTATGATTGGTATTTTATTTGCCCATAGAGATACCTGTTTAGGAATTTCACATGGTATTGAGTCTCCAAGTTGAGAAAATTGTCCCTATTGCTCAGTAGGCACATCCACAACAGTCTGAGCCACTATTTCATATCCAGCCCATAGCTGGAGGACAGCACGTGCAATAAACTGGATGTGTGAAAAAAAAGTGAGCATGGATGTTGAGTGTCAATAAAGAATATGAAAGACTGAAAAGAGAAAGTAGGTACGATGGAAATGAACATAATCACTGTCTGAAAACAAAATGCTTTTCAGTTTTTAATATCTAGCTCTTTGTGAGGAGTTTCTAATCAAGAGCAAAGAAACAGATGTACTTGCTTATAAGTGAACAAGAATGTAAGTTCCATTCATTTTAGGACTAAAATTCTCTCTTAGGCATAAAATACTAAATTCTCCTACTATGTATGAAAGCCTAAGGACAGCTCAGGTTTTTCTGCAGCTGACTCAGGTGACAGAGCAAATTGGCCCAGACAGGGCTGTATGTATTGCATTAGATCCTATTCATCAGACAGGAAGATGGATACATTCATGTATATTGATTTCCCAATCAGTATAGTAAATAATGGATAAAACGTCAAAACTGGAAACAAATGACCTGTGTGTGTGTTATTTGTACAAATTTCTGTTTCCACCATATCCATAGTAAGGGAGTTATTAAAAAGTAAACATTTGTACTTTTCAGTGAGCTGTCTCTTACTTCCTTGAATTAAAATAGTGCATTTTTATTCTGTTTGAGTATTAAGATTACAAATGCCAATGCTTTAAAGGGAAAGCCAAGATTTCCAAGGAATCTGTCTGGGCACTGGAAGAGGCGGCATCTCCCTGAGGTGGGCTCCCAAGATGGTAGGGCAGGGCCTGCCAGCCGTTGCCTTCCCCCTCAACCAGGGCAGGGCAGGCTGGGGGGCAACTGCAGCCTTGAGCACCTCCTTAGGGATGAGGACAGGCTGGGACATCAGCCAGCAGCTGGGAGTTGGGGTCCAGACCCAGGAGGCGCAACGTTGGGCGCTTGCATGGCCATGGCACTGCGGGAGCTGGAGCTCAGGTTGGGGCCAAACAGAGGTGCCTGTGAGATGGCCCCCAGCCTAGGCTCTGGGAGGGGCATGCTGGAAGGGCTTTGACACTTGCTTTTTCATCAATAATCCTTCTTTATGATCTCCATACAGGTATTTTCCTCACAGGTTGCAGGGGAGATAGGGACAAAGAAGAAGACAGCAAGACTACCGACTATTAGAAACGTCTGTTGGGGTCTTCCTGGCAGTGCTTCACCGCTGAGGTGAAGCTCTCTTAGCATAGAGAGCTTCACAGAGGCAGCTTCTGGTCACCAATGTTTGCAGCTCACGTACATGTATTCCAAGGCTGCAGAGCTCTGAATGTCTTTTTCGCTTACATCACTAAACTGCTACAATGAACTCATAACAACTAATCTGTCCATACGCATCTGAATTAGCATTTGCAGAACTCCAGCCAGAGCGTGGCAATAATTTTCATCCTGTAAGTGGAATTGTTACGAGTAGCTTCTTATAAATAATACGTTTCAATTTTCAAGCTGTGTCAATTGGACACAGACCACAAACCACATCTTTCTTTTGCCCATTTAGCTGCCAAATGGAGTGTGACTATTTGCAGATATAGAGTGCACTTTTCACACATCCACTAACACACAGTAAAAGTAGGATAATTGTACAAACTTACCTGCTAGCAAAATCACTATGTAAATACAGTGAGGAGGAGAATTAATTTGAGAGAATCATTTAAAAGTAGCACGGAAAGATTATTTGCTCTAGTCATTGTACTTTGCCTCTCCATTTCTAGGAATGCATTAGTAAGCTCTTTTTTGTTTTGTTCATCTTCAAGTCCTGTACCCTCAGTATCTAATAAAATTAACAAGGCAATTATCTGGAAAGAAAAGGAAACTCAATTGCTTGTTCATTAAGAGAACTCTTATAAATAGACACATCTTGGAGATAGTTCAGCACAAACTCAAACTGTTTGTATTTTAAAAAGAATCAAGCAACACAAAAAGAAAATGCCTTTAAGAAATTCAAACTAAATGTGTTAGTTCTAACCCCCACCACAAAATCTGAAGAGATAAGTTTCTGAAATTGGACTCAAATGTGTAACAGTGTGAAGTGAACTAATTTTCTGTGAGCACACTTATAAGACAGTAAGGAAGATAAGAAATTGTAACAGGGTTAGTCAAAAGCTTTGGAAAAGAGTAGCATGCAGCAGTTAAGCTTAAAAATGGCAGATTAAGGTATTAACAAACTGCAAAGGGACTCTATTGAAAAGTGTGTTTTGGATTTTTAATGCCCTCCACTATACTGGCAGTTTTACAGTTCTGGTTTATATATTACATTACATGCCTTCCTAGAAAAGTTGTTGAGTCTTCATCCTTGGAGACTGAGAGAACATTTCCCAATCGGACATAGCTCTGAGGATCCTGCTCTAGCTGAACCTTCTCTGTGTAGCGTGGTTGGACGAGATGATCTCCAGAGGTGCCTGGCAACCTCAAGCTATTCTAGGATTAGAAAATATGTGAAAACAGGTAAGATTGAAAACTTCAGTGTTTCTTACCAATCCAAGTGAACTGTTAGGGAGCACTGAAGTGTATTCTTTAATGGATGTATTAAACCAATGAGAGACAATGCTGAAACTAAGTCTTAAACAGCAGGAAATTACAACCATTGGTTTACTTTGTTATCTTCACATTTTTATTTATCCCTCTGTTATTTTTACTGGCAAACAGATACAAATCTTTAAAATCTATCTAAAATACACAGTGGATTCCAGATAGGAGTAGCTAATTATTGTAGGATTCTTGTGCTTGAAAAATCTATGAATGAGGGGTGTACATTAGACAACCATAGAGTCATGAGTGGTGTGGTAAAGATAGGTAAGAATTTGCTGTCTATTCCAGAACAAAAACCAAAGACCATCATGTGAAGTTAATCACATGTGCTGGTTTTGGCTGTGATAGAGCAAGTCTTCTTCATAGTAGCTACTATGGGGCTGTGTTTTGGATTTGTGCTGAACATAGTGTTTATAATACAGGTATGTTTTATTTATTGCTGAGCAGGGGTTACAGAGAGTCCAGGCCTTTTCTGCTCCTCATACCACCCCACCAATGAGAAGGCTGGGGATGCACAAGAAGTTGGGAGGGAACACAGTTGGGACAGCTGACCCCAGCTGACCGAAGGGATATTCTATACCATATGACATCATGCTCAGCAATAAAACTAGGAGGGAGGCTGCTGCTGCTAAGGGAATTGCTGGGCATTGGTTGGTTGGTAGTGAGCCATTGTTTTTATTTGCATCACTTGTCTTAATTGGCTTTTATTTCTCTCTGTTATTTTCCTTTTCATTACAATTTTTACGATATTGTTGCTGTTGTTATTCTTATTATTATTATATTTCAATTATTAAATTTTTTTTTATCTTAACCCATGAGGTTTCTTACTTTTACCCTTCCAGTTCTTTCCCCCCATCCTGCTCGGGGGAACTAAGTGNTCTTTCCCCCCATCCTGCTAGGGGGAACTAAGTGAGCAGCTGTGTAGTGCTTAGCTGCTGGCTGGGGTTAAGTCACAACACGGAAGACAGGCTTAAAATAAGCAAAAAGGAAGTGATTTTCAACAAAACAGGTAGTGTATTTGTAGAACTCATTACCAAAGGTTGTTGTGAATGTTAAAAGTTTACATGGATTCAAGTTGAGACTGGACAAGCTCATCCACTAAAGATTAAAAAATCCAGAGAAGCCACATATGTCTTGGGCAGTCTAACAGATGAAAACGGATGGAGCTTCCAAGACTGTTAAGGGGAGGAAATCACATATGCTTCCTCTATTCTTACAGTATTCCCTGGACAGAGTCACAGAATCACAGTATATTCATGGTTGGAAGAGACGTTTGAGATGGTGGAGTCCAACCACGAAAACAAACAAACAAACAAAAAAACCAAAACAAAGCAAAAAAAAAACAAACCCACATACAAACAAAACACACATACACACCCCCCACGCACCCCCACAGATAGACACAAACTAACAATCTCGGGCATTAGAGCATGCCCTGAAATGCCGTGTCTACACGTTTCTTAAATACCTCCAGGGATGGCGACTCTACCACCTCCCTGGGCAGGCTGTTCCAGTGCCTGAACACCTGGACACCTACTTGTGGTCACCAAAGGAAAAAAGATACCAGAAAAGTCATTGTTATGAAAAGACCATTAAAAACTTACTTTCAAATTTTTACTAGTTTACCATCAAAGTATTGAATATAACAAGTCTCAGTGCAAGGGAGCATGTTTTTATACAACATAAACTAAGAGAAAAAATTCAGATGTGTATGCACTCAGGTTCATAGTAGACTTTTGTGTCAGTATTCATGAGCTAGCACAGTGCATCTGATCAAAGTTTTGTTATATATTTATTTCAGCACAAGAAACAGTTCCTTAGATACTGACCTCCAGCTTTAAACAATTGTGAGGGAGTTGAAATTAATATAAACTATATTTTACCTGTCCCCTCATTGTACACAATTTATATCTCTTAATTCTTACTACTACTTTTCTTTAAATTTATTTAGGCTTAGTGCAATAAAGTTTACCCTTTCATATCCAGCATCTTCTAACTTCATTCACTGAAATTAAGAAAGCCCAACTGGTTGCAGTGATTCTCCATCTTCATCAAATACCGATCTCCCGAAGTGTAGCTCATAATCGAAAATAACCCAAAGAAAATAATTAAATAATCCCTGTGGTCAGCTGTCAATCTGTGTTTTTCAAACTGGATAACTCTGGCGCTAGTACTAACTTTCAGCTACTGATTACCAACAAGCATATTCACTATTTTGGGAAAGTAAAAAAAATAATGGGAGAGAAGTGCTGCAAAATATACTCAATAAGTCTGGGTACCTTAGCTTACAGTCTTAAAGCTGGAAGAGCCCAAGGAAGTTAATTCAGGCTGAAAATGCTGTCCTTAAGTCACCTGGCATTTTTCTCTCCAATGACTTAAGAACAGATGGTCAGCCTCAATCCAAAACTTCATTCTTTTCTGAGTTTGATTCAGCCCCATAGTACAATTTGTAAGTCATTTTTCCTGATTAATTTTAAACATTTTGCAATGGAAGAATGGGCTTTGATCTGCTTTCAGGACATTTACATCTTTTTTATGGTCGCTTTTACACAAAATGTAAATTGATGTTATGCAAGATAGGCTATGGTAATTATGATTATTGTAATTGGTTACAAAATGTGAAAGAGGAAAGCGGGAGTGGGAATTAGAAACTAGAGCAAGATGGAGAATCTCATCTTCTAGTGTTATAGGATACAGAATGTGAACTTGGCTTGCAAAAACCTCCAGATGCTTGTCAATGAAAAGTGAAAACAGGAAACAGAAAATCTGGGAGATCTTAAAGATAGATGCAAAGGGAGTGAATTTTGAAGACTAAAAGGATGAAAACCAAGTCATTCTGAAAATTTTGGCCAGCATGTCCAAAGTTCCTAAATAAAGCATGAGAAGATATATATCCTATAAATAAAAGTAAGAAAGTTTTCGGAACCTTTAAGGAAGCCAAGTTGTGCATATATCTGGGAATCCAATCAAAATGCAAGGAACAACTTCTCCTTCTTCAAAACACCTTTCAGACAGATAGGATTCAAGATTAGGGAAGATCATTAAATCATGCTGCCTTACACCCCCTCATACAGTAAGTCATAAACTTGCAAGTAGACTTGTTCCCACCCCACGCTTAAAACCAGTATGCTTTAAAAGCAGTCTTAAATTATTTTATACTTGAAGCAAACATGTAGTGTTTATGAATATGTTCTTCATTGGGGGAGAGATAGGAAGCTATTCTCACCCTTTTATTTAAGAAGCAACTTTGGGGTTTAAATTGGAAGCTTTGTCATCTTACATCTTCTGTGTAATCTCCAGAGAGAAAAGACTTCACCCTTAACTATGCTGTAGCTCAGGGAAATAAGCTGTCTAGTTTAGCTGCTGGTCAAGGCGGGAATGAAGGCCCTCCCACGAACAGCATTTTTGTAACTATCCTAATCATTAAAAATTTAGTAACAATAGGTAAACTGCCAATGGACATACTTTGCAAAGTCTATTTTATCTTCTCCAATTTTCCTAATGTGGATTACCTATGAGTATGGAAGTATCACAAAACCTAGAATGACTACTTACATGGTTATTTAGACAACTTTGAGTCCTAGAGTTTAATTCTTGGTCAAGGTGATGGATCTGCAGGGAGCAGAAGAGTTGCATGCTTAGCTCAAGTCATAAATGTCATGGAAGCAATGAAAATCCGTCAGAGTTAGATTGAATACTGCAATTCAGAAGACACAGTGAATGTAAATCACGTTCATTGCCAATCCAAGTGTTTTCTCAGTTAGCTAGACTTACTCGCAGGGAATTTTATTCCTTCTAACAAAAACTGTTACTTAACTAAACTTCCAATATGAGAGCAGGAACTGGTAAACTACAATATATAAACAGAAAGATCCACACCAGGATTTCTCAGCAAGAATGTCAAGGAGCAGGCTTGCTAAGTTTTCTTGAAGGCATCTTTTTAGTTCAAAGAACTCAATTTATATCTCGTGTAAAGGATTTGCTTGATCCGCACCTCACTGATTGTCCTTGTGTGGAGTCAATCATTTAGAACATTGCTGGAGGCCCAACATGAACCAGTTTCTATCACTGCTCTCTACTGACCCTGCAAACTCTACTGACACTCTCAAACAATCCAAAACATAAAGAATAGATACCTTCATGTTCCTTGAGAAACCTACATCACCTTTCCCATACATATTTTTAATTTTTACTATTACTGTATGCCTAATTACATTTCAAAAACATCACATGGTCAAAAACATCAGAATGATAGAGAGTAAAAAGTTTTTTAAAATGCAGTATAAAGTAGGTGTTAATCTCAGGGAAGAGATCACAAGATCAAACTAACATTGCATATTTATGAACTTTTCAAGTACACAGACAGCTGTGTCGATTAGAAGATGAAGGCTAATGGACCTTAATATTTAGTTTCTTTTGCTATCCTGTTGTATTTTTTCCATGTCAAATGGTGAGTTTGCCAGACTTTTAATCTGTCCCAGGCCATCACCTGGTATAGAAGTCCCCACCAAAGGTACTTTGGGTCCTGATTCGCTACTGGGAAGGTGGTGGCATTTTGTCATCCCAAAATCCACCATCTTCAGGGAGATACAATCATGAATTGCTTCCTTGTATCAGCAACTTTAAGTATAATTTAAGTGACATTTCTCAATGTGGATTTAATAGTGGTTACGGGGAAGGAAGCAAAACCTTCATGCACTTCTTTGAAAATGGAGTCTATTAAAGAAGATTCTAAATCAAAGTGTTTGACACATCCTGCCATACGTGTGGCATAATCATCTGTCAGAATGCATTAATGGAGTGATGCATTGTGTACCAGTGCCTTCACTGCAGCTAACACTAGAATCTGATTCTTACTCTAGTTTAATTTTTTTTTGCCACTTCAAGAAAAGAAACAAAACCTCTGCTTTTCCCTCCTCCAGAAAATCCCACAAAGCCATTAAATAAGATAATTTTACAGCCGAATCTGGTTTTTTGCATATATATTTTTTTTTGGAGGACCCATTTCAATCCTAGATTGGTGTTTTGATTTTCAGATACTAAAACAACTTTTAATTGTAGCTGTTATCTGTACTGAAAGCATTAATTAGTGAGAACAGTGTAGGAAAATGTGTGAAGGCTGTCAAAGTACCTTTATTTTTAAAATAAATATGGATGAACGCATTTGTATGTCAGCTTGTTTCCTTCTCTAAAAGCCCTGGGTTTTTATTGTGAAATAATTGTGAAAAAAATCCATCAAATAGATTTCACAAAAGGCATCTTAATGGAGGAGCCAGTAAAAACATTTATTACAGGTCTTTGTTCCATGGCAGAGCTTAAAGGCTGAACCTGAGGGCAGGGCCCCACTTAAACTACCCACTGTATAAACAAGCAGAAAGGGAAAGTGCTTCTCCAAAGAGTTAATAAAACAAGTTATGAAAGAAGATAGCGAGAGATTCCCAAAGCCACGTGGAAAATCGGTAGTATACTGACAGATTAGAAGCCCGTTTTCTCGCTGTCCCTGTTGGGCTTTTTCTAGTCTCATGGACAGAAGATTATATGGTCATAAAGGTGACTTCAGTGGCCTGACTTTGGCTCTGTCAGTATTTCTGCTTTCTGTGATGGAAATGGACAGCCCTTTGGATAACCCCGTTGTCTTAGCAAAGCATTTACACCACACACAGACATACACTCACACACACACAGTGAAGCAGCTTCAACATACAGATGTTTTGTTACATTAAAACAGCAAAAGTGGATGCAATTGTGCACAAAAACACTTTATTATAAATTGGAGTTCCAGTTCCCATCGTCCTAGTGACACAAATAGTGCACCTTTCTCTCTGCTGTTATCCCACAGACACCTGCCTTGTAGACATGCAAAAAAGTGAATAATCTCCCTGTTGCTGCTGAGTCACTGTCAGTGTAACACTTGCCTACATATTTAATGAATCACAATAATGTGGCAGCGCTGCTGGGAGCGCAGAACGTGCTGGGGCTAACTGGAGGCGTATGTGTGGAAATAATGTTCCTGAGCGTGTTCTTGAAGCAAAGGTTTCAACTCTGACATACGTAGGAAAGGATAGTTTATCAGATCAAAGAAAAGTCATCAGTCTATTCGTGTGTGGATAGCTGGGGACAGAAATGCAGAAGCAAATTAGGGATAAATACTTCCGATCCAAACTGTAGGTTACATCTGTCCTTTGCAGAATGGAAAAGGGAAGGAGAGAGAGGGAAAAGGCAGCACATCAAAGCCATCCTGCTGAATTTGGCACTGCTAGAGAATATTCCCCAGGAGAGAGCGCAGTTTTTATGAAACATACTGGGTGACCTGACTGTTCTTTGCAGTCTCTATTTTTTGCTTAAAATATGTTACATAGACTTATGTGAAGGAACAGGAAAAGGCCGTGTTTGGATGACTGGCTTGCCATCCAAATATACTGGGCCTATTGGAGTGAACTGGCTGTTTCTGTTTGCCTGGCTACATGAAGAAAACCAGGGCAGCAGTTTTGATAATATCTAGTATTCCCATTGCACATTTTTAGAATATTAATTGACCTAAAGTTTCTCAAAAGGTCTTAAACAGATGCTCAGCCTTACACAGCATACTGTAAATCACAGAAATGGCATTAATCCTGTTTTTAGTTGGCAGCAGGCCTCTGTGAGAGGGTTTGCATTCTCTTCTTGGGCGAGAAGGGTCTGTCCCCATTGTGCACTGTAACTTGGTTTGTCCTGCAAAAAGATACTATTTTCTCTGCAACTTCTAAGCTATATTATAGCTTTGAAATGCAGAAGAAAAGATTAAGGAAGCTATTAATGGGAGAAGTATCCGTGTATTCTGTTTTTATTACTCTCACTTAGAAGAACTGTGTTTTCAAAATCACCTGGCCAGTTTTAACAAGTTTCTCATGAATTGATGATATTTGATATCTTTCTTTAATTCCAAACATCCGGAGTCAGATTATAAGAAGAAAAATTAGCTTTAAAAAAAGTTTAAAAAATATTCTTGAAAGAAAACTTTAACATAAGCCTGAGTAACTTGAAAATCTCGAAGTGAAGCATATATTAATTTTAAAATCTCCTAATGTCATTTTTTTCAGCTAAATGGGTATGACAATAGTCCATTGCTCAAACAGGACGACTTTACAACATTTGTTTGGATTTAAAAAAAAAAAAAAAAAAAAGAAGTGGAAGCATGACTACATTCTGCTGGGAGTTCCCTAAGGCAGTCCTGGATTCTGGACTGAACTCACAAGTCAGACTTGTATTTGACATCAACACAGTCATTTTACAGCTATTTAAAATAGGAATGACAAAAATATCCAGCTGAAATGTGGCTATACAATGTAGCAGTGGCCACCTATCTTGCAGAATTTTTCCCAGGTGGTCTTGTAAACTTTATTGGCTAAGCTGCATTAACATGTAAATCGGGAAATGCTTAGTGGTAGTAAATGAAACGTGGGGAAATATAAATGTATCTTTTTTTTTGTGAAGCAAACTATTTGTTATCACAGGCATAAAGTCTGAAAATGTTAAAATAGCCCATATATTTTCCTTAGACAATCTTGGATTAGTAGAATGACATTCACAACAAGGACATTTTTACTGCTGAACATAGACTTCAAGGATTTGGTTGTTTGCAGTACAGCTTTTTTTAACAAAATAAAGCAGCAAACAAGGCTGTAACCTGGGTGCTGTACCAACCAAGGAGTACACTAGATTGGAAAGAAACAGCAGCCAGACGGAATGTAAAAGAGAGTTAACCTGTTAAAACAGTTGACCAATGTTTATAGAGCTTGTCTAGAATTAGTAGTAAAAAGATGAGGGAACTTAAACAATTCTACTTTACAATATACCACTTAACCAATATTCATATTCTATATATTGCCTTATATTGGCACTGCCATGTCAAGAGTTTACTAGCATCTGAGGACAGTGCCTTGGTCCATTTAAATAATCAAAAAGCATTCCTCTCCACCACCTCCAGTAATCCTAAATTCATAGCTTAGAAATATTCCTGTTTCTGCATTGTCCTATCTCTATGTAGCACTGGTCTCACATTCTCAGCTTATTTTTCCAAAACTGACTTTTTTTTAAAAAAGAAATATTTTAACACTACCACTCTCAAATGCCTTGAATTTATAAGGCAGCAAAAGAGCACCGTGTACAAATACAAGTTTTGCACAGTCCCGGGTACGATGATGATTCAGAGCTTTCCTCTGCTCAGGAGGTCTGGACTCATTCTCTTTTCAGACAGCAGATGCTGCAAAGCTCAGGCTCCTGGTGGGCTGCTGATATAGCCAGACAGGGACTGGCAACAGGACAATATGTAATAGGTGCACCACAGAGCATTATAAATTAACATTAACAGCAGTTCCAACCATAAATGATGAGTATAAGTGTCCCAAGCCTACCTACACACACTACAAACCTAACATTTACTTTTGAAGTTAAGATAGCCAAAGTTTTGTCTAGCTGCAGGATCCAACACTTGGCACCTGCTGGTCAGGTAGTTATATACAGAAGGTTTGTCACATCAAACTGATTTTATATGCCTTGCCCTTTTGACAGTCACCTTCCCCAAACAATTCCCTGAACTTTGGTGTAAGCAGACACGTGAAGTCTCACACTTGAAGAGTGAGACTCACAGTGCCAGGTTTGTGCATCACTTGATGAGGCCTGCAGCACCGGCTTTCTGCTTGTTCTGTGACACAACACCAAAGTTACCATCAGATTGGTGCTCCGCTAAGCAGCCAGATCTGCCACATGACGTTGCTGCCATGCAGGAAGCTGGGCAGCAGCTGTGAAGAAAGAGTGTGGCTTTTTGAGATCCTTTGGGCAGCTGAGCCCATGGGAAGGCACATGCCCTGGTCTCTACCACGTCATGTGCCATTCTCCCCTTTTCACATAGTTTAACCTGTCAAGAGTAGGTGTTGAGAGAGAAGAGAGGAGAGGAGTTTAATTATCAGTTAAAGCTAGTATATAAATTGTTCTGTGCTCTGAACATGAGTCTGCTCTCTGCCAAATTAGCAGGCATTTTGGCCCAATTAAAGCCATTTTAGCCTACTATTAACCAGAGAGGACCATCTTGCTCTGCCCCGGTTATTAGTTCTCCTTGTTCTACAGAAGTACAGACCACTTAGATGATTTGTTTTCTTTTGTAGGGAACAGTGTAACTCCTAGGTTTGCCAGGAATATACAGTTTTGGAGGAAAAATGAGGGTCTTCACCTTTGACAAAGTGAACTACTGAGAGCTGTCAAATGACAGTGTGTTAAAGTTAGAAGATTAGGAAAAGTTCATTAGATTTTAGTATAAAACTTGGCCTATCTTGATGAAGAAAGTTGTTGGCAGAATAAGCGGCAGTTGAAATATACCAAGTGAAAATTGAACCTCTACTGTATTTGACAAAGTCTGCCTTCATTTTAAAGTATTGGAACTGTTTCTGAAGATAAAGTTGTGCAAGAAGAATTTGTTCCTTTTTACTAAATATATATTTATATATACTGAGGACATAAAAACATGTTTCTTCTTAAATGGCTTTCATATATAAATATACAAAATGCAGGTCAAAAAGCCATTAAAGGAAAAGAAAACATCATGTCTAGCTCTAGTGTAAAGAAATAAAAGTTAATTGGTAATTAATAGGACAACCTGGAAACATAGCTATTTCAAATGTGCAGTAGTTCCTAATGTTTTCTCAGCGATTCATTTTATGACTCTTGTGTGATTGGTATTGGTTTTTCACATTTTACCTAATCAAGTAACACTGAATAGTTTTGTGCAATATCAGTACCTAAAAAGGAGACTCTGTTACAATTTCTAGATAAGCAGACACTGAAATTAATATGAATTATTTAACAGTTAGAAACTTGGTATTGGCCTCCTGCTGTCAGAAGTAAGGTAGATAATTTATAAAGTTATATACTGTGTGCCCACAGTGGGTTTATCTAAGCATGTTACCAATTGCTTGTATAGCTGCTTGAAGTAAAATCAACCATAATCCTGCATACAGAGATAGACTAAACAATTTATACTGGATCTTAATATTTCACCTGTGTTGGGAAGTCTCGAACATAACTCATGTACCAATGTAGGAGGTGGGGGTCACAGTAATACCCTTGGGGCTGCTTCAAAGTTTGCTGAAATTAGTGAAAGAAGCTCTACCTGCCTCATGAGATTTGGTTTCAAGTGACTGGGTTCAAAGAGCAGATTGAACTGAACAGTTGAAATTATAAATCATCATAATATAATATTTAATCACTGTATGATTATTTGTCAGTCCTATAATCATTACATGTATAGTATAGTTATGTAGGCTAATCTGTGTCCATTCATCTAGTGATGTTTTTCACCTTAAAATTCAAGAGCAAATATAAATCATACCAAAAAATCCAGTAAACCCAGGAGTGCATTACAGCACTGTAAAATATGAAAACCCAAAATTGCGTAAAAATGCATTTGAGCACAACAGGCAATGCTTGTGTTTGCTTTCGGACATCTGAGTGACACAAAGCCTTGCTTGAAATGCAGTGTTCTAGCCCACCACCAAGGTTAATGTGTAACACTCACGCCTCACCAGATTTCTACGTGACTGACTCTACATACTAAATGATAGGTCCTTTGCATTTTCAAGGCATTACAATCAATCACTTCCAACTGTACATCTGGCCTCTGTTTTGCAAGCCTGGTCATTCTTGACTATTAGCTGTGCCGTGTCTTTATTAATCATACCGGCTATCAACTTCTTAGGTCAAAACCACATTGATAACTATGGTGACAAACTGTGATTGTTACAGAGACCCAAGAGAGAAAAAAACATCTCAGAAAGATTGCAAACTAAACTTTAATGAACTTTATATTCAATTGTCCCTACTTAATTATTTGGGGACTGATTCTTTAGCCCAGTCTTTTCCTGCTACTCACACATACTTCAACCTTCATGGTAGAAAAAACCCCATAATTTCTTTTTCACTTAGTTTGTTTGGTTTTTTTGCTGACCCATACTAGTTGTCTTTAGTGGAGAGGAAAGACTACTGAAAGGATTACATGCAATCACAGCACCTGTTTCCTGAGCCCTGGTTAAATCCTGGTTTTACCATTTCTTCATAGTGGCTCCAAACCAGTTCCAGCCTCTGCCATATTCAGAGAAGCCATGCGTATTTATCTGTAATGATTTTGACATGGCAATACTACCTGCATGGATTAAAATTTCTTGCCTGTGAACAGAATAATTTAGAAAATGAATATGAAAGGATTACATTGTAAACAAATTCAGATTTTATTTGGAGAGAATATTTTAGGCCACCAGAGATATTTTCTGAATTCTAATCATAATTTAATGTAGCCGTTTGCAAGTAAGTCACAAGTAAGGGAAATTCTGTCCTTAAGAAAATCAGGAAATAATATAGCTGAATTGTACTGCCTAACTCATTAATAAAAGTATCACTGAATGTATGGAATATTTGTGGACATGGAGAAGGTTGGGACAAAATCATTCTATCAGTTTTTATTTAGCTAAACTTCATTTAACACTAGGACTCCCAGAATTTTGTTCAGCAGATACAAGGCCAGCAACAAGAAATTCCTGCATGCCAGTCCTGATTCTCTAACTCTTGGCAGGTAAATTGCCTGTGATTGAGTTAATGGCTGCAAATTCAAAAGAGCTGTTTCCTCACATCCTTGGGGTAAATCAGTTAAGAACTGAGAAGAGTGATTAGTCTGTGTTTCATGTGAGGAATGCTTTGACTACAAAAATATTCTATAGGTGATGGAATTGTTTAACACGAAAGGAATCACAAACGGATTTGAATAAATCAGACTCTGTATGTAACTGAACCTTTGGTGTCTAAGAAATGTAAACTGTTGAAAATCTGGGAAAAAAAAGGTATTTCAGTTGCAAAATCTATAGATGGAGAAAAAAATAGTGGTGATATGAGCAGTCAAGAAAAAGTGGGGAAATAAAAGAAAATGTATGACAAAGACTGCATTAATTAGATGTCATCATAAACCAGGAAATTATTGGAGAGATTATAGGGTTACAGATCTTTTAATTTAAGAATAGCTTTCTTAATACTTATGTGATATAAAAGCTATTCAAGTGCTTTTCACAGTGCGTATTCGATCATGATCAAAATCACCCTAAAGTCAGTTTAGAGGCAGTTTCAGGTTTTGAAGGTTTTACTTTTCCATTAGGTGTGATTTTGCATTTCTCAGCTGAAATCAGTCTCATCAGTTTCCAGTTAATTTCACTCTCCATTTCTCCTGCACCATTCCCATTGACATGGCTTCTGGTTGGCAAATACTGCAATGAAGTATCAATTTTTAAGCTATTATTGCAGAATATTCACAGAAAGTACATTTTGAATTAATAAGCACTAGCATTTGTTTTAGAAATGTAATTCTGGAAGTTATACTATAATATGCAATCAAGGAAAATAGAACGAGGCATTCAAATATTATAAATTACCAGGAAATCATTAACTTATCCTTAAAATAGTCAATTGTATGAAATACTTAAATATTTAAATATTGGTTACCTATATTTGCCTCTCTTTTCCAAAAAAAATCTTTGAGTTCCACAATTTCATCCTGTTTCAGAGTCATATGGACTATAAGTATGAATTTAAAAAAAAAAATTATAAAGTTATAGTCTAAAATAATAACTCAATTCCATGAGATTACATATTAAAAATGGCAAATGGTATTCCTTGTGACACTTTACATCTCTGTGCATAGTTTTAGAGTCTCTGGGATTCTCACAAACAAAGGTGATCAAGAATTATTCTGTAACTAATTTGCTATAATTTATTTGAATATATTTTTATAAACAGACCAAAAGGTTCTCAGGCCCGTTCTTAGTACTAAACTAAGTATGAGAAACTGCCTCTAATTCCCTCCTGACTTATGAATTATTGGAGACTTTCTCTCCATAGCAGCATTAATACATCTCAATTTATGTCACTACCTACCATCCGTGTAACCATGTCTGTAGCTTTTTTTAAAATACAAGGCTTATTCCCCACTGTAAAGTAAAACCATGTAACTCTTAGACGTAATAAAAAATGAAGAAACCCAAGCGATTACAAAGTATCCCCAATTCACTCTTTTAGATAAAATCTCATATTATTTCTCTTTCAGTGCAGTAGTTTCTTTGCAGTCATATTTCAACCAATGTTATCCATATCTTTCCTTGGAAAAAATTAAAAAAAGTCTGACAGCCAGGAACATAGATGGAAAGAAAAGGAGCTGTTAAAATTTAAGGACAAAAAGGAAAGTTTTACGAAGCTTTTCCTAAAGGAAAAAAAAAAAAAGCAAAGCTAGAAAATTTAGACTCTCAACCCTTTCTTCTTTTGCACCTCATAAAATATACCAGAAACCCAAATCCTATACCCACTGCTTCCTAAATGGAAGAGGTGTGCTTCCAACTAACTTGGAAGACCGGTGTCAGATACTAAACTTTTATGATGCAAAAAGTTTGCAGACACATTATCATCTTAAATCTTATAAATAGTGCATGTTTGAGTCTAGCTATAACTTAAGTAATTAGACCGTTCATGGTGAGTTTGGTGATATGGAGTCCAGTCTCCGGTTCCAGGACAAATCAACATGGGATGATGATATTTCCCCTTATACTCTTCCATCCTCCAACTTTTTCCATCTCTAGGAACTTCCTGAGCCAAATGTGTATTTCACAGAATGCAACAAATCTATCTTCCCTGAACTTGTCTGGTTTGCTCTTGAGCCTGTGTAAGCTTTCACAGGCATTCACCTGTTGCACAATGAACCACCTCCTTCCCTTTGCATTGAAGCAGGCTCCTACTGGCTTCATTTGATTCCCCCCAGATTTTGTGTTGACAGACACAGTGACTACTCATTCCCTACCCACCTTCTCCACACCACTCACAACTCTGCAGTCCTTTGTTATACACCCTTCACTCAGCTCTTTTCCTGGCTGAAGAGAACGTATTTACTGATTCCTTCTTCCTGGTACGGAAGCCATTCCATACCTTTCATCCTTCTCTTTCGGGTTACACATTTCTGGATGTGGACCACCCTTCTTAAAAAAAAAATACACTAGATATGAGAAAGGTTAAAAGAATATTTAATGTGTGAATAAACATGTATTGATATAGCAGCAAAATATCCAAGACTATAATTTGATAAATAAGAATCAGATTTTTTCCTCCTGTTCATCACTTCATATTGATTTCCAGTGTTTTTTTTTCCTTAGTCTCAAATTGTTTTCAGTCTGCCCCTGTTCTTATTACTTTGAATACCTTAGTAATACTAGGAAACTTCTTCCCATTCCTTTTCCCAGTGCTTTTTATGATTTTGTTCAACTGTGCAGGTCACAACAGAGATCCCCAAGGAACCCCACCGATGATTTCCTTCCATTATGAAAACTCAGCATTTTTAGTTTCGTTTCGTAATCAGTGAAATACCGGTTATAATATTTTAATACCATTACAATTATAACCTAGAGCTTGGGCAACCAGGTCTGATTTAGGTTGCCTGTTTAGGGCACTTTACTGAATTCTCATAGGCTTTCCTAGCTGACCCCACACACTTTCGGCATCAGTCACATGGCCTTTCCTCCTTTCATTAGTTTAATTTGTAAGTTTATTTCCTCTGGACAGCACTGACAGGAAAGCACACATCTCATTCCAGAGCCAGCAAAAGCATGCAGAATATATTTTGGAATATACTTTCATGTAAGCTAAGTCACTCAACATCTGAAAACATAACAGGAACAGTGTCAGCTTCTTTGTGGCAAGCTGTCTGGCAGTGGTGCGAATAACAATGTCAGGCTGTTGGTGCTGCAAATAAGGTAAGCAGCAGGTAAATACTACAAATTATACTATAATTTTCAGCATTCTGTTGATGAATCTTATTTTTTCTCCTTGTATTTGTCCAGTCTTTATTAAGCAAGGAATAATTGTTATTGTACCTCTGTTGTCCTGCTGATTTTTATTTCTAACTTTGAAAGAAATAAGCAAAAGTAAAATACATTGTTATCCTGCAGGAAAACAATTTTCTGTTGCTATGGGCAACAAAGCTCTGTTTACCTAATGGGTTGTTTTGCTACAAAGGGGAAAAATATCCCCTGGGGATCAATACAGATTGTGCCCAGTACTGTCACATGTCTTATGACTAAGAGAAGCAGAGAAGCTTCCAGAGGGTTATGAACTTGAGTTATCAGAAAGGGTTAATTTGTTCTCCATCCTTTTCTTCCCATCTTCCATTTTCTCAAAATGAGCACATACATGTTACTTCTTGTACTGCAGTCTACTGTGTACTTTTTATCGCAATGCTGAGTTGTCACAGAAGGTTTTACTGACTGGTGTATTTTCCTATTATACTGTTTCTCTAAGAAGGATCATAATGAGAACAGAGAATGGCACAATATTAATTCATTTGCATTATAACAATTGGAACAAGAACAGAAAAGCACATTGTCTTCTCATTGTCTTGAAAATGTGATGAGTAGAAGGAGGCCAAAAATAGCCTGAAATGTCCCACGACAATCCGATGAACAGAATGAGCAACAAGAAATTATGCATTATACTTCATACTGCTCTTGAAAGCCAGCAATGGCAGTGTTGTGAGGAGGTGTAAACCAACCATTTGCTCTTAGGCTATGGCTCTGTGACTGACTGTGACTTAGAGCAGCTTAGCAACTTATTTCTTCACAGCTGTGCTGCCTTTCTTGCCTTTTGTAGATACTTTTAGCTCACTCATTTATGAAGCAACATGTGTTTAGACTTTCTGATAGCTACATCAGCTAACCTGTTTTGCCCCACAACCAGAAGGAATCAGGAGCAAGCACTGAGTCAGTTGTGGCATTTCAGTTGATAAGGGGCAGCAGCTTCAAACATTAAGATTTCCTTGGCTTGGCTACTGGACAAAATCACAGATAATATCAAGAACTCAATTTGTTTTATCTTTTACAATCACTGAAACAGCCACAGATGTGTATCTACAAAAGGGCTTTCTGCCATTTTAGTTACCCAATAGGTAAATCTAGATCATCATAGTACCTTGTTCTGTAGCTATGGGCTGTGGTCTGTAATTCCAGGAAAAGGTTTCCAGCTATGAAACCTGAGTAGAGGCCAGGTGCAGATGGGTGTGAAAGAAGAAGTTACCTGTCATATCTGAGGGCTCTTTCAAACCAGGGGACTATAGCTTAGGACACACTGACTCATACCGTAATGCAGAACCATGAAAATCTGGTGTCTTATTTGATCTATAGTCTTTGTGACCAAAGAAAATATGACGTAACATTCTATGCACTGCTATATAATGTCAATTTTAAAATTTGTTTTTTCAGTGTAAAAAAATGTATTTGTGGTGTTGTTTTCTATAAATTTTTTCGAAGGACTTGTTTTTTTACCAGCACCACTTCTTTGCAGGATTCCCTCCCTGATGCCTTTTTGCTGAAGAGTATTAAAACTATCACCTGTTTATTTTTCACAGGAGTCATGTGATAGAATTCTCATTATTTTTGCTGTATTTCTAATTGTTAATACTTCTCTACACAGAGTTAACGATTAACTGGCTAGTACAGAAAACAGAATGGAGGAAATCAATATTAAATCTGAGGAGTAAAATAACCAGTGTTGCTCACAAAACCTGCAAAGGAAAGCAAACAGAAACTCAGATGACGTGATGATGAATACAGTGTAATAGCAGAGAATAGAAGAAATGATTTGTAACTCTCCCCCTGCACTCCTGTTTGCAATATGAGAATTGCCTCTTGGAACTAGAGGATGCTGCTGCTGCAAAGGATGGTCTCTCGGTGCTGGACTGAAATAGATACTTACTAGTGGTTAGTAAGCTGAAAACCAAGCAGCTCCTCTAACCTCTTAAAAGAAATGGTAATTTCTGTCCTGTTTGTGTCCTCAGACCAGACCAGCTCCTGAAATATATCCAAGGAGTTTTGATTCTGTTCAAATTATGTTTGACCTCACAAGGTGTGACTCAAGAAACTGGAAACACAAACAATCCAGGTCTGCACAAGCCAAATGTCTCCTCTTTGTTTTACTCCCCTGTCCCAAAACCAGGGACTGCAAGGAGTACAACCACCAGCAGACTAGAAGAATGTCACACCATCTTTGTATTTTCTCAGTGTTGGAAGAATTCACAAACAATTATGCTTCCAGATGTGTGTAAGAACAAAGTAGACTGGAACGTCATCGATTTAAAAAGTCATCCTTTTTTAAAACCAAAAATACATCAATTCACAAACATATATCATTGTCCCAACAACTCAGACATAAAAATACTCTACCATGGTATAAGTAAAACCATTTAAAAATATTTCAAAAGCTGAAGTGTAAACAGTATGAGAGCATGGAAAGAGGTTGTTTTTTAAAAGTTTGTCAGGCTTTCAAGGCAGAAGAAAGCAACTGTGAAGGATAAAAGTTTTTAGCAAAGTAAATATACATGACCAAGTCCTTCTCACAGGGTTATCACCTGAGACAAAATGTTACATCACCGCTTTCAAGTTAATTTTTAGCAGCTTGGTCGCTTTTTCTCTGTTGATAAAGTAAGACAGTTCATAATTCTTTCAACTTTCATGAGTCTCTGCAATAGGTAGGTACGACTGCTTAAAATACAGTGCAGTAAACATGGATGTTCCAATAGTAGAAGTGTTTTTCTGACACAAAAAATTACAGTCATTGATTTTCACTAAGATTGGACTGAGAATCAAGGTCTAGTTTGTAAGGAAACAATTGTTTAGACTTTTTAAAACTTACACAGAAGAGTACTTTTTTCTGTTAGACTCTCAACATTACATATGGGCCCCTACAGCGGTATAAACAGAAGATGCCCGTAAATATTCCATCAATACCAGACAACGCTAGGCATTCTGGGTGTCTGTTTTGGTTTAATCCCTACTTATGGGATCAGCAGCACATAGCTATTCTTTCAAACAAATACTCCCCTTAAAATTTTCACATGCCACAGAACAAGAAAAGGTTGTCATGCATATCAAACACTAGCTATAAGGAATGATGAGGTGTTTTGTGTGTATTTGTTTGTTTCCAAAAGATACATTTTGTCATCTCTTACTATCTCAGAAGTACCAAAATGAATTAACAGCCTAAATCTGTTCACTTCCAGTGAGTCTCTGAAGTGCCAGGACACTGCTGCTCACTGCCAAGCATAGCAGGTATAGAACGAGGTGCTCCACAGGCTCATTGCCAATACAGAGAATTTCTGGATTTTTGTCTTAGCCCTGCCTCACAGCCCTACCAACTCCAAGTCATGTGGATGTAGGAACTTCACTGTAGAGCACGATTCTTTAGTACATCACATGTTTACTCTAAGGCTTTTGTGCAGAAGGAATTCAAAGCTAATTTCACTTCATGCATTAAATATGAGGCTTGTGATTCTTATTTCACAAAAATCCCAGAGACTCACTGAAGTTTTGACAATTCGGCTGTGTAATGTCTGTTCCTTATGTTCCCCTGTGTGCTTCTTACAACACCTTTAGCGCTGAGGATGACTCACCACCCGAACGTGGCTTGAGTGAGAAAAACGGGTACAGCCAGGGGACAAAAATCAGGTTTTCACCCTGCCCAGCTGCAGGGCTGTTCTGTGCCCATACAGTACACACAGCTACTTGGCAGGGCATTTAATGGGGCACGTGGCAGTGCCAGGCATAACAGATCATGACATGCTGTCACATTAAAGCCAGTGACCTGCATAGCAAAGTCTGTGTCAGGGATCTGAGTGCAGTGGGCATCTCTCCCCCTGCCAGAGCTTTGGTAGCTGGTGTTAGAGATCAGCTCTGATAAGGTGCAGCTGTGTAACCTTGCAGAATTGTTTAAGAAAGAGGTCCTTTTGCCCTTTGTTTGGGAGCTCCATTGGGACCAGGCTCTTACCTGATCCGTGCCTGAGCAATACTGCAAACCTGCCTTGGACTTGCTGAGCTTGACCCCGGTCCGCAGGCTTAGCTTCCCAGCCAGGCCTTGGACTTGCTTCATTGCTATGGACTTGTCTGATCATCTGAACTCTCTACTGAGGTCAGCTGCCATCCCCATGCTGCTCACCTCCATCAGGGGCCTCCATGAGAGGCAGTGGGACTGGCCATGGTCAGTGAGGCCACTGACCTACTTGCAAAGATAGCATGTCCCCATCCCTTGCTGCTCCCTGATAGTCTGGCCTCTTCCACCTGCTGCTCAAAACTGCAAGAAAAACATAAAATAAAATAAAAATTTTAAAAAGAAAATTCTTTCCAAATTACACATTGAACCATCTGTATTAGAGGTAACAGGGATATGAAATTAGGACTGAGGTTCCACTGTGCTATTGCATTTGTCCAAGGTAGCAAATAACTTCATCAAAAGGAGTAGTTTAAATACTCTTTAGTTTCTATCTATCTTTTCCTGCCACATCATAACTTATTAGCTTGTGCTAAGAGGTCATGGCATATGTTTGAGATAAAGTGACACTTCCTGGGAAATGTTCTCAAATTATCAGGAACAGCTAAAAAAATACTATATATATGTATTTAAGCTTTTCATTAGGATATTTTTTTTTTGGAAAGAGAGAGTGACTTTGTCTTTTCCTTTGTATCTTGAAAGTATTAATGACACATCAGAAGTCTTGCTATGAAGTGATAAAGTGAATTTATCAGATTAAATACTTTGAATCTTTTCTAGAATCAACATTGACTTAGAAGGTTAAAGCTGAATTTCTGTTCCAAATCTGATCCAATAAAATACAACTTTTCCCCTCACAAAAATAAAAAAAAAGATTATAATGAGCAGTATAAGATGAGCGCACTCATAAGCAGATATGAACTTTTCCTCATTAAGGAGCAATCATATATTTTACACATTCATTTGTGCTACTTTTTAATGTACTTTTTGTATGTAAAAGTTAGCACTTGTATGACCGATTTTGTTATAACTTTTTATCCCATCATGAACTTGATTCTTAGGATGAAAATTTTTTGCTAAGATCAAAGAGAGAACTTGTTCTCTACACCGATTATAGAAGAAAACTATGGAAACTAAATCTCTGTCAGGTGGTTATGTATTGTTTTACATGCATCTAGATTCTCCACAGATACTTCTTATTATTCTCACAGCTTATGTGTTAACATTCATATTCTATTGATGTTGTTATTTTTTTATTATTATCATTAAAAACAATCAAATAGAACTCACAGTGAAAAAAACTCAGTCACATCAATCTGAAAAATCAATGGTTTAAAATCTATTCTCAAAGACACCTCTAGCAGAGATAGCCAGTTGCACTAGATCACATATTGTACATAAGCAAATAAAAAAATATTAGTAAAAAATATTAGTAATTCTAACAAATAAATCACTCCCAAGTTAGGAAACATTACAATTAATTATCTTTGTAGCTTTAATATATACGACCTCTATATAATCTGTAACAGAAGGAAATCATAGCTCTTCCAGTAGGATTCCTGCCTTATTCAGGCAACCAAATGAACAATAAGAAGTTATTCAATATTTTGTTTTATGCTTGTACCATTTGTTCCTGATGCCTTAAATTGTGTACTATTTGAACACAACTCCAACAAGAGAATTTTTTATTTCTGGCTTCTGAGTGCATAATAAATGCTAAATGATTCATTTCACCATATTTCTTAAGGCACAAAAGAGACCAAGTTCAGATACTTTTTTTTTTTTTTTTTCTTTAGTTAGTTAGTTAGTTAACATATAGGCACGTGAGGAGCAGACTATACCAGACTGTAACAAAATATACACATTTTAGTCCACAGATCTGCATCTGTGCCGTGGCAACATCTCTGCATGATAGGGGCACACATCAGTCCTATGCAATACCTTTCAAATAAAACAGGTACAAGTCCTAGGTGGGAACCACGGATGCTCAGAGTATCAGAACTGCAGGTCTTACATTAATCTGTGGTAGCTAAATCCTAGTCTTGCCAAAGAGATCTGTATCCTGCAAGGCCCCTGTCTCAGCTCTCAGTGGGATGGCCAGGCTCAGTAAATCATGGGTGCAGAGGGTGCAGACACCCACTGAACAGAGCAAGTAGGAAACGGAGAAATGAAGAGCATAGCCTAAGACCTGACCCTAAAGACAGATGCATTGTTACATTGGTCAAGAAGTCACCATCTATTCCATTTTCATGGTTATAAGAAAATGCCCCCAACACTGGGGAGCCGGCAAGTCAGCAAGTAGGCCTTGTTCAAGTGTCAGATAAGGCATCTGTAAGGCATAAAATAACTTCCCCTATTTTACTAACTACATGGGAGGGCAAACTGCCCTTACTCTCCATCACATACCTGGGGAAATGACTAACTCATAGCAAAAGGGACTAATCTGCTCATTAGTATAATAAAGAATGTCAGCACAGCTTCTTAACATGTCTTCTTTTTTTTTTTTGTTCACTTTGACCTGAGTGGAGAAGCATCAAAGACTTGTTTGGGAAAAATCCTCCAGCCCAGTTAAGCTCAGCCAGGCACAGAGGTAAGTGAACTGAGAAATAAGTTTATTACTATGATCACTGGTGCAGTGATTTCCAATTCAAGGATTAAGTATGCCTCCCTGCAGTTTGTATGGAGGGAATAAAGTCTGTCTATCTGACAAGGATTTTGGCGTTTTCAGGAATGTGTGCTGAGATGGATTCCTTTCTAATTGCTGAGAGAGATGGCAATGAATATTTATGTTTTGTCACAGCATGACTGGTAGGTTTGAAAAAGAATTGATGTTAATTCTTTGACTCAGAGTTCTGCTAGGACATGAGCCCTGAACACAGCATTATGTACAAAAAATGTGTACCTCTATGCCTCCCGCAGACTATATCTTCTCTCAAGTCCTTTTTCTTTCTTTTTTATCTCTGAAATGGTTGGGTTTAGCTTTTTGTCTTCCCACAAGAGTACCTGCATTTGGATATTTGAATTTGAACTACTTCCAGGCCTGAAATTCAGATATTCATCCCTATGAACGGCAGGTAAATCTAAAGAGGCAGAGAAGGAAGCAGCATGATAAAGGCAACATCTTTCCATGGGCTGAAGGCACTTTGAGAGGTGATCAGAGAGAGGCCGGATAATCTGCAGAACATGTATGCCACTGTTCCTCATCCACAGGGCAGGGAGTTCCACCTGGAGCGGAAACATTTTTCATTCATTTAGGGGAACTATAGTCTTCATATCTAATCACATCCTTAAATGTGAATCTTAGCATTTCCACTCATTAATAATGGCTCCAAATAGCTGTACCACGGGTGGCAGTTCATCAGTTTCAAATTTCTGTCCTTGCAGGATTTTTGAGTGAATGCCATCCAATCCTGGAAATTTGCTACTCTTCCTTGTACCCATTTCTTCCAAAATCTCTTATACTGACACTTCTAGTAGGGACAGATCTTCAGCTCATCCTATGCGGAATGTTTATGAACCTTGTTTAGGAAACTCTCTAACCCCTGTTTAGTGAACAGCACATAAAATAAATATGATTTAGCTGTTTTCCTTATCCTCCTTGAATGCTTTTTTTTATGGTTATCATCTATCAGCCATGTGAATTCTCAAGCAGGTTTCCTTCTTCTGATGTATTTGAAAATTTTTATTATTAGTTTTCATGCCTCTGGCAAGTTTCTCCTTAAAATATTTTTTCTTTTTTTTTTTTTTTCTATTCTAGTCTAACGCATTGCAGTCTTATATTTAACTTGACATTTTATTCTCATCTGTGCTTTTATTTTACAAAGCCTCTCTTTTTGGAAGGATGACTTTTTTTCCTAATACTTATTTTCTTTGCCATTTAGCCAGGACAGTTCTTTGTGTGTGTGTGTGTTTTGTTTCTTCTCTTATGATTAGTGATATATTTTTAAATTTAAGCATCAAATAAGACAATTCTACTTTTATTAGGTTTAATACTGTCAGCAGCCCTTTTTATTTTGTTCTAACTTTCTTCATCCTGTAGGATGGATTTCCCTTTTAAAGAAAGTATATCCTTCAGAGGGATGCCAGATTTCACTGCTGTGTGGCTCCCATTACTCTTATGTGCAATTACTGAATACATTATTGCCACATCAGTCTTCTGTCCTGAACCAAGATGCTATTGATGTTAAAGTCAGTTGGTATCTTGTGAATGCACTAACTACTCCAATAGTTATCAAAGGTGTATTAAAGTGCAGCTTGTTCTACATGTTCACTTTGATTATGGAGGGTTAACTGAAGATTTACACTGTTCTTGTTTTACTTCATAGATTTTGTAATGTTTTTCTTCATTTTCAGAGCAGAGTCATTCTTTTATAACTTGGTCCATGTATAACTGCTATTACATTCTTTCAAATTCAAGCAGGAATTTCTATCCATGAAGATCATGTGACATAATATGACAGAGATGGCTTACTTCACTCTATTTTTAACATAAACCTCCCTCCCCTTCACAGGTACAATATATTGTCTTATTCCTAAATAATTGGACTATAATAATAAGATGATTATTCTCTTTCTGTTAGATTTCCAACCAGCATATTAAATATATATTTATGTTATAAAATATAATATCTATCATAAATATGCATTATTCAAAACTGGGTATTTTCATCTTCCAGAATTTTGTAAAAAAATAATTACATGGAAGTATTATATAAGAAGTAAATTCATGTTAAAGTCTCAGTACAGATAGTCTATATCTAGCTGCTTATTTTTATTTCCCCATTTAACTGAATTTTATGTATATATATCTCCTAATTTTTACTTCCCCTGTTGCCTAAATTTTATTTACTGCTGTTATATCTCCTTTTTCTAAGAATCCTCTTAGGGATTGAGCGAACTGAAACAAATTTTTTTTTTTTTTTCCTTTATTCATGTTCAGTTCTAAAACTTCTTTTAAAAAAATTGTGCCAGACAACTTGACATGTTTTTCTTCAGATTCCATATTTCTCGAAGAGCTTCAACTTTTTTTTTTAAACTTAATCCATTTCTCTGTATGTGAGTGGATTCTGTCTTTCTCCCTGCCTGTCTGTGTATCCCTGTGCTTAGAACTGAAGCCTCCAGTCAAAAGTCTACGTCTGCCAACAGGACGCTCTTTCCCACTGCTATTACCTTATTGGTATCCTCATAAACTGCCAGCCACTGGATCTCTTTAGCACTTGCTAAAAAGATGCCTCACTATCTTATGGCTGCATTGCTTTCAATGGACTCTGGAATCAGAATTCACCTGTGTATATGTTTTGTAACGTATACTAGCTCTCCATCCTCTCTGCTCTTAATCTGGAGCCTCTCAAACACAGATTTGATAGAGACAGCGGGAACATGGCTATAGCTTGTTCTTTGGCACTTCTATTTGACACTTCTCCCTCCTCATATGAATGCCAGCTGGGGCCTTGTGTACCTTTCCCCAAAACCATGCTCACATTTTAAGCACTGCAAACCATATCTGCATGTATACATTTGGGTTGGTTGTGAGAGTAGAGAGCAAACAGTACTTATCATGAAATCACCTTTGGATTCCAGCTGTTTCTGGAGTTTGTCAGCTGCAAGTGCATTTTTCATGCCCTGGTAACAGATTGTAAATAACTGTAAGACAATAAATTATTTCACTCGGGATGTGAGATAGCTGCAGACCAGTTGTCAGAGGTAAAAGATTTTGGAGCAGGCTGTGGAAGAGCCAGAGCAGAGGACCTCAAACTTTGGTCAGAGGAGGTGGAAACTGGCAGACCAAGTCTCCCATTTTGTGGATTTTCAGCTGGTGGGGTAAGGGTAGATCTGTACCCTGTTTACTGAGCCTAGTTTTGTGGTATATTGGATTTCAAATATATCTGTATAAAGTTCTAGTTCTGAAAGTTTCAGTCCTATGTCTTCAGCTACTTCCAGTCCAAGCTGGAAACACATTCCTTTGAGTTCAATTGCTTGTAAATTTCAGCTAGCCCTGACAGATACAAATATGAGTTTTCATGCAACATCTTTAGGTCTTTAAGTATTTGTAAGAAGAAAAGTCATTTGAAAGCTGTACAATCTGATTCTTATTCAGGTTTGTTTTAGCTCTATTTTATCTATAGAGTGTAAAGGCGCCACATGTCAGAAGGCTTTCTGAATTCTCAGTTTCTGGACTTAACATTACCCAGGTGTTGGAGACTTTGTATCTCTTAATGAAGCTATTTAGGGTGCCTACTTAAGGCCCCATTGAGAGTGGTCAGGCTAGTTCAACCAAGTATTAGGTACTTGTACTTATTTAGAGAATTTATAGTTTCTCAGGCTTCTTTTTTTGTATTGAAGGGACCACCACGTAGGTTCTGGTTGTCAGAATCAGGACGAGAATGAACGGGTTCCCTACTGTCCCAGTTTGAGGTAAAATAGAACCAACTTTCTGTTCAGTGATTTTACTTTTAGTCTAGGCCTCTTCTAACTCTCTGAAACTAACAACACACTGTGGAGAAAACTGTTTTCTTTTAGAGGAAATTATTTGAACTATCTACACTATTTGTTGAGCTGTATTTTGTATGTATATTGCGCATGTTTATGTGACTATAAAGCCCCAGATATGTACCTAACTAACTCATAAATAGAGAGCAACACATGAAAATAATTAAGATAATTCTTGAAAACAAATATCTCTCAAAGAAATACAGGAATGTTTTAAAAATAAATTGTTTCTAATGCAATTGAATAGGTAAAATGGTCACGGATACTTATTGCAACATCAAATCCAGGTTTGCGCATCAAATGCACATCAAATGCAATGCACATCAACTGTCCATTCTGGGGGTTTTGTCTCTTCCTACTGTCCTTTGCCTCTCCTGTGCCTCCTGCCCAGTTGTATCTGTTCTTGAATTCCTGGTTTGGTCCCCCTTGCTAATCCCACAAACCCATGTTCAGACACAGCTGAGACGAGTATGTAAGAGAAAAAATGAGGGGCCAGGGCTAGTGTAGTTGGAAGGCAAAAATTGCACAAGCTAAGAATGTGATTATGGAATGAAATGGGGACAAAATTCAATTCCACTTGATAAATTACGCTGCTCATTTTCCCCCTCTTTCTAATGTGTGTACCTGGTGCAAGCGTGTTATGCATTTCAGCTGTCTTGGTCTGCAATGTCAAGTAGAAAAGTTACGTTCTTCTTTCTTTTCAGAAAGTAGGACATGTGGTATTTATTTGCTGAGCAACGAAATTGCATCTTCACTGGTTATCTCAGGTATATCCAAGGGAATTAAGCTGTGCTTCAGAAATTAAATGCTGGAGAAACTGTGCAGTAGACAAATTCATTCTGAATGTGTTTGTCCACATTCCTTTTCTGTATAGTTCCATAGATACTTAAAAGCTTTTTTCTCTTTTGCCCTGAAATCTAGTTAATTACCAAATGACGTATACATGCATCCTATTAATGTGGTATCACTTAATAAAGAAGACCTAGGTCTATGACATAGCTTTCAGAATACACAATGTGTTTTTCCAAAACTAGATCGCAGTTTGTGTTTGTACTTGTCCAAATCTCATTGGCTGCTGATATTTCTCTTTGAAGAATACTAAACATGCCAAGTGTGCTAAAAGATTGGTTTCAAGTTCCTCAAGCTAAATCCCTGTTCTGAAGAAGAGTCCCTCTCCGCTGAGAAGAAAGTCTGATTTCTGGGAAGAGACTGGTATGGTGTTTGCATCTAAATGACATTTTAAAATACTGTAACTCAAAAAAATTCTTCACTTGGAGAATTAAAGGAACTTGGAGAAGTAAAGGGAGACTGCTGATGCAAGAAAAGCCTCATGGAGATAATAAGAGATTTGAGAATACGGTCATAGCAGAGATGGAACATTCTGAACAGAAAACTCCTTGTGTAAAATCTTCATTTTCTGGTAACAGAATGCAGGCTTTCAGTCTGGAATCCCAAATTATAGACTAGTTTTTCAGATAGCTTTAAAGTATTTAGAACTGATTATATAAACAGAAATGGAAGGAGAATGAAAATGTCAAGGTACTAATAGAAATAACAGAAGATGTCTACAGTCAAGGTTATTTTACCATGTGTAGTAATTATCAGTTAATTCAACAGTTCCCTGGGAGTTCATATATTTAATTACAACTTTTGACTGTACCTTCATTAGGACTGGATAGGCAACCTCTAACTCTTTAGCTTCAGGTCATACTATATGGAGAACAACCCATATCTGGGTTACAAGCACAACCCGTGTATGTGTCTTACACAGACGGTAGGACTATGAATCACAGAATTGTAGGCTCACAGATTAGTTTGGGTTGGAATTGACCTTCAAAGATCATCTAGTTCAACTCCTCGGCCACGGGTAGGAAAATCTTTCACTAGATCAGGTTACTCAAAGCCCCATCCAACCTCACTTGAACACTTCCAATGATGGGGCAGCCACAACTTGTCTGGGAAACTTGTTCCAGTGTCTTACCACCTTCAGCATAAAACATTTCTTCCTTATGTCCAATCTAAATCTACCCTCTTTCAGTTTAAAATCATCATCCCTTGTTTAATTGCTATGGGCCCCAATAAAACGTCTTTCTCCATCTCTCTTATAAGCTCTCTTCATATATTGAGAGGCCTCAGTAAGACCTCCTGCAGCCATCTCTTCTCCAGGCTGAACAACTACAACTCTCTCAGCCTGTCTTCACAGGAGAGGTGTTCCATCCCTCTGATCGTTTTCACGGCCCTCCTCTGGTCCCACTTAAACAGGTCAATGTCTTTCTTGTTCTGGGAACCCCAGAGCTGGACACAGTACTCCAGGTGGGGCCTCACCAGAGCAGAATGGAAGGGCAGAATCACCTCTCTTGACTTGCTGGCCATGCTTCTTTTGATGCAGCCCAGGATATGGTTGGCTTTTCTGGGCTGTGCGTGCACATTGCCAGCTCACATTGAATTTTTTATCCACCAATATCCATAAGTCCTTCTCTGCGGAACTGGTCTCAATCCATTCATGCTCCAGTCTGTACTGATGCTGGGAATTGCTCAGACCCATGTTCAGGACCTTGCACTTGGCTACCCTGAACTTCATGATCTTCACATGGGGCCACTCCTGCAGCCTGTTAAGGTCTCTCTGGGTGGCAACCCTTCCCTCTACCAAATCAACTGCATCTCTGAGCTTGATGTCACCCACATGCTGAGGGTGCACTCAATCCCACTGCCCGTCATTAATGAAGATATTGAAAAGTACCAGTCACCTGAGGGAGACCACTTGTTACTGATCTCCATTTGGTTACTGAGCCACTGACTGCAAGTCTTTGGATACAGCAATCCAGCCAGTTCCTTGTCCATCAGATAGTCCATTCATCAAACCCATATCTCTCTAATTTAGCAATAAGGATGTTGTGTGGGTTCTTATCAAAGCCTTGCAGAAGTCAAGATGGATGATATCAGTTGCTCATCCCTTATCCACCAACACAGTCACTCCACTGTAGAAAGCCACCAGATTACTCAGGGAATTATGGACTTTTTGAAGTTCATAAAGACTTTATTTTTAATTTCAGATAATATAATGATAGGAAGCAGAAATAATCCCATTTAGGGGGGGAAACAAGATGAAGAAAAGCAGGACTGGACCAAGCCTGGGTAAAAGTTGGATGGAAAGAACATTCTTTCTGAGCTTGTGTATGAAAACTGATTAATCTTCAACATACCACATGGGCGTCATCTTACCTGATCATCATGTTTCCAGTTCACCCGTTTGGTGAACTTCATTTAATTGCACTACATGTTAAACAGCAGGCAGTCGCAACTCAGAGTAATGTTGTTCTTTAATGATGCAATTCTGCCTTGTTCATGCTATTCTTAGGCAGAGCCATCAGGTGGTTGATGCCTGGGAAGCTCTGATAATTGGAGTAGCTACAGGGCTTGCTTTCAAGTCTTGTAGCATGTGCGTATGCCAGGGTTACCGGCAGTACTGGCTTTTCATCATTATGACTCAGGCCTACCAGGAGGTGAGGTTTTTTTCTATTCCAGACAACTTATGAACTCAAAAGAATTAGCAGTGGAGCTAACACGTCAGGAGCAGCTCTCCACTTAAATCCCATAGAGGGGTGAGAAGGTAATACATGGACAAGGGCTAGCTGGATCATGTGGTTCTCTCAGCAGCTGTTGTTGTCGTTGTTGTTACTATTCTTTGTGAACTATTTCCTTCTAACACCGTCTTTTTGAAGGTTGCAACTTCATTCAGTCAACAAATAAATCTTTATGAACTTTTTCCCCCCCCACTATCCAGTTTCATGGTGAGGTAAGAAACTGGAGAAACAAGTTATTAAACATGCGAAAAACATACAGAAGAGCAGCTTCCTTCAATTTTTAATCTTGGTATTAAATGGCACCAAAGAACGTATTGTTTTCACCTAGCTCTTTCTCCTAAACATAAGTGTCCCTCTTGAGGCATATCATCTCTCTTTGAGGACCAAGTAATATAAGGATTTTATAATTGAGTGGCACACAAATCTGAAGCCAGAGAAAGCCATAAATAGCTCTACTTTGTGTTCAACACATACTAAATATGATGCAATTTTTTGAACTGTGTTGTTCACAGAATCACAAAATCACAGACCAGACTAGCTTGGAAGGAACCTGCAGAGATCATCTGGTCCAACCTTTTATGGGAAAGGGAGTTTAGATGAGATTATGTTGTTTATTTGTGGTAGAAAATCCCAAAGAATGGAGAGCAAATCATTCCTTGTAATGGTGAAGGGGTTCTGTCTATCAGATCCTGCCTCTGATTTAAAATCAGTTGAATCTTTTGAACAGAAATCTGTTCCTTGGAATGGCATAAATCAAAATATGGAGATTGCTTAGCATGGACATCTGTGTGGTAGCTATCTGCTTCTGTCATTAAAGAGGAGGCTGGAAATTAATTGCTACTTTGCACAATATTGTGGAATAGCTTGAATTCTTTGCCACAAAGCCCTAGCTCAATTGCCTGAAATATGCTCTTGGAAATGTATCTTCTTTTGCCATGTATTTGATAATCCCTATATTGTACATCTTACAATAAAGTGTCATATCTGTCACACAAAGCCATGAAAATAAGACTTTTTTTTGTTCCTGCAGCACTGTGTAGTACAGCAGAAAAAAACAGCAAGATCAGTGAACATATGAGAGGTAAACCTCTTCTTAGGACTACGATCAGTACAAATGATTGCTATTATGTGCCTCCAAACTCTTCATGTTAAGAGATAACCATCTGTTGTTAAAAGAAACAAAAGAGTTTGTCTCCAAAGAAAGCAAAGTTAGAAGCAAATTACAAAATATCTACTGATTGCAAATTCAGCAGGGTAGTTTTACTTATTTAAGGTAAAAGTCTTGGATACATTAAATAAGGACACACCATCTGTGCTACATAAATCACTGACTTGACTATGTCCTTGATTAATCAGACCTTGGTCTATTTGCCTGTCTAGACCTTGTGTGGCGAGAACAGCCTTTGCTGTGCTGATAACAGGAAGGTTCAGTTTCAGGTAAGAAGAGATTTCCCACAACATGTCTTTAGTTTATGGTTACAAAAATAGACTAATTGCTTTATTTGATACAGTTTTAAATGTGGCTTTAAAAACCCCAATTCTTATGTAGGACATGGACTGAATATGGGACCAGGAAGAGATCACAGTCTGTTCTACAGCTCTCCTACTTTTGAAAGTTGTTTATAGCCTTATGTCTAGTGAGAGGGAAGAAAACCCACTTCCCCTATAGCCTGAATAGAATAGGGGCTAAATATGATTCCTCTGCAGTCTTTGAAAGCATAGCCTACATGCATATTCTGTTCCCACCAGGCAAACAGTATTTGGGGTTTTTTTGAAGGCCTTGTGTGGTTCCAGTGATAGTGACCCTCTGTGCAGACTGCTTTGCCATCGAAAGCTCTGTGGAGTATATGGCATCTGCTGACCAAACGGTGCCATTTACTTACTTTTAATTCTGTGAAACCAGCTTTCCAAAAGGCCAAATTCAAAATACAGAAGTTACTAACAAATACTTTTCTCCTGACTCCTTCTCCTGCATTGTACAATATCAAATGCAGTGAGTTGCAAGTAGTCATTGTGAATGAGAAGTTGTTCCCCACATCTTCCATCCCCTTCCCTACCACTTCCCTACATCCAGCCCTGTCCCACCAATGCATCCTCTAATCCATCACTCTTTGCTCTTGCCATATAGCTTTTGCAATGTCCCCCACAAGGCTGCACAGTCCATGTGTTGTCTAATGCCCTGGATCAGAGCAGGGTTGCATTTGAACATACTGAAAACAGCCAGTGGTGAGAGTTATCCCTACTGGGCCATGCTCCCTGTAGGACTCGCAATTGTCTTGGCAGCTTCAACCCCATTGACAGATACAGAAGAGGACTCAGAGGGCACTACCTCATAATGACCCTACGTTCACCACCAAATGTGGTGACCATATTAACAAGCCAGGAAGCACCGAAGAAGCCACAGAGAAGCCGCCCTTGCAACAGTTTCCTCTAATCTGCAGTTTCCTAATTTGTGCATTTAAAGTGCTTTGAAAAGGATAGATGAGATAGAAAACTTTTCTTTTTCTTTTTTTTCTTTTTCTTTTTCTTTTTCTTCTTTTTCTTTTTCTTTTTCTTTTTCTTTTTCTTTTTCTTTTTCTTTTTCTTTTTCTTTTTCTTTTTCTTTTTCTTTTTCTTTTTCTTTTTCTTTTTCATTTTCTTCTTCTTCTCTTTCTCTTTCTTTTTCTTCTTCTTTTTCTTTTTCTTCTTCTTCTTCTTCTTCTTCTTTCTTTTTCCTTTCCTTTTCCTTTTCCTTTTCCTTTTCCTTTTCCTTTTCCTTTTCCTTTTCCTTTTCCTTTTCCTTTTCCTTTTCCTTTTCCTTTGTGATAACAAATCACAGTTCAAGATCTTTTCTAAAGCTTCTGTGGGTAAGTAGTTCTCAAATCATTATAGACACTAACCCCACACTAATATAACTAACTCATGGCTGAATAATCCTCTCACAGCTCACAGTTCTGTGTGCCTGGTGTAACATCTAATGAAATTCACAAAACAATGCCACAAAGGTGTGAAAAGCAGTCAAAAAGCCAGAGTGCAGAACAGAAATGGTGATGTTCTAGGTTGGCTGAAACATCCATAATTTCAAGAGAATATTTTGTATTCTGGGGGTTAAATGAATTTTTACTATGTGCACACTCTTAAAAGGTCAGTGCACATAAAAAAACCAGGAAGAAAGAAAGGCGGTTATTCTTAGGAAGTTACACTTCAGGTCTATGAATATCTTCTTTCACAGCAAAGTGGTGTAAAAGTGAGTGAGCATCTAATTCCCCTACTTTCCAATCAAATCTAAATAATAATAATTTCTTCTTAAAATTAGTTTCTGGTGAAAAATGACCTCTGAATAAATGACAATACATCACTTACTGATTTATGCTGTTATAAAAAAAAAACCGAAAACCAAAACCCCTCCCTCCAAATCCATTCCCCAATACATATTGATTTCTTATTGAATGCTATCAACTTCATCCTCCCCACTGTCTTTATTTGCTAGCTCTCTAAGACAAAACTACTTGGAATTAGTTACCATATTTTCAGCTAAATTGAGAGCTCTGATGTTTTGGGCTATTTACTTTGAGACAAAAATTAGCTTGAAATGGTCTTTCTGATTAATTTAAAGCAACATGGTGGAATTAATCAAACGAATCATCTCATCCTAATGAACACGTCTAAAAAGGACCTGATAGATTGTGATCTAAAAATTTCTATTTTTCTCCAACAATTACATCGGAGAAAAAAAAAAGAAAAAAAAATAAACCAACACCTTCTTCTCCACATCCCCCCTCCCCAAAAAAAAGAACAAACAAAGAAGCCTGAAGAGCTACAGACTTTTGTGCTTTTAATATTAATATGGACTGCACCCTCCACTCAGTCTGACAAGACCATAAATGGACATCACCTTAAAGAAGCTTTATATTCCTTGATAGACTTACACCTCCGATTTTCCACTTTTACCCACTTCCAAAAGTTTCCACCCTATAGCAAGAATGGCTGAGCAGAATGTGTCACCCATGCTACCATAAACTGCTGCTGCCTGAAAAAAGTGTCGATTAGCACCAACGTGCCCTTGCACACTGCTTTTGGAGCACAAGCTGGCACCTCTGTGTGGCATGGCACTGTGTTGGTTTAACTTGCCCACTCACCTGGCACTACTCTGTACACCGCACTGTGTCGCAGAGGAGCTCTCTCTGGCCACAGGCCTTTTCTGCTTCTGTGAACAACAGAGTGAGGGATGCTAAAACGTACTGTCATCCCTCTGGTGGCTGTTGTGAAACTAAACAAATTTTGAACATAAAAAGCATAAAAAACACTATAAACACTAAAAGCATAAAACTATCACCATATACACTATTAACATAAAAAGCACTATCAAATGTTCATTGTTTTTAATGACTGCAAAATAACAATGTAGTAAGTAATACATTTAAACAGAAGAAAATGTAGTAATTGAAATACTAACGGTCTGTATGCCTGAGTTAAAGCTACAGGTAGAATATTTCCATTACCTTGATTTTGACAAGGTACACAGTGCATTTTTCAAATTCTGATTATTAATAGCACTTTTAATGCATCTAGCAAATTAAAATGCAGCAAATGTGCATGGTGCATTAATTAAGTCCATTGGTCTACAAATTTCGTCTCTTATTACTAAGAGGAGAAGACAGTGAGTTAAAGCTGTTGTGGCTTATGATGATGATGACGATGATTATTAACATTACTATGTGCCTTCACGGATATGCTTTAAATCCATGTTGAAAGCACTGGGCATGTGATTCTTCAGAGTGAGAAAAAGTCGTCATGGGCTATGTGTGTGATTTTGTTGGATATGTTGAATTTCAAACTGACTAGGGATATTCTGAGAGTTTGTAATTTATATACAAATGCACCCACATGAAATGTAATCCTAGAGTACACTTCTTCAAATGCAGCTTTTCAAAGATGTGCAAAAACTCTCTCAAAAGCATGAAATTCTGCAGTTGAATTAGCTGACATCACAAGTAAAGAACTGTTTTGTTTCAATGGAGTTTTCCGGGTGTTGCAATTGGGGAAGTCTACTGACACAAGTTATTCACAACTGCTCTTCAGCCCACAGATGTTCTGAAACAGGATCTGTGACTCACCAAACTATTCTGGAGCCAGGCTCCTCCTCCTGCAGTTAAATCTGCTCTTTCTAGATATAGAACAGAATCTCGTGGAATCTGGGAGCTGGGCAGCTAAGGCTCCCGTGCTCCAACTATGTTCAGTTATGCTCGGTCCTGCTGCATAGCACTTCTCATTTCAGCAAATTATAAGCACACATGAGAAAAGGCTTAACAATATGTTTCCTAGTTCAACATTAGATGACAGTCATATCTTAAAGGGGCAAAGTTGTTTTGTGAAATGGGATTACAGTGATGGATTAGGTTGATGTTTGGTAAATTTGTTTAGAAATGTGTTTACCACTGTGAAAAGTTGATTAACTCGTAGTGACTGTTAGCTTTACTTGACGTTGCTAGCTCTGCCATTTTTCTGTTTATAGTGCTAGTCAGATAACTTATTTCCTCAAAAAATTAAAATTAAAAAATTTCCCTCGTTACTAGTGGAGAAAGTAAATATTACCCAAAGGCAAGGCTTGTCAATCATGGCTTCCTTCATGATAAGTACTCATGTTAACTGGACATGAATCCTCTTTTAAAAGCAGTAATTTGGTGAACTGAACAGGATTCCAGGGCTGATAGGAATTGAAGACATCCTGCTAGGTTACAGATGTAGCAAAGCGCACTTTCAGTGCCTCTTATCTGGACAGTGCAGCTTTCAGAGGCATTTGTGCCTTCTGGACCGAGAGACACGAAGTTGCGTAAATAACTCCAGCTTCACTGCTCCAAGGTAGGCTAAGGAGATTAATGGACTTATTAAAAAGAGAAACTGACTGACTGCTTTTTTTAGGGGAAAAGAAAATTGATTCTTTCCCCACAAATTAAAAGAAAGTAAAAGAAAAGAGAAATTCCATAACTATGTTAGTTATGTTAATTCAAGCACTCTGCTATTCAGTCATCTGGATGTAGGGCAATTATTTTTCTCTTTTGCCTACCTAAAGAGATCTGTTTTATGCTACAGAAAATTGTGTATATCCTAAAAGCCTACTTTGAGATATACAAGCCAGGAACTTCACAGCAGGCTAGCACTCTCCTGGCTTGATGTCCCAACAGAACCTGGGAGCACAGTAGTTTGTACAAGGTGGCAATAATCTCATTGACAAAAAGAGAACAAGAGCAAAGCAAAGTGAGTGTTTAGTCCAAGCGATCTGGCTTGTCCCTCATCACGCATCAGGGCAGAGTTCAAAGCTCTATCCAAATTGTTGTTTCTCAGTGAATTTGCATCAGTTAGAACCTTCTGGGTTTCAGTGACCATGTGCTACTCTCAAAATACATTAATGCAGCAGATGTGCTCCAATTCTAGCTTTCCCAAATCTACCTGACATTAACAGACTAAATCTACTCATTACTTTGTTCCACAGTTTCCCACTTGGCAACCGTGTACTAACATCCCTCTACCCTGATCTGAGATCTCTGCTCATAAAATGCACAGTGAAGAGAATCTGTAAATAACAACATGTGACTAGTGATTTGCACATAATCATATTGTCTGATGAAAAGAAATTATGAGAAATAATACAGGTTATTTCAGCCAAAAATGGTTCTTAGTTATATTTATAATTTGACCACTTCATGCACATACAAAATACATCAAAATCATAATGAAAAGAAGCAGACAATGCCTCCCAAATATACAAAGAAGCATTTTAAATAACATTGTCTGTGTACGAGCACATTTGTGCGTATCCTTCCAAAATACATTGTCACTCTTTCTCTTCTTCTATAGATGTCATAGCACTCTTTGAACAAGACTTTGTAGTTCTGAATTCTCACAGGCATTGCAACCATGAAAGTAGCAAGGTGTGAGCTAGAAATTTAAGTTTTAAAAAGTAAATAAAAATTTAATGCAATTCTCCACATGTAACCACTAAAGGGATGGGGAGCTAAAAATACACACTCTTGTATTAAATCAGGAATCCTGATTTGCATATCACATGATTTCCACCTGAAATCTCAGAGAATGAGACACAAAATTATTTGTTCCACCAGACTGAGATGCTGTTATTCCTTTCTAATAGTCCATTAATGGTACATTTGGCACTAGATACTAGCAAATGAATCAGGAAAAGTAAAATATAACTCCCATTACTGCTGAAAAGAAGAGGATTCCACAATTCATCAGAAAAGGATTTCAGTGGTGTTTTAAGAGTTTTCCATCGAGGATGCCAGTGAGGATTTTATAGGGAATTAAGTATAAATCAGGGATGCTTGTTCTGTGCATGTTCTCTCTTCCCCAGCCTTCAATGCTAGCACTTTCCATATAACTGTAAACAAAGAGAGGATCCTGACTGCAACTAAGTTCCATTAAACTGTCACAGAAAAGTGAATTTATCCAGTCAGAACAAAGTTTGCAACTGCATGAATTCATGCAAGGCTGTGCACAGTGTCTGGTCCCATCTCTTAGACAGGCAATCTAGCGAAACGAAGTGCAAACCTTCAGATAAATAGTTTTACTTAACACCACTGAATGACAGAAAGATTTATCTGCTGTTATACCAACACAAGGTGAAACCCTGTTTTCCTCATTCTCTAGTTGCTGACACTGTGCCCACAGACTCCTTTCAAAGACTGTGACAGCCTCTGTTCCCAGAGAAGCACAGAAAAGCTCTCTGGTCCTGTTTTGTTAATACAGCAAACCTAGCAATTCTCTGTTATCCAGGCTGGTAATTCCCACTGAGTTAAATACTATTTCCTGATTAGAAGCTGAAGCTCAATATGAACCTTGTTGTGACTGGTGAATCCCTTGTATATTTCCTTGGTGGCATCAAAATCTGTATCAGCCTGGCTATTTCCCCTATTGGCATCATGTTCTCATTTGAGGATTTAACTTATTTGTTTTTATAACTTCGCTGTATTTCTTTTAAATTTCCAATTAAGAAAAAAAAATCAAATTCATATTGTAATATCAAATTTCTCAAGTAGTGAAATGTTAGTTTTCTGCATTTTCTGCATCTTGTTTCTTGTACTTATAGAAGTATATTTTTTTCTTTTTTTTTTTTAAGTAAATCTTGAAAGACCTAGATTCTAAGTGACTTGGTTCTTTGACCTCTCCTGGTATTGCTCTCAAGAGCAGCAAAGCAGCCTTTTTGACCAGAGATCACATACCAGGAAAAGATTTACTTGTTTCAGACCCTGAAACTATAGAAACACAGCTGCATAATGCTGTTCTTGTTTTTAATCTACATCCTAAATTTTTATGACTGCATTTCACCCCATAAGCACTTTAACAACATAAAACATTACTTACTTTAAATGCTGTCTTTCCAGCATAAATGACTTCCAACTTCCTTCTAAATCTGTGGGTTTAGCACATGGAGACTAGAAGTGTGTGCTGGAACCAAACCAGCTGTGGATCTGGGTAATACCGCTTTGCTTTACACGTTTCTTCAGAAAATAGATAACATCAGCTTTTACTTTGTTTTGCCACAAGAGGGCACTCCCTTAATTCGTGTCATTACTAAGGCAATGTCCCGTTACTAGCGACAAGATAGACTCGTTTTCTATCTAAAGCATCGTTCCAAATTTTTATATAGATAAGTTGAAGACTTTCATTCTGTTTGTGTTCTCAGCATGCATTTGGCTTACATCGAGTTACTAGGGAATATTATTTAGCCGTGAGAGCACATTGCACTTCATAAATGACTGATAAGACAAAAAATGTTGGGAAGTAAATAGTATTTTCCCTTCATTACCTTTACAAATAGCAGTACACTGTATTAACACAACTCATTGTTCTCAGTGAGAAACTCAGACAGGTCACAATCAAAACGAAAGATCTTAAGACGTGCCGCTTTCAGAAGCATGAGAAATTTGTGAAACAAAGAAAAAACGTGTTATACTTGTCATCTGGTTGTGAATGCTAAGCTATTTGAATTTGCTTAAATATGCCATCATATGCAACAACATACAGCGCAAGCATGGTCCACACAGGAAACTGATTCAAGCACTCAAAGTCTGAAGATTGTCACGTCCTCCCTAATGCAAAACTCTGATTGTGTTGACGTACTTAGAATCAGAAAGTTAAGAAGATTTTGTTTAAAATGCTTCTAAACAGTCATCATGAGTGTACAGTATAACTTACCATAGCATTTTTGTTTTCAGTCCTCATATTTCATATATAAACCTGTGTCAATTACCAAAACCAAGACTGATGTCTCCCTCTTACTCAAGTCCAAATAAAATCTTGCCCAGAAACAGTAGATGGATGTTTGTCCATCAAGAGTCCGCTATGTTCCTGGGCAACCGGTAATGCTCTGGCCGGACCCTTGCCTTCTTCTCCTGAGGGTTGGCATATTTCCACTTGGATGGAGACATTTTCAGCTTTTTTCTCTTTTTATCTGTACACCACACTTTTTCACAGTATTCTTCCACCCTCTGGAAGTTGCTATAACCTATTAGTTGAAGAAATTCCTTGTACCATGGCTTTGATGCCTGAGGTATACTGCTCTGCACTGGGCATGGCATTTTGTGAGGTATCTCCTCCTCATAGTCTTTATTGAACATTTCATCTACACGCTCTTCCTCAACTATTTCCAGGGTGATTTTCCTGACAGTGTGAACAATGCTGTGTTCCACTGTCTGACAAAAATAGGTCCCTGCATCCAGCCGATGCAGCTTCAGGAATAAGAGGCCAAGGTCCATTTTGATTATTCTATCATCTGTCTTCACCTGAAAAACAAATTGATGCAGTTATAGAGCACAGACCTTTACTATTACGTTAAATCAGTGCAATTACTTCTGAAATGTACTTTCATGAACATAATATTGCATTTCAAGAGGACAATTAAGAATCCATGATCCTTTAATTCACAATCTTTAAGTAAAGAAAATATTTACTTGAAGTAAAGAAGCTGAGCTGTGAAAGGAAAGCAATCTAGAGAATCTGGCAAGCATGGTAGAACAGATAGTGGAGCAGACAGTTTCCTGTTTTCCCAGCATGGGTTAGTCACTTGTGGCTAAATCACAGAGGGAAATAAGGTTGAACATGTAAATAAACTAGTGGATAGAAAACAAATGGGCATTTGCCAGATGACCTCCAATAACTGTCCCTGTGAATACTCTTGTACAGTGACAAATGTTTTTGAGGCAGCACCCATAGACATTTTTATTTCTAACTGAAGGGCCAATGAGATCTTAAAGCCACAGTTCTGAGCTTGGTGTTTGAGTTCCCCCTACAGCTCCCGAGAGCTAGGTTATTAACTACAATGTATTTGCTGATGCTAGCAAGCAGGGACCACACAGCTGTCTAATCCAGCCAGCAGAAGTGTCCAGGAGAATGGCATCTCCATCTTTCTATTTAACACTAAGATGCTGAATGTAAGGCGGATGTGAAGTACTGGGCAATGAATGGATTGAAAAAAGCCTTGCAGTGAAGGACCTGGGTATACTGGTGGATGGAAAATTGGACATGAGCTGGCACTGTGTGTTCACTGCCCAGAAAGCCAACCATATCCTGGGCTGCATCAAAAGAAGCATGGCCAGCAGGTTGAGGGAGGTGATTATGCCCCTCTACTCTGCTATTGTGAGACCCCACCTGGAGTACTGTGTCCAGCTCTGGGGCTCCCAACATAAGAAGGACAAGGACCTGTTGGAACAACTCCATAGGAGAGGCACAAAAATAATCAGAAGGCTGGAACACCTCTCCTGTGAAGACAGGCTGAGGGAGTTGTGATTGTTAAGTCTGGAGAAGTGAAGGCTCAGGGGAGACTTTATAGCAGCCTTTCAATATGTAAAGGGGGACTATAAGAAAGACGGAGACACTTTTTACTAGGGCCTGTAGTGATAAGAGAAGGGATAATGATTTTAAACTGAAAGAGGGTAGATTTAGATTGGACATTAGAAAGAAATATTTTGTGCTGAGGGTGATAAGACACTGGAACAGGTTTCTGAGAGCAGTTGTGGCTGTCCCATCATTGGAAGCGTTCAAGTGAGGTTGGATGGGGCTTTGAGTAACCTGATCTAGCAAAAGATGTCCCTGCCCATGTCAGCGGGGTTAGACTAAATGATCTTTGAAGGCCCCTTCCAACCCAAACCATTCTGTGATTCTATCACAATATTATCTACTTCTCTTTACTTGAAATTGTCTTTCTGATGAGTAAATAATTATTCACAGATAAAAATGGAATAACTTGCAGGTGGAACCATTAAGACAAATTCATCTTAGTTGTATAAAGACCCTCTGGAAAGTTAGAGTCTGTCTCATAATAGGGAAATAGGTGTAAAAGTGGCAGAGAATCCACCGACCCCTACTTTCAGGAGGTGCTGTCATACAATGGGTGAGGCAGCAAGAATGAATAGATGTTAAACTAGACTAACATTGGGAGCAATATGTACACATTTCAGCTCTGCTATAACACACCAAGAGAAGTGTTGGATTCTCTTTTGGTTTGAGATCTTCAATCAAGTTTGGATATATTTCTAACATCTGCATTCAAGATGCTGAATGCAAACACCAGATGAAATTCTCACATCTATTAATTCGTGAGAGCAACTGATGACAGGCCTTTCAGTAAAGATGCAATATTCCTAAGCACAGGCTCTTTTCATCAAAAGGTTAGGCTATAAGAATGTTTACCTCTTCCTTCTTAGCTTCATGCGCTCGCTGGACGAACCAGATTACTTTTGCTTGTAAAGTCCTAGGGGTGCACTCCAGAAGGGTGCTGTTGTACTCTATTCCATAAACAAGTCGCTCCTCAGTCTTCTCCAGGACTTCACCTGGAAGGAAGAGAAACGTTTTAAAAATATCTGTCACTGCCAATACTTGTTACACTCCATATTCAAAGTATATTTACTTTTCAGAGTGAATTTTAATTCAGATCCAACCATATAGTGACTGAGAAGTAGCGTCTGGTGAAGGTCTGACCCACCAAGTGAATTTTCCAATCATCCCAGATTCTTCCAGGATCTGGCCACAAGATAAATGGACCAAATTGTGCCATGATTCAGCTAAGATTATATACAGAGAAACAGATTTCAGCCTTTCAGACTGCTAATGGCTTGTGCCTGGTTCTTATGAACAGTTCACCTATTTCATTTTCACTGAGTGAAACAGGAGGATTCAATACATGTATATATATAATAAATAATTACATATTTTTAGGGATTAAAATGGTGGCACATAGCCTTTTGCAGAATGACACTCTTAAAAACTATAAATACCCTAACCAAATTATATATATCCATGTTATATACATATAAAATGAAAGTATAATATTGGCCCAAGGGTGCTAATAAAAGCAAGGTGAATGAAATTAGTCAAATCTCAATTCTGCTTTTCAATCCAACAAAACATCTGGAGGAAGATAAGCTAGATGTTACACTAGAGGAGACCAATTGCCTCATTAATGAAATAATTTTACTCCACAACAGTGAGAAATATTCTTGAGACCAAACAGTTTTATACCTTAAAAATACAGGATTTTATATCATTGTGATTTCTCTGTTGCATTGCAAAATTGCTGTATAATTAACATTTCATATTTGAATATATTTTTTTAGAATCTTCTATATCCTCCAATGATCTCCAGTTTTAATGAAGTTTTCTGTGGTAAAATATGTATCTAATATTTTTATATCTACAGTATCTTTCCTCTGACTATCTATCTAAAAGAACCCTTTATATTTGATTTTTTTCTTTTATAAATGTATTGGGTGTTATCCTGCAAAATACTGAGGATGTCTAGGCAACTGCTTTCTGTCTGTTTTACCTTTCCCAATACCAGTCTTTGAAATCATCACTTTCCAAGGTTTGGAAAACAGCGTTAGACACAGTAATCTATCTTTTTTTAGGACAAAGCTTTATGATGATCATAAATACACATTTATGTTCTGCCGTGTCATCTCTCTGCTATGGAGCTCTCTCAGTTCTGGCTGAGTGTCCTGGCAGCATTTCATACACATTTCCGGATGCAGTCCTGTTGTTTCTTATCCCTGCCCATCTTTCCACTTGCATTTCCACTGGAGGCCCTTGAGATGCATTAACCACATCCCTGGTCTGAATGACAGCACTGCAGGACTATATGAATGCTGTGGGATGAACCTCACCTGCCATCTAAACAAAGTCATTCTTAAATCTGGATAACATGGGCTCATCCCCATGACTCTTGTAATCTATCATAATTCCTTATTATAGGAATAAGCCAGTAAAAAAACTCAGGTGAGATCATGGTCTGGCTTATGCTCTTGGCAAAGCCTGTGCTCTCTGCTCCAGGCATTTGCTAGCAATTTGTAAACGTGTGAGTAGATTACCAATGAACTGCTGGCCAAAGCACTGCTGTGCTGCATTTCCATGTCGAACATCTTGTCGGCGGAAACGTCTGCAGGGGAAAAAATGGAATTGTTTGAGATGAACATGTTTAGCTTACAGATTGTTGGGCTTATGCTAAAGTGGCATTCATTAAAAGTGTAAGGAGCTAAAATTTAGCACTGTTGTGAGAAGTATTCATTTATGCATCAGCATTTTCTCTATAGTCAACCTACTGGAAATCACATGTCTGAAAAAAAGAAACAGACTTGTCTGGTGAAGAGGCACAAATATATGTCCAGTTTACAAATAACTACACTGATGTGACAGATATTAAAACAAGATCCTCTGGATCAACTGGGTAACACTCGGTGCTAGGAAAAGTCAAAGGGACCTTTAGCCTTTCTTTGTGTTTTTTCTCTCTCTGGAAGCCAAGGAATTTTTCCTTTCCTAGTTTAGAACAGTTTGCCGTGTATGTGAATGGTAGTTCTTTTATCCTTTGCTCTCATGTTATTTTTTTCACTTCAGAATCTCAAAGCTCAGAGTAAATACTTTGTTTTATTACATCTGTGTAGCAGACAGTTAAGTTCATTTTTTCTCAATAGAGAAACAGACACATTCATGGATAGCCCATGCCTAGAAATTGAGCTAGTGGCAGAGCTGTGGTCAGAACCTGGGGCTGTGACCTGGAAATAATGCAATTGGTTTTGAGCAAAAAATTGTTGAGTTTTGGGCTGTGGGGTTTCTATACACATTAACAGAAAAACAATGAAAGCCATAATTGTAAGGTGCATTCCCAGAAGAATTGTGCTTTTATATGGCAATACTTTGCTCTGAGTATCCTGATAAATAAAATACAGATTGCTTACTAGCAAAACAGAAAAAACTTGTTGGAATGCCATATCTTGCCAGATGTAGTATTTCCAACAACCAGAAATATAGTTATACTAAGGATAACTTTCATATAATTTGCATAAAGACATTCTGCACAGTATTACCACTGTCATACATAACAGATTAACCGAAATATGCAACGTGGCAAATCTTACACAGCAGGTGTGTGTGCAGTATAAATCATACGTGATAGAAACACGCAAAGCCAAGCAGTTTTGTTGTTCTTTGCATTTACTACTTTAATGCTTTTCTCCAGCACTACGTGAACACACAAGGCAGAATTTTATTTGAAACAAATCTAATTTATTGACACTATATAGATTTATACTGGTTAAAGGTCTTGCCCATGGATGTTACTCACTGCATTTCTAAACTGGAAGTAGATAGTGATTGTTTTCTAAGTTCTGTCACCCATATGGAATTCTGGTCCAGGTGTGCAAGTGGATCAATAGGACAGCTTTAACCTTTACTGATATTCAGAGTAGCAGAGCCAATATTTTGCCATTGTTTCAGGGGAATCTGCAAATTCAGTGGTGAATGCATCGGGCCTTTTAAGAAGAAGCACTAAAAATCCATGAACATTATTAAATGGAAGCTGAGATTCTGAGATAGCAACAGGGTTTCATCATGTCTGGGGAGTTCTCATTGCGATGTATAGATGCTGCAGCCCTCCTTACTGATAACTCTGCAAAGTGTCAGTGCTGAATAATGCTTCCACCAGCTTTGCACATCTGTATACACAAGAAGAGACAATTCTCTTGCACAAATATACATAAATAGTACAGACATTAGCCTTGAAAAAAACAAAGAAGAAAATGTCACTGCTGTCAGGCCCAGCTGCCTTATCTAGCAGGAACAGGACAGTTAGCAGGCATGTACTATTTGCTCTGCAGTTCCTGAAGATCACTGTGGAACTAAAAAAATCCAAGTCCTGTAAGACAGGGTATTCTCCAGTTGTTAGAAGCATTCAAGAAAAATAAATGTTTGTTTGATGGAATTTTGCTGTTGTGAGTGTAAACACTGGGGAAGATACATTTACCTTCACTTGCTACTGTTTTTTTGAAGAAAAAAAAAAAAACGGGGAGAGGTGCTGAAAGAGAGGGAGATGCTGGGGGATAAATTTACTTCGCAAATACTGACATAAGCCTGGTATTTATTCTTTTTTCTTAGTAATCATTTCATTCAGAATTCCATGAATAGTAGAGTACCAGGCAATTCCTGAGGTAAACTAGGATAAGGAACAATTTTCAGTGACTAGCAAATGTACTGAATATATGGAAGTGTCTTTTGCAATCTATAACTTCATAAATTTAGATTTCAGTCTAACTCTGTGCTTCCAGGAACTTAATAAAAATGATATGCAAGAAAGCAATAGTTGTCGTCATCATCATCATCACCATCACCCTCATGTTTCTTTATTATTTCCCAGGGATAGATGAGGCAAAGCTGAGAAGCCTCAGGGGGAAAAGGCACCGTTGTTGTCTGCAGAAAGAAATCAGTCGATTGAGTTTGGGTTTGCCCAAACACGTTACAACAGATTGACATTTGGGTTGGCACAGGGACCGAGCTGCAAGAAGGCAGCCCCTTCACCCCGCTCCCCGCCCTGCCCCCGCGGTCTGTGGCGCCCCCTGGCGAGAGACTGAGGTCACTGCAGCTCCACTGCCACAGTCCAGCCTGGGCACCCGGTCGCAGGCAGGCAACAAGGAAGGCCAGGAGGTTTCAGGGAAAAACAACATAGATTTGGGAAAAAAACCCATCTGTTCGGAGCTCCCTTGCTAACGATGAGAGACAAGCATGTGTTTGTGTGTCTGCTGGTGGAGTGGATTATGGAGAAAGAGGCCAGAGAGAAAGAGTAGGCAGGAGTGCAACTGTCAGCTTCTTAAAATTAGCTGAGGAATCACAGGTTAACAGATCTACCCAAGCTGAAAGACATTTTTGAATTACTTCAGCCCTTTTTCAGCAAGCTGGCACAGCAAAGTATCTCACTTGTAGAATATAGTGCTTATTTAGATAAAAATTGAACCTGTCTAAATCAGATTGCAGAGGTAATAATGAACTAACTTTTTTTTAAGTCCTGTACCTTTCTGCTTCCTCAAGCACACTTCATAGAAGTTGAATGCAATATAATTTCCTTCTGGCATCTTAAGTATTTGCAGTATGCAGGAGCTGTACACCTGTAACTACCACGACATCATAGAGTGCCGTTCTGCCAGCACGAAAATATGGGATTTTGAGCTCAGTTTTCATCTGACCTTAATTAAATCCTGTATCTATTTATTATCCAAGCTATGCATTTACAAGGAATTGTAATATAGGCTTTCACAATTCAACAAATTAGTACCAGCTGTCAAGTGTTTTGTATTTATGCTGCAGTTCTCTCTGTACCCTGTACATACCTTAACTTGCAGTTTTTCTATTTCATGTTTCTCTAAACACTTGTCATACCTTGGAGGCTTTAGGATCTAAAGCAGAGAGCTTTTGAACCAGTGGGGAGGACACATTGTACATTCCTACTTCCTTCAACTCTTCACCAGCAGGACTGGAATTAAAAAGAGAGCTCTTAGCAGTGCTCTTACTGCACTAGCAGGGCTGCTCTTACCAGTCAAAAGCCCACCTAAAGGTACTGTATGAGGGACACGTTTGAACACATGGAGGTGGTATTAAAGCCAACTCAAGTGTGCTGTATTGTAAGGCACAGCTCTATAACCCCTCATGAAGTGAGGGCTGCCAGGAACAGGCAGAACAAGTGCTCTCCAATGCCCCTTCTTCTCCCATTGCTTGTACTACCCAGCACAGCTTTAAGCAGAAATCTGGAGCCCTGAGACAAAGCCAAATCAAGATGTATATGCTCTGGGGCATAGCATGAATCGTATCTGGAACCCAGGGCAGCCACGGTAGGATTATTGCCTGCTTGGGGTTGCTTAGTATCAGAAAACTCCATGTTGTTTACTGAGATTTGCCTTTTCCAGTAGTGATCTCCACCTGGTACCCAGAAGGACAGAGCTTAAAACAACTTCCATAACATGTCCTGAGTAGCTTTCCCTGCCTCTGCATGTACCACACAGCTAGTGTAAGCTCACCACTTTAAAATACTCTGAGAGCCAGCTATGAACTACGGTGAACAAAGCAAATGCCATCCATCCTTCTCAACATTATTAGCTATTCCTGGCTGTTCCCCATACTCTTACATGTAAAACAAGTTTTGCAGACTTCAAGAACATTCAATTGAGTGCAAATCCCTTCTCCACTGCTGCAGCGCTTATCTTAAGAGAAGGAGGATGATAACAACAGTATTTTCTTCTTTTAGAGACTGACCTGCTGAATGTTGAGGAGGTAAGGCATTGGAAGGTGCCTGGGGTGCTGCCCGTATCACTCAGCCCTGGATAAATGTGTGTATCGGGGACTTAAGGGCTGCTGCTCTGGAAATTGTCTTAGGTGAGAAATATGCTAAAAATGTACAACAGAGTTCAGGACCGAGTGAGTTTCTCTTATCTTTCCTTAGACAGTAAGTAGCCTGCAGAACAACGTAAATGCTAATACAGTCCTAGCAGGTTGGTAGGAAGTTTTTAAAAACTCCCAAATGACCCCTTCCCCAAATGACTTTTGCATCATTAGTTGAGTAACCCAAATGCTTTATAATTATGATAATTCAATTTCTACTTCCTACTGCAGGAAATTGATCTTCCTGGCCCACTATATAGCTGCTCATCTTTCTTAATCTGGGGCCTGAAAATTTTAGCCAGAATCTTCTCACATTGACCAGACAGCCAGAGCCCACTTCTTCTCTTAGGTCTGCAAGAGCAGAAGTCTATATGATCCTGCTTGTAAAAGTGATGTAGATTTCATATTTGGATTAACCTATGTCTTAGTGTAATAAATCCAAGAGATTCTTAACTACACTGAGTCATTTGTTGTATTTCTCATTTTTACTTCTATATGTGCCTTACCCAAAAAGTCATGTTACCCAATGTAACATGACTGTGTTTATTATCTTTTAGACAAATCCAGAGAAATTTCTGTTGTGCCTGGCTATAATCAGCAGTGCATTTGGTTTGAGTGCGTCCGGGTTCATGGAAAGAAAAGGTGTGCAGGACAAAAAAATAAATAAATAGAAACCCGCAGTTTTATGTTTTTTTCCTTAAGAAATAATAATCTATTTGGGACATTAGGACTTGGTTTTGACTGAATCACCTCCACTGTTTTTCAAAACTGTCTCCAGAAGTTACTCAATTTATTCTAATCTTTGCAGTCCATGTATGTCTAATACATATAAACATATCTTTGCAGAAACAGTAACTGTAAAAAAAAAAAAAACAGAACGGATTTGAATTATACATTACCAAAGTTTTGCTGTTAATGCTAGAAATCACTCTCTCTAGTGGCAAAGCTGACAAAGTCTTGTGAAAAAGTCTGGATTAAAAGTCTGGATATGCATGTTCTAGATGCCTGATCAAGTATATGTGTAGCTGAATTGGAGAATTTGGGTTTGAGAGTGAAGGGAAGATGACAGGTATATGGGAAATTACTGCACAAAAGAGTGAAGGCCAAGAGCCATGAATAAAGGAATGGTGACAGAGAGGAGAATTCTACCCAAGGGAAGAATTAAAGCACCTGAATTACATTTATGCTTTGAACTGGCCTCCAGAGTAACTTTTCTTGATAAATTCACTGAAGAAAGCCTAAGCCTAACCTTAGCTGTTGCAGACAGTCTGTTTTCTTTTTGGTTACTGAATGTATTTAACTATTAACAAAGATTCTTCTTTGCTTTTTTGGAAATTCTGTTGTATATTTTATTGCAGTGCGATATATTTGCTGTATAATTCTACCAAAATAGGCCTCTGAAGTTGTAACGAGTCCTCTGTGCACCAGGAGATGTATAAGGAAATTGAGGTTTGTTTAAAACTTACTGCAAATAATTACTAAGTGAATTTGCTTCATTCACAAAAATATTCCTGGTACTGCACTGGTTTACGCCAGCCTGTTAATTTGGCTACTGTGCAATCCCCTAAGGTTGTGCTAATAAATTAGCAGCTAACATATCTTCTCAGTGTCAGTTATTTTTATGAGGGGGAGATACAAAATATTTTGTGTTGCGGTAGGAACTCTTTACATGGGTATTTTGCAAAAACGATATCATGGAAAGCAGCAGTTCTCACCTCTTTGCCTGCATTCCTGTGGGATAGTATCGGGAGCAGGAGATCCCATCCCAAGCGCAGTACGGATCCCGAGCGAGGCAGCAATCAGCACAGGCCGTGCCATACATGTCACACTGGTGGAACTTCACTTGAGCTATAACTGACTCAGATGCGATGTAGAGCTGTTGCTGGAAAAAATACACCACGTATGATTAAATTCCTAGAACTTCCACTAAAACTTCTGTTACCAATGGGGTTATTAAAAAACATTAGCTTTATCGTTGCTTGCCAGTTGTGCATCCAGCCTGTGCCCTGAGGGAGGCAGAGTTACTCTATAGCAAAATATCTGATTACAGACTAACTCCTGCATGAGGACAGAGTAGCAGAAAGAATGAAAAATGAACAAGTTTATTTTGGCATTTCCTCAATTCTGAAGTTTCAGCTTTGTAACCTTTGTGTTTGAATAGGCAGGGATTTAATTTCTTTTTCTTCCTCAAGATACTGAATTTCACTGAATTTTTTTGGAGTTGGAAGGGACCATAGAGATCATCTAGTCCAACTCCCCTGCCGAAGCAGGATTGCCCAGAGCTAGAGCATGTTACTCAGGACTGCATCCAGGCGGGTCTTGAAAATCTCCAAAGAAGGAGACCCCATGACCTCCCTGGGCAGCCTGTTCCAGGGCTCCGTCACCCTCACTGTGAAGAAGTTTTTCCTCATGTTTGAGTGGAACATCTTATGTTCCAACTTATGCCCGTTGCCCCTCGTCCTCTCACTGGCAACCACTGAAAAGAGTCTGGCTCCCTCCTCCTTCAAACCACCCTTTAGATACTTGTAAGCATTGATAAGGTCTCCCCTCAGCCTTCTCTTCTCCACACTAAACAGCCCCAGTTCTCTCAGTCTTTCTTCATAAGGGAGATGCTCCAATACTTTCAATGCCTCCCTTTTTATACTTCTCTGTCACCTAACAGGTCTGCAAAACAAACCCAAAATCTTGACATGAAAGACTTTAAACACAGAAGTTCAAATTTGCAAAAGTTTTAAGCAATCTCAATCTTCAAATGGGAGTTATCAAGTAAATTTAACTCTTGGTGTGGATACTTACAATATGGTCACATATACACATGTACTATGTGTACATGCACATGTACTAAGATTTGTGTAATCCCTCAGTGCACAAGAGAGATTTCTTTTTTCCTGGTGCTGTGCAGTATTTCCTTACAAATTAACTGGTCACAATGTGCTTCCTTCATATTTATTTGTAGGATTTGGGGTTTTTTTCAGCATTAGTGCTAAGACTGTTTAAATCTTCTGAGTTCACAGAAATATCCTTTTCAAATCAAGTGAAAGACAATCAGTCTGATTCATGAGTTGCTGGTATAATAAATTCAGAAGAGAATAGCTTGAATTTACAGGGATTTGATAAGAAATCTCGTTGCAGGTGAATGTAAATGAAGTGAACACAGAAATATGGAGTGTGCACTGCAATAGGAACCGCTTATGCATGGCTCACTACCGTGGTTTTAACAGTCAAAAAAGGATTCCTAATGAATATTTAAACTGTGCTTATCCTAATGGCCAAACTTAGTCCATAACTCCCACTTTTAGACCAAGCTTTCAAAATATGGTATTTTAGAATTCTTAAAGCTGTAAAATACATGCAGCTCATTTATTCTGGCTTGCCTATCACAAAACTCAAAATTTAATCCAGATAGTTCATTTTTGTTCCTAATTACACCTTCTGTTTAGGTCACAAAAATTTTACTCTTAGAAATGCAAGGAGAAAAGACTAGGAGAGACTGGTAACAGCAATTCTTGAAGACTTTTTCAGCTGAGATAAAGCAGATGAGAGTAGGAACTCAATCTGCCAACTGGAATGAACAAGAAACCTAGGATCCTTGTTTGAGAGGAATTCTTTCTTGTCTGTAAAGGCTGCCGTGTGATTGTCCCAGAAGACATGAACAACACTTTCAATGAGACATACAAGATGAGATTTTTCTCTTTCATCTTTTAGCAGGGCTAAAGACTACTGTAAGTCTTGGTTCATCACAGATGGTCAAAAAGCATCTGATATCTAGCCAACCGAACATCAAAGAAGAGCATTCCTTCCCAGCCTTTGCAGATAACTAGCTCAGACCTGAAATAGGATATTTTGTTATACCACTGACTTAGTGAAGACTGGTTAGTGTTATAAGGATATTGAGACAAACCTAGCAAGGAGATCTCCACAGGCTCACGAAATCTAAGGTGAAAAGAGACCAACCAAAATGATAGAGAAGCTACATAACTTTTTTTCACATAAGCTCAATTAAGTTATACTTCTGCTTACAGATCTCATTTTAAAGACAAAATTGCTTGGTGCTAACCCAGTCCCTTACATGTATTCCAACATTTAATTGTCCTTAGTACCAGAAAACTGCATCCTATTTCAAGATTAGGTTTATCTACATTCAAAAAGCTGAACTTGGTTAATCTTGATATTGCTTTGCCATCATCGTTAAGAATCCCTATACGCATACACTAAGTAGTCACTTTGTTGGGTAAAATTTTATATCTGGCTATCCTGTTTTCTCTGAGTCTTTTCTTTGATATCTTGAAGAAGTTAAACTACTTTCACTTCTCACAAGAAGGTTTGTTCTCCAACCACTGGATTGCTCTGGCAGCTTTTTTACAATATTGTCCAGATTTTCCAGATGTTTCTTGAATTATTAGAGTTAGCAGCCTCCTAGGAGCTGGATATAAAGGAGGAAGACTACTTCACTTTTTATACAGTATCTCCTTTTTTCTTTTCTAACACAACCCTTTTACTATGACATCTCACTGAGAGCATTTAAGGCAAATGCCTGAAATGACACCAAAGTCTTTCTCCAAATAATCACTTAAGTGCAGTATTAGGCAAGCCAGAGCTGCTTTCACACTCCATGAGAAAAAAAAATAGATCGATCCAGGAAATAATTCAGAATACTTACACCTAAGATAATCCTCTGAATCACCATCAGAGGAGTCTGTCTTTCTACATTACCTGCAGAAAGAATGCAACTTGAATGACACCAAGACTAAAATGATCTTTTGGGGCACACTCACATCTCGTATTAGTGCACTTCTCCGTCTTTGTTACTTGTGTGTCACTATGTTTACTTGCACTCATATTGTGTTGAATGTCTAAGATCTATTAAGATACAACTGTCCTGGGATGTTTATAAAGGCTCCATCCTGAGATGATGTGGTGATATGGTACAGATATCTATGATATGGTACAGATAAGGATCTACCTACAATAGTAATAAATTGTGTGTTTATATTAGCAGAAACTAGCAGAAACTCTAAAGTGAGTCAGACCCAAACAGCCCTGCCCTTCATGGGCAACTGAATACATGGGAGAGCCAACAAGGTGTTCTACACTGGTATCCCCATGGGGCTGTCATCTGTCTGCATTTATCAGCAGGGAAATTTTCTGTGAGTTGCCACATCCACCAAGATAATCTCTACTCTGATTACTATGGCAGTAACTCATGAAACAGATTGGGTTTTACTTGCTTTGATAAGAATGATAATGGGAACTAAGGAGAGTTAACATTAGAATTGAAAAACATAAACACTTCATAAAGGAACTGAGCACGTAACCATAAGTTTATACTACAAAATAGTAGTATAAACCAGACGTATAAAACCAGATCACATTATAGATGATGTACATCCGTCCATCTATCAATATATATATCTATCTCTATACAGTTTATAGCTTAATTACATTTCGGACACAATCTTCACATTTCAAACTTGTCAAATACTTACCCTTTTTGAAGAGATTTCCATAGAAATAATAGGAACAGGCACCTAGGAAATATGAAATATTTCATTGTTTAGGAAAAAGAATACATTTTTGCTATGACAATAAATTAGGTAAAATAGTGATGGTATTTACTTATTATATTCAGCTTCATTAGAAACTTTGACTTTCTTTAAGTTCTTATGTTACAGAAAGATGTGAAGGAATTGTGAGTTTCAGAACTATTGCTTTAAAAGAGTTTATTTAAAAACAACCAGCCAACACTTAATTCGGGATTATGGGAGCCACAGGAACACTAGAATTTCCCTGTCAAACATGACATTACCTCTTGCCACCACTGAATCCCCTTTGTCCTACTTGAGAGTGATAAGTGGAGTGTTCTTTATAACAAAACATTCATTAAAGATAAGATAAAAATAGCAGGAATTCCTTCCCTTACCATTTTCCTCTCTGTCCTCTGCTCAGATTTCCTGGAGCAATGGCAAGAGATACCCCCTAATAGGTCTATTGGAAACCAAATTTATCAAGAGGTGCAATTTCTGTGATTTCCCCCCCAGGCGATAAGTCAATACGAAATGCAGGTACCAGATTTAAATATCTACTTTTGGACGTCAGTTTTTCCCTGTGGTTGCAAGTAGGTTACCCTCATACTTAATATGGCTGACATGGCATGATGGGAATACTCACTAAGAGAATTTCATTATATTAGCTTTGCCACATGCCAAATACTGAGCTTTAGTCACGGTTTATTCTTAAACAGAATGGAGTTTTGCCTCACTAAGATTCGGGTTTTCCCACTGTAAAGACAGATTAATTGAGTAATTCTTTCTGAGTATTGGGCTTTTTCTATCTGGACCTCATTTAAGCTTCCAAGATTTTAGTAGGCACAGTTTTGCGCATGCATTTATAATTTTTGAAATACTTAATTGGATAGGAGGGGAAAATTAAATAAAATGCAGTAAGTTCTTAATTGATGCTCACACTAAAACCTCCAAGCATGTAAACAAAAAGACAGTAGTCTTGGTTTGCTACCATATGTTTCAGTACTTGGGCTACAATCATCTCAGAAAAACTTTAATTGAAAATGAAGATTTCCTGTCATAAAATAACTAGATCATTAGAAAATTTCTCGCACACAGCTATTCTATATTTGACTGTCTTCAGATAGATTTTTTTTTACATTTTTATTCTACAGAAAATTTCAGACAGTTATATATATGCTTCATATACAGCACAGTTCACCTTAAATACTTGCAACTCTTCAAGAATCACTTCTTCCATTGATTCTGTCTCTTGATTGTAAATTGTAATGACTTTCAGCACAATTCCATTATCTGGAAATAAATTTAAACAAAAGAAAACAAAACAAAACTAAAGGTTATAATTGGTGGGAACTTTTATATGGCCTTCAAATACATTAAATGACTTCTTCAAACTGATACTGGATAAAAATCTATAAATCTGTACAGGTAGTTGAACATTGCTTTTATTGGTGAAGGGGTCTTACTCTTAGAAAATAAACACATATGACAATTTGTCCCTGGCAAATAAGAGTCAATTGAGACACCCCTGGGCTATATGATTAATTGACCTGCATTTTTCAAACTCTGGGTCATAACTCCTTTGGTGATCTGCAAAAGGATCAAAGAGGGTGACTAAATTTCAGAAAAAGAAATGAGTGGACAGGAGCTGACTCCATAAAGGCAAGAGAGTGTAAAGTGGTTTAAATGATAGGATCAGAATGTTTACACTACTTAGGAAATTACTAACTATCCTTAATTGCTGGCAGCATCTCCGTTCCTCCAGGCAAGAGTACAAACACCTTAAGGGGTTCATTGTCCAAGGTTCTCATCCCCTTTCAGGGAAACACTGAACTTCTGTTTAGCTGAAGGTGTTAATCCAAGGAAGATAAACCAAAAAATAAGGCTGCATATTCAAAAAGTCTAAGGCACATTGGAGTTTAGAGCTTTCATCCTCTCTGTCAGTACAACTCTTGCAGGAAATTAAAACACATGAATAGCATCTGGTCTTCCACCACTTTAGCTTTGTCTTGCTGACTCTTGTTAGAATAGTCTTGTTTTCCTTAATCTGAAAATCTGTCATCAACGATGACAAATATCACTTCCTTTCTTCTGTTACTTTCAGTCACCTTTGATTTACAGGGGAAATATTAAGCAGACAAGCAGTGGGAAAAATGTTCAGCAAAGAGATCAAAGGAGCAAACATAAAGAGGAACCACTAAACTGGGGTCATACACCACTTCTCAAAGAGAATCTGTAATCAAAAGCATCCATTTTGTGATGGAACTGTAAAAAGAAATTGCATTCTGAGCTCTGATTTTCATAAGTAAGTCCCCCTTCGAATCCTGCTGACAGACACGTGAAAGTTAGCCCTGACGTTGAGACTTTGTCTTTGATGAACGTTTCTAACCTGCACTGCTACTCTAAGAAAACTTCTGCTTGGCTGTAAGACCCTATCTTCTTATGTTACACAGCAGGTGTTGGACTCAGATAAAAAAAGATTAACCCTTCCTAACATTATATTGCCAAGAGAATCAGTGAGTTTTTTGATGGGAACTTTGCCAGAACAGAGATTGCAAAGTTCATTTTAGAGTTTCTAAAGCCTAAATTCCTATGCTGGAATTTCTTGTCACCTGAGATTAGACATCTGGAGAAGACTAAGCAGCTGTTGGGTGCCAGTCCAGCACAGCTCTACAGCACACACTCAAGTCCCTTTGGATTCCACTTTGCAAAATGGAGGACTCATGTACAAGAGTATTTGATACAATGCCTCGAACACAAATGCAAATGGAAAATATGAAAATTCTAGTCAGTGTTATAAAATCTGTTGTAGAGAAATAAGTGACACGTGGCACAATGTTTTATAGACCACACAAAATACAATACCAAGACCATACTGAATTAATTGAAAAGCTTAGAAAACGGCATTAATATAAATAAACCTTTGCTATTCTACAAACGTGTTTCTTTTGAATGTTCTCAACACTGAAATGTGCTTATCAGAGGAATTTCATTAGTAAAAAATAATTCAATGCAACTGCTTTCCTAGACAAATGGTGAAAATGATTTGTGATACCACTCCTGTTGTTAAATTGATAAAACGTGAATGCATGAATCCTTGGATTTTTTCCAAGCAGATTAGATGTAACTAAAGTCTTGGCTTGTTCTAAACTTTCCTCTTATTTTCTTATGTTTTCTTGTTTTTCAAATACCATTAGAATGTGTGTTTTTTCTCTGGCTGCTTAGAGTTAGGTCAGGTCTATGATATATTTTAGCTTGTTCATATTTTTTTGTAGAGGTTTAAAAAAATCCTTTCTCAACAAGCTCTATGTACCTTATAAAGACAGCACAAAAGAAAGACAAGAAAACTTGGCAGAAAATGTCTAACAGGTTTTTTTTTAAGAAACATGGGTATTTCCTACTTACTTCCTTCCTTCAGCTGTGTTGCAACTCAAGTCTGGAAGCTGACAGTTTCTTTTTAACAGTATCAGCTAGACTTGTGGTCTCCAGAATTAGGGAAAACAAACTTTTTAATAAAGTCAGTAACTTGAACTGAATATTTCTGAAAATCACCTCTGTTTCTCTCAAAGTCTAGGTCTCAGCTCAAAACTATGCTCATATCGTTCCTAATTGTGTTCTGAAGCCAGAAAATAAAGCCAGTCATGTAGGAATTTAATTTAAGGTTCTTGTTTGGAAAAAAAACCCACAAACAAAGAAACCAAAAAACTGAATCTTATACTTAAGCTTCTTATCCTAGTCTTTTCTATATAATGTTATCAGCACAGTGAAACACATCTCTAGAATGACTAAATTCTTCTTTAAGTTGAAGACTGGCAACTTAAGTTGAAGTCACGCGAAGAATGATTGTTAATGAGGAATGTGGTATTGATTTATTATTTTTCTTCTATACACAATTTCATTCATCCTGAAGGAAAAAAAGACCAATTAATTTTTCATAATTTACCTGTGCCAATGAACAAGACATCATATTGGCCATCTTCGGCTTCCACTCTGTCCACTGCTATTTGTTTAAGATTGTACTTTCCATCTGTTTTAACTAGTATTGGTCTCTTATGAACGGGCTTGATGGGCTGATACATCAGTGGATGACTCCTGGCAAAATGGACAGCTTCATCAGGATAGTCTTTGGTAGTGGTGTACAGCCCACCATTCACCTTGCTGGCACACTGCAAAACCAGAAAACATAGATTATCCTGAAGGTTTGCCAAATACATTGCCAGAGACAAGTCTTGCTTTCAGGGGTAATGACAAGTCCACAGAAAACCTGGCATAAAAACAGGCACAGAAGACCACAGTAGGAATTGAGACAGTGAACTCTATGCGTTGTGCACATGTGGATTATTAATCATGAGAAGCCAAGAAAGAGCCTTGGCACTGTCATGTTTAGAAAGAGGGAGGGCTCCTTCCTCTCTGGCATACTAAAAGCAGAATAAATAGTAACACTTAGATTTTTAGAAAAAGCATAGTGCTTATGTCTTCCCTAAATCACATTGAAGATGTGATCAGAAAGACCATTGACAGAGTTAGAAGTTTCTTATCCCAGTAGAGGGACAGCTATGTAAAGTCAGTAGTATACTAATGCTTGAAACCGATCTCTAGTCTAATTAGTTCTGGTTGCAAAATGTGTTACCATAAGAAACTAAGCATACTTAAAATCATAGAATCATAGAATGATTAGACTTGGAAAGGACCTTAAAGATCACCTAGTTCCAACTCCCCTGCCAGAGGCAGGAACAATTTCCACTATACCAGGTTACTCAAAGCCTCATCCAAAAGTGATGCCAGCAATAATTCTTGATCTCAGGCATTCTAACAGTATTACCTTTGATTCTAATTCGTAACTCACAATGACAGTATTATATATCACAGTTTAGCTTGAAATACCAATGTTTGCATTGATCAATCTACTGTTTTGCAAAGCAAATACACTTTATGTCAATGATTGATTAGAAGAGGCTTACTCCTTTGGTCAAATGTGCAATTAGGGATAATTTAATGCGTTAAACTGAGAAGTTAATTTTAGGATGCTTTGCAAAGGATATAGTGTTGCCTAGCTGAACATAGATTCTACATTTCCAATTTGCTTCATGATGTGTAATTGAAACCATTTATGATCAAGTTGGAAATATCTCGGTAACTGTTTACTTTCTCTACATATTCATAAGACAGTGTGGTTTTAAGAAGCATTTCAAGCAAAGCCACAGTAGCAGCCTTTCCCCATTTAAATTGGATTTTTCAATCAATAAAATGAAATAAAATATTCTTTATGTTTACTGGAAACAGCAATTTTAAACTTGTGGTGAATTGTAATTTACAAAAACAAACTCCTGCACTTGTCAACTGGGGCGATGTTTGTTTCCACTTTTTGGGCTTAGCTACAAGAAAGTATTTGTTCAGTGTTGATTTTAAAGTAATTGTCTAATCAACCCAGTGATGGGATTTCAGTGGCTGTTTGCAATAAAGAAACAGAGCTGGAGTATGAAGACAGGCTAAGCCTCTGCTTTCCATGCACTGCACAGTTTATGAAGAGAATAGGCATTGCCATGTTCCCTTTGCAAAGTTCTAGCCCTGGAGAGATTTAATAAAAATAATCCTTCACAGGCTTTTCATTTCTAATTAAGTAAAATCAAGTAGTCTAGAAAGGAAACAGTAGATGCAGTTGTCTCTGAAGTTTATCAACACTACTTCTGAGGTAACTGATGTCATTCCCAGAAGCATCACAGTCTAAATGAACTAAAAAACCCACAAAACAGGAGCAGAGATTATGGCAGGAGCAGAGATTATAGCAGAAGCAGAGCTTCAAGCAAACTTCAGAGAACAACGGATTGCGGAGTCTGTAAGAACTGGTGGTTTTCTTTTTATTTAGCTTTAAACTGTACTCTCCTTCCTTATAGACTCCATCTTTACCCATTCAATAGCTAAGATTAAAGAGTGCTGACTCTCAGAGATGCCTAATAGGTTACTTTTGGCATCTTGTCAGTGTCACTCTTGTAATGGGAAAAGTAGTGGGATTCAGTTTACCAATATGCTGACCTCTTCTTTGGAGTCTGAAACCTAACACTGTGGGCTACAGCCCAAAACATGCTTTCTCTTCATGCTACTGGAAAAGCATTGAAAAGATCTCTAAACTGTGCCCTAAATAAGCAGCCAAAAATGAATCAATTGATCCCCTGTTAGCTGGCACAGCCAGCCACTTCAGCTTCTGACGCACTCTGCAACATATAGATTTAATCACAATAAACATGATTAAATGGATCTGCATACAGGAAAGACCTGGTTCCTCAGCTAACTTGTTCCATGACTCTGGGAAACAATACTTGCTCTCTTCTTTTACATCTGTTTTGGCTCCTATGACTTGCCTGTTGGGGAGGCTACGGTCCAGGCTGCCCCAAATGTGGCCATTCAGAGCCAAGGGAGAGAAGCAACCAAAGTGAGTGGAACTTAGGGCAACCTTTCTGTAAATCACTGTCAACTGTGCTGAAGTGTTGGCTCAGTGTTCTCTCGTTCTTGCCAAAAAAAAAACCCAAAACATTTAATCTTCAGTGCTAGGTGATATTAATGTAATGACTGTAGTCATTAATACTGAATTCCTGCCTGCTTAGCACCAGTCCAAATAGCATATGTGAGATGTTCTACTGCCTGGGGAAAAAAAAAAAAAAAGAATAACACTTACAGAATTTGAACCATATCATCTTTGCAAAATATGCAGCCATTCCATAATTCATGCATTATTTGGTAAAACAGTAAAAACTGTAAATTTGCTATACAAAATGTCAAATAGGAAACTAATAATTCATTTGAATTCAACCGTTTTGCTCAAAATTTGGTAATTTACTCATCTGTTTTCCTGTACTGACTCAACATCAATGACTTTGATCAACATCAAACAAATGAAAAGCCATTTGGTACTGATTTCAGCACTGCTACAGTGGTAGCTTATTGGCCAAGATGGTCAAATTATATTCATAGTGCTTAAATCCCAAATAATCTCTTTTTTGGAGCATCCATTTCAGCATTTTGACTCATATGTCTAACCCCAAGAGAAGCAAAGGAAAACTAATTTAAAATGAGAGAGGACATGCATTTGAAATCATACTGCAGGGAGAAAGGATGTACTGGCATGGACTTGGTAAACTAATACACCTTTTCACGTCTCATTTCTGTGATTCAGTGATAAATGAATCGTAGGTAATGTTTCTTTCTCAAATGAGTGCTTTTAGCATAAAAGACAATACTGATTCAGTTAGCAAAGGGAAAACTGAAGGTAATGCTCCAGCAACTGTTTATTCCACCTTTAAGAGAGCGAGCCCCTATCCTGTGAGAAGAGGTGAAGTGTGAGAGCTGAGGGGCAGGGGGGGTTAGCCAAACTGCTATTAGAAATGTCTGCATCTTGAGAGTCAAAAATCCACACAATGTGGACGTGATAAGGGGTACACCGTCAGTGAGTATAAACAAAAACATCTTTGCAAGAAATGGCAATTGCCATGGGTGGGTAAGTAGCTGCATTCCCCAAAATTACAGGGAGCAGAAGCAGCTCTGGATGTGGTGCTTCTCTGGGTTAGCCCAGCATTGCCTGCTGTGGGACAACTCCTGGCTTGCAACAGGAAGGGAAAGGTGAGGGAGGACCTAGTTGCGTCCCATCTGTGAGATGCTGCTGGGCCCCTGCAATGCAAAGGGCAACCTTAGCTACACTGACAGGCACAGAAGGGGGGACTGCTCTCCTCACCCTTGAGCTGGGACGGGAAAGTCCTGAACTAAGATACTACAGGGACAGAAACTTCAGAAACACCTAGAAAGAGACCGAACCAGGAAAAGAGTTTGAGATTAAAATTACTTGTGATGCCTTTGAGAAATCAACATAGAAATTAAGAATTCCTTTTGGAAATCATTTACCCGTCTCTAAGTAATCTGTTTGTGATTTCCTCTAGAATTTCTGTTTACCAAGTTAAAAATCTAAGTGCCAGCCAGAAACACCTCTCTGCATGGCAGCACCTGCACGGTTGCTACAATAGTTGTCAGATTAATTGAATTTTCAAAAAACATCTTGTATCTTTTCTTCACTTAATGGCATTGGGGAAAAAATAGTTTGTAAAGAAACTTGTGAAAATTAGCAAAAAGCATGAGTGATTTTGCTGAGTTTGGTTCTTTGCAACATTGTTTTAATATTTGTATATACAAATATTTGTATTGTATATTGTAATACAAATCTTTGTAAAGGGTACAGAAAATGAATATTAATAAGCTCAGGAACCTAATTTGAGGCTACTAAAATCTCAGTCTGTGATGTCTGAGAGCAAACCAAAGAATTGTGAGGATGCTAGACCATTGCTTCTAGAAAGAACCAGTCCTGAGAGAAGGACCAGTGATGGAGAATTTATTCATTATCTGATAATGTACTTATTCTGATTAGTTACTTTTATTAAAATCTACTTCTCATTTCTAACTTGTGCACTGATCTAAATTACTGAAATATTGAAATTTGATTCTTTTTGAAAAAGAGATTGAAAAAAGGAACCAGAATAATCTGATCTTGAAATAGTGGATCATCTTTTATTTTATTCCTTTAACACTTGTTCAATGCCCTGGCTTCAGTAGGCAATAGAAGGAAAGTGAATTGCCTTGTGTAAGCTTGCATTTTGCTGGTAATAAGTTTATTTACATTGGAAAATATTTTTGTAAATACAGGTACATATTTTTAGTTCATCCTAGCTTTATTTTCTCAAGCAAATTCAGTAGGGACAACCCGTTCACCAGAAAGTTCCATTAGAAAAAAAACTCATGGTTCGCTCAATGCAGATGATGCTAGAGTATGAATATAAATATAAATAAATATAAATATAAATATATCATGGATTGCGAAGTCAGGAAGATTTGTACATTAGCAGCAGTCTGCTTTTTGTTTCTGAATTCATTTACACAGTAAAGACATGGAAAATAGATTATACTTACTGAACCAGGCCTAGGATAAGGTACTTTTCCTTCGTATAGAGCCCAGTGGTACTCAGGTCCTTCTTTATGAGCATATGGTCCATTGAAAGCTGCTCGGACACTTGCCATGTGGTAAACACATACAGCGTATCCTCTAAATATGTTGCTATGAAGTAAAATTCAAAGACATTATTAAAGCAAAATGTCACATTCTGTACATATAATACTGGTATTATTTTGTAATTAAAAATAAGTCACATTTCAACAGTATTCAGGGAGAAAAAATTACTTATTGCTTCCTATATGCTTGTCTTACAACTACTATGTCTGATGTTCTTTACAAAGTCTTTACTATGTTTATACTTATAATATTTGTCTGAGGAAGCTCCATGTTGTTATCCCAAATCATCAGAAAAATGATGAACACAGGCTCTAAATTACTTGTTTATAAACACAGAAGAAGTGTAATGAGCTCAACTCAGGTCTTGATTAGTGACCTATTAACCATTAGTGACCCAGTTAACCACTTCTCTTCTCTAAGATTTTTCCTGATGTTGTTATTTTGGAAAGATGGGAATCATCCAATGCTGACTGAAATGAACAGGAGACTTTTTATATGGAGTGGGAATGTTGATTGGTGCTATTAGATCATCAAGATCACTCTATGTAGATCATTCCACATAAAAGTATCCTTTTTACTTTTAAATATTATTCACTTAGTTCCACCTGAGTAATTCATTATTTTTTAAACAAGCACCAGTGCTCTCTACAAAGAAATTACCTTTGAAGACTCCAGAAGGAGTTTCAGATAATTTTAATTAGGTGTGCACCTCTCTCTACTGGCATAGGGAGCCAGTAGGAAATGCTTGGTGCATCCTAGAGGACCAGATCTGCCTTGCTTTATTCCAAAACAATAATTCAGGAGAGTGAAATAGTGGAAAAAGCACAGTTGCTCTCCTCTACCAGTTACATCCCGAACAAACAGTTGGATCTCCAACAAACAGGTATTGCGTGCTTGCACTTGAACTGAGCCGCTGTGGAAAAGGAGGCCACCAGCAACATCATAGCTGGTGTTTAGGCTTCACTAAGAAGTTAGGAAATTTAAGCCCCTATCTACTTAAACTTGAATTACAGTGGAGCTTGTAAAGAAGACAAGTGGCTCTGATAGATGGCTCTCTTTTAGGAAGCATGCAGGAGTGTATATACTTGGGCACTAGGAAATTTTCAAGCACAGAAACATTTAATTAATTATGATCCAGATAGATTGGATAACTGAATGAGACTTCAAGTTCCCAAGTATCACAGAGCAGTTTTTACATTAACAAGGAAGCCCATGGTGAATAGAACAGGGATTAAACTTTTTACTATATATTTGCTAAGGGATATTTATCATGCAGCTTCTATCTCTTCAATAGGATGTTCAAACATTCCTCTATTGCTGCTATTATTTATTCTAGTTGTTTACCTTGTAGTATTGAAGAGGCCAAATATCACCGGATTTTTGTTATCACGAGTTTGCAGCAAAAACACATCCTCTGTAAAATTTAAATGTAATGTTATTGCAGGAAACGACTTTTCTCAGACCAAAAGAGAAACTTCATTGCTTGTTAAAAGTGTAATCCTATTTTACTTATATGTGTTATTTAATTTTATGCAGAGTTTAAAATCAATCTTTTGGAGCAATGCAATAAGTAAAGGCGTAATTGACAATAGTCAGGTCCATACATGCAGACCTTCATATACGTTGCAAACAAAACACTAACAACAATTCCCTCTTAATACAAGTACAATATTTAACAGTAAGATGTGTTATCATGAAAGTATATGCTATGTATGATGGTTTTAAGTTTATTGCAGTCTAGGATGTTTACCTAATTCATCGAAATGTGTATCAATTCCATTTCTCCCGGGCACAGAGCAAACTAGCCTGGTTTTGAGGAAAGTGCTCCATTTATTCACGAGCATTCGCTGGCCTCCCATATCATTCTGCATAGAAAGAAACAAATGCTGATGGTTATTTGAATGAGTAAGTCTAGAAGCACAAACATCTCTGCTGCATTAGCTGCTTATTGTATCTTTTAATGTCAAAAACATGCATTTTCAAACCACATGTCTATTACTAGTATTATATCTCTGGAGTCAGTTTTCAAGTAGGATTCCACTGATTAAATCCAGGTCTCATTAAGAGCTGTGGGTTTATAAGAATTTTTTTATTTTGTACCACATCCATGGATAGTTTTAACGATACAGCTGAGGTAAAGCTTTTTTATTTCTCATTTTCATTAGCCGGATGTACTGAGTACATTAGGAAAGTTTAGTTTTGCTTTAGGAGCTCAGTGCAGGGTTAGATCAACACATTTGGGAACTGAAGCACTGTGCAGAGCTAGTGCAGCCGAGGCAAGTCTGAGGCAAATGTCTACGTGGTGCTCTAATAATTTCTCAACATTTTTAAATAATTCCTGCATTGCTATGACTGTTGCATCTTTTTCTTGCTGTTGCAACTGTTGCACTCTCAAAAAAAGGAGGCATTTAGCACTACTTAGTAACTGGACTCTGTAACCTTTGGGTAGCATCCCTAAAGCTATGGCCTTATGTTCTGGTAGACTGTGTAACTGTTCAAGGCTCTGTATTAGGCAAAACTTCTCTCACGCCTTCACTCTTAGTTACTGAAATTAATTGAATTCCTCAGCTTCAGATTGGGATCTTGCAAAACCAGAGATGTGTTTTCCTCAGAAAAGCAGAACTATACAGAGTCAGTGCCTCTGAGTTGCAAAACCTGTTACAGCTCAGATGAGAATGTAAAAGCTGGGAAAAAAAAAACCACCCAGATCTTGAATCATGAGCTAGCGATTTTTTGTATTTGTTAAATCAAATTTGAATATGGATTTTAAGTTAATGCCTGAATGACAAAACATATGGAGTTTTGGAGAAGTGGAAGAGAAAGTTCTGTGGGATTTTGGTTTAGCCCATGGCTAGAGATAAGACATTCAAATGGATATATTTCAGACTAGAGGGAACAATTAAAATAATCTATTCAGACATCTACCAGAACACAGGCCAAAGAATCCTACTTCAGATCTTGATGCAGGCTTGAATTCAGAAAGTGGACTGGCTTTGTGAACATTAATGTCTTAGGCTGCAATTTAGTACTTTGCATATTTTCATTTTAAGTAATATATGAATATTCCTTAAGAAATTTTAATAGGTAGTATGCTGGTGAGCATATGTGACATAATAAACATTGAAGTGACAGAAGATTTTTAACTTTTGTCTTGTTTTTTGCTTTTGTTTTGTTTTAGGAATGTATCCCCTACAGTTAGGAGGAAAGAATGCAATTAATTTTGGGCACAAAATCAGATGCTAAGAAATAAACTTCTCATTCCTTCCTTTAATCAAGCAGCTCTAGTCTTAATGGGAATGGGAGACGTTCTCTCATCAGCCTTACTGTAGTTCAATTAATACAAAAGGAATGTACCCAAACTTCATTGGTTGTTCAAAGAGGACCAATTATGGGCAGCTTAATCTGGTAGATCAAATGTATAACAGTGGTCCTCTCCAGCGACTGCTTGAGATCTCCTTCCTGTGTTTGAGGCCATGGAGTTAAAAAAGAGATGGAATCAACACACCGGGAATATGGCCTGTGTGGGAAATGGGTAATCACGTAGGGTAGTAGAGGGAAGTAAAGTCTCTCCTTGTGACTTTTCTGCTCCTTCTGGTAAACCTTATGCCTGGCTGCAATATTAAATTTCTGGATAATTCAATCCTTTGTTCTAGTTTCCTATCTACACAATTTTCCTTAGTTGCTGTTGAGAAGAAGAAAGACAGATTAAATGAAAACAGTAGTTGGCTATGGTTTATAAAACACTCTTCAGATGGCTGACATTGCACCCCTTTTATTGTTCATGCATCAGAAAGAGGTTTTTGAAATTTACAGAATCACAGGATAGTGGAATTTATCAGGGAACCCTGTAGATTTTCTAGGTCAACTGCCCTGCTCAAAGTAAGTTGTTTTAAGCAAATTACTCAAGAGGTTGCTCAGATCCATGTCCATTGGGTTTTGAGTACCTCCAGGGCTGGAGACTCTGGTCAACCTGCATCAATGTTCGACCACCCTGGCAGTAAAAACAAGTATTCTTACATTCCGATAGAACTTCCTATGTTTCAATCTGTGCCCATTGTCTCTTGTCCTGTCTAGCTGGCTGCAAAAGCCAGCTGTCTGATAGGATAGCCATTGATCCTCCACAGATGCCTGTGAGTTAAGTTTCCTTTTCTCTCACAAAATGGGATGGCAAGAGGGAATGTTGGAGAGGACTGGTGTCTGGATTGGTCCTGTCACCAGGAATGTGAGGGGACATCAATTTCTGTCAGCTGTGAGAGCTGCAAGAGGCCCTGGACCTACAGCCGATACTAAGGGTGATGGAGCCTTGATCTGAATTGAGAACATGGATAGTAAGAGTCCTGTCCTGTGGGCAGCTGCTGTTAACATTATCACATATCAGCACAAAGAGTGATGGAGTTGAATAACAAGATTTCTGAACTTTGCTCTCCTCTCTCAGCAAAATTATCTTCAAGCCCAGATTTTGTATTACTTTTGAATTTTCTAATGCTTGGGGCTGTTTAGATGTAGGGGTTTCATTCAGACTTATAACTTACTCTCAAATACACTACAGATGCCATATTTGCCTAGGGGAGAAGGACCAAAGAAAGGAGCATGCTGGGGAGTCAAAAAAAAGAACTTACTGCACATACGCGTCCCACTCTGGTATATATGGCATGAGTGCTTGTCTCGGCCTCTAATGCTTTTTCAGTAAAGAAGAAATATACTTTGTTGTCATCGTGGTCTTCATTGTCAGGGATCATGTACGAGCCAACAAACTTTGGCTCTTTAAAAGAAAAAAAAATGATTTGAAATCAAGTTTATTAAAACATTATTTTATTTTTTAATCCTTTAAATCAGCTGGTGGCAAAGAAAAAAAATAAAATTAAAGAATCAAGCGTCTGTCAGTCAGATACATATCTAAGGGGAAACGGTGAGAGAAAGAAGAAAAAAAACCTACTTTTTTGTCAGTGGGTACCTATAGAACATGTGGAATACGTTAATGTCAAACTATTTTTATAACTCCAATTCACAAATCAATATTCCTTAGTATGTGTGCAAGAAAAAGACCCTTTTCCAGTCCTGTTCTCTGGGACTTATATATTTTAATTTGGATTAAACTAAAACCTGGCACTAGTATTCACATAACAATCTCTGATCCCATACAAACCAAGTGTAAGAATGTCAACTTCAGACAAACAGCCTTTTAGATAAAGAAAAAGTTCTGGTATTTCAGCAAATAAATGATACATGAACATATATCTTCATAGAAAGAAGAAGCATTGTGTATCTTTTTCATGAAATAAAAAGCTTCTAAATTTCTCCGGTTTTCACATTTTGCTGCAAAGTTGAAATCTAGGTTCAGGCTTTAGTCCATGCCTGTACACCTTTTAACCCCACACCAAGCAGAGCTGTGGATGATTTCATCTCACTGAATTGTAGCAAAGTTTTTACAAGTTCTTTAAATGAGAATGTAATTCTTACAATTAGTATGATTTCTTAAGAAGCAGTGGGTAATGCAAATATTTTCTAACTTTCTGTTGTCTATGAAAACAGTCATTGGATTTCAAGACATTGATACAGCACTTGCTAATTTTCTGTAGTGTTTTTAATATACATTTTAAAATATTCCCTTTCTGCAAATTTAAATTTCAACTATAGACAAAATGAGAAACAATATTTTGGCCATAATTTAGAGAATTCTATATATTTGAAATAATGAAATCTTCCAGAGACAAAAGAAGAGAAAGTTAACTTACATATTGGGAAGATCCTTCTGATTGTTGCTATATATATATAGCCAGTCTAAACACTCAGTTCAGCAAAGCTTTAAGTATTAGACTTAAAGCATATCAAAGTATTTTCCAAACACATTTAAAAAAATATATTAATTCAAGTCTGAGGTCAGATTTATGGTGGAAGAAGTATACAGCAGAACTATTTTGTCCTTATGATTTGGGAGAAAACTGCCTTGAAATTTGAGAGAAAACTTCTATGTGCTTTTACTGAAAACATGACGCTAACCACATGAATCACCATAAAAGGCAATTATTGACTCTCCTTGCAAAACACTAGCAGTAATTAGGTCAATGTTATGACCAAATATTGCAATACTTTTGGAGCAAAATAAATCAAGATTATGACTCTCCATTTCACAGAACTTTCAACATTTTGAAATTTGGTTACACTTCACGTTGAAGAGTATGAAATAACTTACAAATTTCCCAACACGTAACTTTGCTCAATATTTTTCTTGTGGAATATTTTTATTTTCTTCTTTAACGTTTTATTTCATTTAACTGCATGATCATTGTTTATCTATAATTTTCCGTTATTGCATGACATCTGTTTACTACATAACTTGGCAAAAAGTGACTTGTTTTATTGCAACATAAAGACAAAATGATCTCATCTGGAAAAAAGAGTACCGTGTTCTAAGTAGAAGCTCCCATTAAATAAATAGAGAATTTTAAAACATTATTTGAATTATATCTGACATATGAAATAATATAGACTATGCAGAATATAAATTAAAAGCAATTTTTAAAGTGGAAAATGAAGGACCTAAAGTTCCACTTGTTAAATCCAATATGTAATTAAAGTAAAGATTTCAATATGTTCATCCTGGCAGGAGGTTCATGAAAAATTTAATGGAAAAAGTTTAAACAAATTCATCCCCAAATGGGTATACTCTTGCATGAACAATATACTTTTAATTTCTGGTTAAACAAAAATTCTCTAATCATCCAAAACACTTTTGATTCCATGTTGTTCCTTCTCTTCCTTCCCATACCTTTCAACAGGCGCTCACTATCAGGTTCAGTTCGGAGATGGGCCATGCGATTCATGGTGCGAAATAGAGCAGCATCTCTTCCCCAGTAGTCACTGTAGAGACCAGTAAAAAGTTCACCACCTGCAGACCATACATTAAAAAAAAACAAAACAAAACAATTTGATAATGCTCCACTTATTAATTTCATTACATATTATAGGAACTGCATTATAAACATGACTAATTAATATTTGCTCAAATTCAAGTAAGAAGATGCCTCAGTAAGTTACATGTGGTCTAAAGAGCATATGGACACTGTTCCTACCAGCACTGTGACATTTACTGTTGCAACAGCATGACGGCAAGAGTTTTAAATTTCATTCATTGGTTTGGCCTCATTTTCAAAACTGACTTAATGACTTCAGGATGGACTCACACGCAAAACATGAAAGCATTAAGATAATGTCTAATCATATCTGCAACAATAACATCTGACACATCAGCCACCTAAGTTCAAATATCTCACTGTCATTCAGTTTGTGCCTGGCTCTACAGGGATCTTTGTTGGCACTTAAAATTTTCACCAGTGCAAAGACTTTGACCAGTGGTTTGTTTCTGAGCACTTCCAGATGTGCCCCAGTCTTGCTAATGAGAACTTGCAAGTTGTTTGGTCCCAGAACTGGAAGGGACATGTTAGGTTTACGATGAACCAGAAATAATGGGAGCAAAAAAATGGTACGAAAACGCAGCAGCAGAATTCAGAGGATGCAGTCCAAATGAAAAGAATAGTAATGGCAGCACCAAATCACTGATTTGGGCTATGCTGTATGGATACATCTCCAGGCTAAAACATACCTGAATCCACAGATCGGACTACAAACAAGGGAATGTTTCCTGAGCATAGCTATCAGATTTGGCTCTGTGCAAAACATGGCTGAAAAAAAGACTCATTAGGGAAGCACATTCTGAAAATACTGGAGGGCTGGATGCAGTTATCTCCCCAGCTGGAGAGATAAGAAGCAGTACCTGCTACCTTAGAAGCGATTTCTATAAACAAACACGTTTTATTAGGCTGAAGGGTATTGGAGCCGTTGCACTTTACCTGAAATAACTACAGTTTGGGCATAACTTGCTGGCTGAGGGGCTTAGGTGTCCAGTGGACAAAGAAAAACAGTATATTTTTCTCTGATCCAGCAATAGCTTGTTTTCATATCCTTAAAATATTCACCAGAGTAGGGATAGGACCTGAGATCTCAGCCATCCTTCACAACCGGTGATGAATATTTCCTGGAAAATTTATGGGAACAGTAATTCGATCCCATTTTCAAAGGGTTCAGGTGGCATTCCCAAATTAAGCAAGCATAGGAAAATATTAGAAACAATATTCTGATTGACAATAACTGTTGAAAATCTATATGTAGTTGGGTGCAACTGGATCATATGTTTGTTCAAAAATCCAGACTATCTCTATCTGACCCATCTAAAATTGTGGTATTGGATATATTTTACTTTAGTGAAATACCAGCAATAATTCCACCTTTTAGTTATGCATGGATGCAATTCCCTTTAGCTGACCAAGCATTAAGAATAATATAGTTCATATCCTTGTAGCTTTAGATGAGAAAATTTTAGACACAATCTAAGAAGCAGACAGCTATTGTCACTAGGTGGCATCCTTATGTTAGACAATAACACAGCAGGAATTAAACTGCACAAGGAGAGGGAAATAAATAATTTCCAGTTCATGGTTAATCTGAGAGGAGGTTTCAGTGACACGGCTTCCTACCGCCCAATCAAAATAAACATGACAGATCCATTCAAATAACATTTGCTGATATTTATGAAGGATTATAGCAAAAGCAAAAATTTTGCTTGTTGGTCTCCCTCAAAGTGTGAATTCTGTTTCTTTTAAGAGATATATATGAATTAAATGGTAACCATAAGTCTGAATAATGATTCTGAAAAGTTTATAGTTTGGCAGCTGGGGCTGGTTCAGAAACCTCTGCTGATTCAGAACTGTGTGTAGGGTTCTTTTTGCCCTAGGCAACATTAATTAAAGAATGAATATTGCCTTGTAAAATACATGGTCATGATTTAGTGTAATATACTTGCAAGTGAAATGAAAAATAAGTATAAATTACAGAATCAGTTCTATCCAAAACTAATAGAGAGTTTTATTTTTTTAAACACAGAGCTGCTTAACAACAGAATTTGCCAGTGTCTGAATACTGTTCCAAACAATCTTTACAACTGTAATTAATGAGTTACATTAGTCATAAATCCCCCATTAAGAATTGTGTTGGAAAAGTATTTCAGACTGAGTGTTGTTTTTTGGTTGTTTTTTTTGTTGTTGTTCTTATTTGTTTGTTGTTGTTTTTTTTAATTATGGTGATGTGTAATACAAAACACTATGCTTTTATGTTTTCCACACTGTAGTGAATCTTGGAATATGCATCCGTGAAGGGTAAATGATTGCTAATGATCAGGATTGACATTTGTAAGTCCAGATGTTCAGAAGTTGGACATGAAGCCTATTCCTCCTGTTTGACATAGCTATAAAATGTTAGTATACGTAACTAACCTGCTGGTATGGCATTCTACCATATACTGAGGAAGTTATTACTGACTTTATCTGTGAGATCCTTTGGGGAGAAAATGGAAATTCCAGTCTTGGAAGGATATTGTTCCATTAGAGATATTGTACAGATACAGAACTTAAATCTGATTTTTAACCTTAAGTGTAACTAAGCTAAACATAAGACAAGTATCAAGCGTGAGCAGACAGGTCACCTCGCTGAAGGAAAGCAATGAGACAATAATGACAAGGGTGACTAGCAAAGATCTCAGCATAAGATAATTCTGAGATCTTTTGTACTTTTGATAGAGGATCTTCTCTTTTCCTCTTCAGTAGTCTTTTGCACATCTTGCAAATCCATGTTGCAAATTTTGAACAGTGCCAGGTGCTGATTAATTCTAGATTTGGAGGCAACCTGAGGTTAAGGTTTGAAAAATCCTGTCAAGATTTCTTCTGTTTTCTCCTCCATTGAAAAAGCTACAACTGTATTAACTCTTTCCTGTCTTGGTTGCGGGGTTTTATACTGCTGCACATCACACTGATAAACCAGTATCTTCCAGGGAAAATCAACTGAGCAATTTCACAGACCTTCAACACTCCCACCCTCTTCCAGTCTAACCTCAGCTTCACATCTATTTGACATATTAATTGCTAAAATTTAAGTTTTAATACAACCTGGTTAATCCTGCTGAAACAAGAGTAGAAACTTTCTTGTTTCTTCATTTAAACAAACAAAAAATCCCATGGACCTCAAAAACCAGTTTTAACTCAAGCGATACATGCATACTTTTCAGCTAGCATTCTTTTCAAGCAAACAAATACATAAAAGTTCAATTGGGACCACTTAAAAAATAACTTGTTTTTTTGCCCTTTCTCAGAGGAAAATATTGACAAAATCAAATACAAAGTTCTTCTTCTAAAACCAAGAATTCCTGGACAATGACCCTTAAAGTAAAACAGATTGAAGCATGTGATTTAATTTAGAAAAGCTTAATATATACAAGGAATTTCTATAAATAGTCTGCTTCTACCTTAGAAGTCGGTATCCTTCATATCTTTTTGACATGTTTTGTGTACTGGCTTGAAATTGGAATGTAATGCAAACATATGCTATTGTTCATCAGCAGTCCTTTTTGTGTAAAATCCTCATTATATCACTTTCTACAAAGTGGACTAGCTCTGTTGTCAATACAGGACTAGAATATAATGAGTAGAACATAAGCAGCACCTTTTGTGCATTTCTTTGGTTGCCAACCAGTTATTACTCACACGGAAACTAAAATCAGAATACCAATTCACATTTTTAGCAAGTGATACATTTCACAGCAGGAAAAAAAACAAATTCAAAGAAATTATCTATTGCTTAGCTGATAAACTTCCTCTGTATATCTGCTTTTTCTTTCTGGCAGTTAAGTATTCTGTCTTTTTTTTCTAAGAGAAAATGTATTTATTTTAGTTCTATATCTAGAACTATATCTAGAAAAGAAGAGATACAAATATATTAAACTGTTTTAAAACTGTAAAACCAGAAAATATTGTTGGAATGGATTCCCTGGATATAAAAACATGTTAAAATGTAGCTTAGGTTTTTCACCAGTTGCTCGTGATATATTGCAGGTAACAAAACATAGACATAAACTAATTTCTGAGCTTTCAGGAACTAGTGTGGTCTAAGTTAATCAGTGTGCATGATCTGATATCAAAAATAGTTTTGGCTATTGAAAGCAGATGCGGGAGTTCATTAGAAATAGAAGTCCAAAAGTTTTATATGCCATTTATCCAAACACATACATTTTATACAGCCTGTCTGCCGTCCAACATCTATTCTGTTTCCTGATGCAGACAATAAATTGCTAAAACTTAATTGTTCATAAATTGAGGAATTCATCATAAGCTACTTTACCACTGGGTCAGATAACCTGTAATAAAACTTACAACAGCATGGATATTCAATTTTAAAGCCAAGTCACGAATTACTGTTTTCTTGAAGTGGGTATTTTAACTGATGTGTTGAAATACATGAAGAGATACAGAACAAGAGATTGTCTTTCTTCCTAAATTAAACTAGCTAAATCTGGTCCTAATCAGTGATGGTGCAAATGATCTTTCAAGTTCAAGATTTTTTGAAGCTTTTAAACCTTTATCAGAGATATGTAAAGTTTCCTTGACAGTCTAATCCTCACTGTTAGTCAATAGCCATGCTGGTGTAGGCTGTTGCATTAATATGAGTTGCAGAGATGGAAGTAGGTTTTGAATTGTTTAGTTAGGAAGAAGAGGATGCTGGGGTGTGAAAGTCTTTGCATAAAATCTTTTCAAGGACATGTACATTGGCTGAATCTACATGGGAGAGCAGAGGCAGCTCTGGGGTACAGCCTCCAAGGACATGTTGACTCCATACCAGGAGCAAATTTCACTTTCTAAGAAAACTGGAGGTATGAAGAGGAAGACAACCTCCAAGTGTTGAAGGGAAAACTGGAAGACTAACCCTGGAAGGTGCATGGTGCAGTTGTCACATCCTGTCATGGCTACCACGAGCTGTAACCAGGGCTCAGCTGAATGAAGGAGCATCCCTTCCTTCAGAATGTATTTGGCATTAGAGATCTCAGTCTCATTTTCAAATGTCAACTAAAAGATTCGTTAATATTCACTGTGTTTGAATCTATGTCATCTACTTTTTTTAAATGAACACCTACAGAAATAAAGGATATACATTCTAGAGTCTAAGGAGCAGCACTAATTCTGTTTATTCTGTAAACTGTGTCCTTGATTCAAAGAAGTTAGTAGAATATAGGAGAATACATGTAAATACAAACTTCTATAAGACATTTTCCTAAGTGTTAGAAGTGTTTAATTCCAATAACATAAAAAGTATAAAAGCATAGATAAAATACTAAGCTACAAAGAATTTTGTTATGTTTTTAAAATAACATTCTATGATCACTTGAAATTATAGAATTCCTGATGGAAGCCTACAAGAACAGCCTCTAAATAGCTTTTTCAGGTCATATTAGTTTTGATAAAGGGGTGAAAGTTTGCCTGGTTTTTGGTGTTGTATCAGATCTGATGTATTATTTTCTCCTGTTAGTCTTGCCACATTACAGAATTGTTAGCTTAGTGAGATTGATTTTATAAGTTTTTGTCAGTAGATGTCCAAAACTCTGATCAATATTTATCAGGGAATGCATTATTCAATGCATTTCTCTTTCAAATAAAACTGCAAGGATCCATAGGACCTCCCATAATCCAGGCACACTAATGAATAGGCCAGAAACACGAGGACTAACCATTAGTCTTGAAGTGCTCAGTGGGACAATCTGGCTTCCATTTAAGCAAATAAAATTCACATTGATCTCACAGTAGGAACATGATCAGGTTAATTTATTTACTTAGTTCTGTCTGAAGAAAGGTTGAGAAGGACTTCAAGATTAGACCATGAGGTTTCAGGCCTACAGCAAATTCCATGGGATGAGTTTTTGTTCCCAGGCTGAGCTAAGACTGGAATCTGTTAAAAACTGTAGAACCAATTTAGAAATAAGGGTGGAAGGAAAGCGTAACAATCTGTGCTTCATGGGTTTTGGGAGGTCGGTCAAAATATAGCAGTCCTTTCAGATTTTTTCCTGACTTCTAAACCCACTAACTCTTAAGAATTTGTGCTGTAATTTTTTTTTTAATGGGAATGAACAATATTTTGATGAATTGCTGCAATTTAAAAGATTTGTCATTACCAGTGAATATTCTTCTTGCAAGTAATTTGTTATTGTAAAGGAATAAATAAGTCTGGCATGTAAAAATACATCTGTCACTCATGACCAATACTTCTCATCACCGTGGGGGAGCTATATCATTGCAGTTCACAACCAAAGACTTTAGCTGTCTGAATTTAAGATGTGAAGTCAAATGTAAATATCAAAAAGCCCTAAAATCCTTTAACTTTTTTATCCCTGAAAATATGAAAATTTATTTGATCTTTAGCCTCTTTTTCTGGCTTTTTCTTTTAATGACTATTCATTTTGAATGCTCAGTTTTCATCTTATTTATGTTTTCGTAAAACAGAAATCACTGTGTTACTCCCTAAGTGCATCTAGCTTTCACCTTTTACCTGCTGTTCCAGTCTATTTTTAGTCAATGTACTATAATATTGCCAAGACTGTGGTTGCTTGATCTCACAAAATGTTTTCAGGAAAACATTATAGAGGAAAAAACCATATGGTTTGCTATGGTACAACTTCAAAGGTCCCAGCCCTACAGATATACTTACGAGCAAGGCACAGAGGAGCACTATCTCAGCCCAGCTTTCTGGCACTGCAGGACTTTTAGACTGAATTCTATTTTTATAACTGTCAAGTATAAGATCCACTCTTTTAACTGAGAATCTCCAGTTTTGGATAGTTCTGTTAGAAGGCAGCAGTGAAAAAAATCTATTTTGTTCTCAAAATCTATAATTTATATAAAAAATAAATGCCTGATATAAAAAGAAAAAGGTAAATTCACAGTTTTACAGATTATGTCTCCGTAGATGCAAAATGGTAAATTTTGTGCATTTGTCTCAATGGTGTAAAAGACTAAACTAAACATATTGCCTTGGTTTGAAAGAAAGCAGGAAATTACTATTTCCAAAATTACACAACAATCAATTGCCTCTTCAGGCATGTGTCGTATAACATTTACTCCCTTCAGTGAGACACACTTGCTGGAGTTAATGCTGTCTGGGATGTAATATTAATGTGGGCAGCACCGTGAGGATTAGCTCTGACATGTAGAAGATTGCAAGGGAAGACTGACAATGCCTCAGTGTGCTGAAGAAAGAGACTTAGAATGACATATTGACAGGACTGTGAAGTTTGTGACATAAAGACCATTACCAATTAAAATGGAGGTGAAGGAAGAACTGGGGTCAAAAGGACACCTGCCTCGTCCTCTCTCAAATTTGTGCGATTCCAGTTGAAACAGATGATCCTTAAAAAAAACAACAAAACAGAGAAACCAGTGTAAATGCTACAGGCAAAGAAAATGTCCTTCGAGCTGAGCTTTAAATTTGTTATACCTTTGTAATGGATTGAATTCATTAGGGAAAAAACACAATTACAATTGCTCACTGATATACTCTGGGTTTCTACAAATCATCTTTGTGTGTGCACAAGAATCAGTAAAATATGCACTAAAATTTCATTTGTCTCATTTCTGTGGGAGTAGGGAGTGAAGATTCCTCTACCTTTTCTCCAAATTATCTAAACATTAAATAGATATCTAGCCATGGAATGTATTTTCCTTCTTTAAACATTTTTTTCCAGTAGTTGTTAAATATATCATGCTGTGTTATCTACTCTTGGTAGCTTTGAGATGATTATATCTCTTCTTCATAAAAGTATGTTTAGGAATGTATCTCCAGTTATGATTTTCAGAGTAGATGTGATTTCTGCAGTGGATTTAACAGAATATCAGTTTTAAAAGAATATTGGCAACTTAGTTTAATTTGCCTGTATAAGGCTGTAAAGGCTGAGAAAGAGTTTATAATTTAAATTTTCATTTGCAGTGCTACATTTGTCCCACCTTTCTCAAAAGACCCCATTAATGTCTGATTAAAATATCAATTGAGAGCACAATATATTTTTAATGTGTATATTAACAAAAAATCAGTCCACAAAACATGGGGATGGGGAAGGCAAAGAAAGAGAAAGCTATGAAAGCTTCATAAAAAAATATGCCACCCAGCCATGAAGTGTGTGGTCGGTAACCATTTCGATAGTCTAGCATTTTCAGTTCTGTGTAACAGTTTCAGTCAGACGTCTATGGAAATGCAGATTATATCAACATATTGGATAAACGTTACCTACCTGTTCAGTAAACTAATCTCAGGTTCACATTGCAAATATACTAAGGCAACTATTTTGTGGGGCATAAAACTGCATGTGACAGGACCCCAAATGCCCCAGAATTTTGAGGAGAATGTACCCAGATCTCTCCCTTACGGCAAACATTCTCAAAGACGTCCAAGAGGCTTTTTAGCCATCAAAACCAGGTTTTATTAGACCTGGATTTTCAGATATTTATTAGAATAACTCAGTATTTGAACACAAAAAAGATCGATATATCCAGACTGGCAAAACAATGTCCTGGCAGTCCTTATTTAAGTATATATAGTCCTTTTAGTCCTTATGTCTTTAGAGCAGGATCTTTTTTCTGCTGTTGATTATCTTCATCTAATTCTGGGGGGTTGTAGCGTATGCAGCTTGATCCTTAGAAAGTTTTGCTTTTGAGAGCTACAGAAACCAGATCATGTGCCTCCTCTCTGCAATGCTGTATTCTCCACTCTCCTTCAGATCACTCACCTATATGTCCACCCATCCCACCCTTCAATCTACAAATGTCTCTCTTCCCAAGCAACTGCAGTTGCCCCCAAAGCAAAACTAATGCACTCTTCTCTTCAGGTAGCTCCACTCATGACAGTTATGCCCTCCTGAAAAAAATCATAAAGAGAAGGAGCAAAGAAGCAGAAGAGATACTAACCATTGCATGGGATGTAAGATAATAATAATTAATTTCTTTAAGGATGGAAAGAAAAAATATATATAAATAAAGTGGGAAACTTGTAGAGATTTTAGTTCCCACTCATTGATGAATAATTGAATATTCCTGTGCATTTCATTTAAAATAAATAATCTTGAATTTGCCACAAGCCCCTGCCCTTCAAAACATTATTCACTCCTTAATCCCCAGATCAGTCAAGCTGATGTACCTATCTTCCATTCCTGTCTGTCTAAATAATACATTCCATTTTGCTGCAACTTTTGATCAAAAAGTAAGATTCCCATTAGTTAGAGAGTTTCCATAAAAATGGGATGTAACCCAGAATGCAGTTCTGGAAAAATAAGACATCTGTTTCATGTCCACTTGAAGCGAAAAAAGCCACCCCAAAATAAAAATAGCAAGCAAAAACCACACAAAATTTAAGTCACGGTCCTAAAACCCAGGAGATAACAAGACATTCAGAATCTCACCTCTCCTGTGTTGGCCTAATCCTGGCACGTTAGTGCCTGATGTTAAAGCTGATGCAGCAGAAAATAATCATCCTGGGTAGAGACTGGTAGCGCATTATTTTCTGCTGTATCAGCTTCAATTGCACATCAGTAGTAACTATTTCCTCTCTGCTGTTGGGTAAATGTCAAACAATGAAGAAATATTTCTCTGTGTGTCGAAATCTCAGTCCCATTCCATACTTTTCAAGCATCACATACCAGGTATCTTTCAAAACTAAATAGCATAACATTTTGGGTGAATAGTAGAAAAAGAGAGAGTAAGGAAGACTCAGAAAGGGAAAGAAAAACCTTGTGAAACTGCGCAAAAGGACTAAGATCTATAATGTTAATAGAATATGTTGTGACCGAAATGTTTCTAAAAACAATCCAACTGTCTGATGTTATATATTCTCTGATCAGATATTAAAAATAAAGTTATTAATGAAACAGTTTCTCTTCTGGGACCTCAGCTAAACTATTTGTCAATGTATCTGTTAAAGAAATAAAAAGAACCCCACTATTTTTAGAGCGAAAGATGCAGAAGTAAGTGGAGAGATAAACTAAGAGTTAAAATTTGATAGATTTTTCTGGTTTTAATGCTTTCTGTTCACTTTTCCCCCCAGATAAAATAAAAGTGGACTTGTCTACGAAGAGGAAAAGTAACAAATTTTTAACTAATTACAGCAAAAAAACATACTCAGGTGAAGTGATCAGGTGTGGAAACAAAATTATTTTGAAACAATACTTGAAGAAGTTGTATTTTTCATACTTCATGGTTTGTAGTGTATGGCTTGTATTTCATCCTAAATAGGGAACAGAAAGTGAAATTTTTGTCCTGTAAAGCAAGACATGATCCCACCAGGGCATCATAAACCACCATAAACCGTCATATTCAGGTCTCCTCCTGGTAAAATCCCCCTGGTACTCAGACCAGGAAGACTTGGTTGCTACAGGAGTCTTCCAGGTGATGTGGAAGGATATTGTATCACTGCACACCAAATTACAGCAGCACAATGAAAAAGCTACTAATGTAGCTACCCATTCCCCTAACAATCAGAATGAAATTAATGATAGAGATAAACCCATCTCTTTTAACATTCATGACATGAATGTGTTTAAAAGAATTAACTAAATGATTACTATAACCATATATATAACTAATGTGAGGAAGTATGCAAAGTGTCCTTTCATTATCTACATTTTAACAGCTGAAATTTCTGAATATGGATTGTAGCTTAAATATAAAACCTAATGCTAATACTGAAGGTAGACAAAAATTTGGATTTCAGAGAAACTTGGAGAAGTTTCTAAGTAGATCTCACCAGGTCTGATATAAAGCAGGATGTGTGTGTATCATAACTACTTGCAGATGCATGTAACTGTCTGAAAAGTCACTGAAAATGTAAGCAATGACTCCCACAAGAGAGATTTTCCACCTTCACCTTTTAGGACAGCATACCAAATATTCCATGGTTGCAATAAGTTATTCCCATCAGCAACTGGAGATCAGGTGTTAGATGTGTCAGCTTCCACAGGATGCCAGTTTAAATGAAATAAGCGTTACACATTAATAATCAGCTTTGAAGGCTAATAACATAATTCTAAGCATCCTTGCTGCTTGTGACATCGGAATCTCTTTAAAAATGTCAGAAGAAAACTGACAGTTTCCTCACAGATTATCCAACACAGCTATTGAACACTGAAATTTGTTTTGCGGGCGCTCTTCAGTGGTTAGGGTAAAAATTATGCAAAAACACATATGGAGGGCTGGGAGTGGAATTAAAAATTTCTACATCTAGTTTGGGAAAAGAAATGGAGCTCTGAGTTTGATTTATGATACCTATGACTTAGGAAACGTAATACACTTTCAACTATTATTAAAATAATAATGTTGTTTAAAAAGAAACAGAAGATATTTCCAAGGGCATCAAGCATTCTGCCATTAACTTGATATGAATTGATAATTCTAGACAAAGAAGAATAATGTAGGCTATAAATAATAATGAAATAAAAGGTCAATCAGAGCTATTAAAATTTAAAGGCTGTATTTAACGTTTGTTGCAGAAAATTGCTTTCTCTATTGCCAAGTGCTGTTTTGCTCTGGTTCAAGACAGCATTTATGCATGTGATTAATTTAAAAATATTCTTACTTCCATTCCCATTCAGCAAAGTACCTAAGCCTATTCCCAATGTTAATACAATGGTTGTATCTTTTCACTAGATCAGAGACTTAAAAATATAGAGACTTTGGTTGGGTTTTCCTAATTATTTTTAGGAGAAAAAATGTTTTTATTTTCTGTAGGAGGATTTTTTTTCACTTGCAATTTTTATTTTCCAGGTAACAAAAAAGTAGAACGTGTCATACTGGATTTTTTTAAAAAGAAATTTAAACCATTTGAAAACCTTTAATTACATACTTAACTGTGTATGCTCCAATAGTATAGCGAAGGTCTACTCTTCAGGAAATCTATGATTTTCTGTGGTTGGTATTTTTTTTTGGCTGTTACTTAGTGTTTTGTGTTTGGTTTTGGTTTTTTAGAATGTCCATGTTACTTATATTGCAGGATAGTAAATCATATTTAGAGTATTGTGGGGAGAGACTGTGCAGATTTTTGTAAATAAGGTTAACACTAGCTATACTACTCACGTTCTTTTAAAGACCTTAATAAAGCCATGCGGTGTTAATGTCATATGATGTGCTCTTTTTTTTCTGTTCAAGTAATTCCTAAAGCATCAAAAAAGGGATTGTGCACATCAAAGATTCACCTTATTTGACCATAGTGCCCTGTTTGAGGAAGACTGTTGGGAAGATATGGGACACACTGACTCCACAGGGAGGGGATATCCAAATGGACCATCTGGATGACTGAGTGACCTGGTAAAGTGGGCTTTCAGCAAGGGTCATCAGAGTTGGAGACTGAAGCCAAGAGCAAGAGGAAGAGTTGCAAATGGAGAGGGTACAGGAGCGAGAGAGCTGCCAAGGGGGTGTTCACATCCCTACTCTGAAGACAACATGTTCAGAAGCTTTCCTTGAATCTCTATATAAAAACTGTGAGATTAGCTTTTCTTGCAGGGTTACATCATTTCACAGAACATTTCCATTTAAGTCCATTGCAATTTTACCCTTGTTGTTCATGACAATGGCACTGGGACCCTTGTTTCAAAATAGTAGATATTGTTCGTGTATTCACTGGTTCCACGTACTCTATATTATTATTTTTTTTCTAATACTATCTTAAAACCAAAGTAACAACAAAATAAAACACATGGGATTTTAAAAGTTCACCAAGTTAGGTACGTAGTGGACACTGCTGCAGCTTTATTGACAGTCTTTGGTGCCATTGAAATGAATGTAACTTAGGAAATCTCCAAGAAGTAACAGAATTTATGCTGTAGAAAATAAAATTTCAAATTCTTTAACATAGTAGGCATGCTATTTCTAAGCAAAGAATCATTTCTTACCATATGTACTTTCCTATTTGTTCATATAATTTTTAAGTCTGGTTTAATCTTATCATCGCAACTTTAGTCTGGCATTTTGCACATCCTTATGTACCCATGTACACAGCCCAACATGAAGAACCATTTCAAAATGAACAAAACATAAGATTTGTAGATCATTTCAGTGGTGTAATTGGATTTTTTTTCTCATGTGAGAGGTTGAATATTGAGTGAATACAGAGAAATTTTATGACCACAATAGAAAGTGAAGTGCTATGCACAGAATTAGCTTAATCTTGACTTCCCTTCTCTTTTACACTATAATGTTTTAGTATAAATTCACATGATACTTTTTTGCAAATATTCTTTTGTTCTGTATAGTCTCAAAGTATTTTTTTTACTTTTCTTCTTTTTCGTATACTCATTTTTATTTTGACACTGAAAGACACACTGAATACGCTATGCAGAGGCTTCTTTTAGGAAGGATGAACCTTGGCTTCCCCATGAAAAAAAAAAAATCTGAAAAATCACAGAACATGTCTGTAAATCAGTAGAAAATATAATTCAAATATAAGTCTCCAAAATTAACTCTCAACTTCATGACCTGTCTTAATCTGTACAGTTGCCTCACCAATAAGACATGTGGTAAAAGAGACATACAGTTGAATACTTTGTCTTTGCATAAAAAAAGAAAATAACATAGCAGTCAGGCCTGAAAAGGTGTCGCACTTCATATATAAAAGGCGTATCATCTGCCTTTTGTTTTTAAGCAGACCAAATTTTGGTGGTAAGAAAAAGGTGTATTAACAGTACCTGAATACACTAGTCCCAAATATTAGTTAAGTGGTTAATTATAGCATTATAGAATGGTCCGTGACAGAATGGACCTCCAAAGGTCATCTGGTCCGACCTCCCCACAGTCAGCAGGGACACTCCCAACTAGACCAGGTTGCCCAGGACTTCGTCAAGCCTCACCTTGAATATCTCCAGGAAGGGGCCTCAACCACCTTCCTGCGCAACCTGTTCCAGTGCTCCACCACCCTCACAGTAAAGAACTTTCTCCTAATCTCCAATCTAAATCTGCTCCCCTCCAGCTTGAAGCCATTGCCCCTAGTCCTGTCACTGCAGGCCTTTGTAAACAGACTCTCCCCAGCCTTCCTGTAGGCCCCCTTCAGGTACTGGAAGGCTGCTATTAGGTCTCCCTGGAGCCTCCTCTTCTCCAGCCTGAACAGCTTCAGCTCCCTCAGCCTATAAATCCAACTAACTAATTCAAGAAATTAAAATCAATAGAAAATTAATCAATACCATGGAGTTTATATAAAGGATGTTGTACACCAAATACTTTAATAAGTTCCTATCACAACCTACTGGCCTATTGAAGTCAGCATTACACAGGCATGCAGATATATCACAGAATCATAGAATG
>VXAK01017643.1:0-12927 GCA_013399435.1 Arenaria interpres
TTATTGAACCTCATCCCTTTGGCTATTGGGACTTGGAAATTCCTGGACAGCTGTGTGTTTGTGTCTGTGTGTGGTGGTCTGTACCAGCAATGAGAGTTGGACTTTGGCTTCATGAGCACATATATTCATGTGCCAGCAACAGGAGAGTCTGAGATATAGGGGCAGGTACTAGTCAGACTGATTGTCTAAGTCTGGCTGCTAGGAGGATCTGCCTTATACATATATATGTTTTCTCACCAGTGGACCTCCATCCACTCTAGCTCAGCCAAAGGGGCAAGTAAGATGAGGTCATTGGTGCTGTGATAATGAGAGTGCCTACCAAGAATCTGTTTGGCCAGCCGTGTATATCTATATATATGTGTATATGTATTGTGCATGTGTGTTTGTGCACCTTCTGAGAATATATCATCTTCAGCCTTGACACTGAACCTGGGCACATGGAGCACCAGCTGCCTCGCCACTCTTGGGCTGTTGGATCTGACAGGATATATTTTTCACTAACAAAAATAACTTGTAGTATATAAAGTTAGGGGCAGGAAAAGTGTATTGGTGCTCCAGTGATACTCACCCAAAAATAAACAAATAGATATATTTAAAGCCTACGAAAAATGGGCTTTTGAATCATAAAGTAAAAAAATGCTAAAGTGGAAACAATGCAAGAACTTGGTCAAAGACAATAACCCATTATTATTAAAAAAAAAAAAGCTTCTTTGAAAAGTGCTCACTTCTCTGCAAAACATTCAAAATATGGAAAGCAAAATAAAGTTATATTATTTCAGGTCCAAGTTTAAGAAATAAGAAATTACCTTGGTACATAAACAAACATCTGTCTGGCTTCTCTTTCCCACCTGGTTTCAATCACCTAAGAATCATAAGAATCATCATTCCTATTAAAATGTTGAATAGTTTGGAGTAAGTAATCACACATAAACATAAAGTACCAAATGGTCTGAAAAATGTAAGTAAGCATAATGGCAGGTTTATGTATACAGAACCACAACTGAGTTTCAGTAGCTGGGTAACTCATTATGTTTTCTAAACTCCATTAAATTCAGTAACAACATATGCAAAATATAACAGTTGAAATTCTTGATGTATAAAATTGAGTACAATGTAAGATTTTGGTATAGCTTGAAACTTCAGAAAAATACAAACTTGTTTGTATCAATATTCACATAGGGAAAATAGATTTCTTTCAAAAAAATGAATAAGCTCTTAACAAATGTAAAAGCAATCATTTTATTGCGAGAACACTATTTGCTATCATAAAACCTCTAAATTGTGTAGACACACAAAAAAAAAGACTCACAGGAAGTCAAAAACTGTGAGCCCAGTAAAGATACAATTTAATTTTACCACAGAATTGGTTGATTGTTTAAAAAAGTGGTAATGGTCCACTTAAAGGTCTACCAAAAAAGCTTAGTTAAAAGGAAAGAAGCAGTTCATAAGAGGCAGACTGATTTTTTAATCTATATTATTTGTTTATGTTATTTTTAGTTAAATATATTTAACTTATTTAAAACAGATTTGGGAACAAAGAGAGCCATAAAAATGATCCAGAGGTTGGAAACACACGCTACAATGAGAACCTGCAGATTTCAGCTCACTCAAAAAAGAAGGCAGAAGGGAGATTTCATTGTTATGCATACCTATTTAAAGGCAAATTATTTTAAAGGGGAAACACTTTAACTTTGCTGAATGTGGCATAAAAAAACCGGTTTGGCAGAGTGAGCATAATGACAGTACAAAAAACTTCAACTCTGAATAAAGAAGTGATTCTTGTCAGAGAGGCTGATGAAATGTTGGAACAACTATGTGGGTAAGGAACTGAATCTGTTATCCAACAGGGATCATTTCCGTTGAAAAAGATTACTTGTCTAAACTATATCATGTGACAATGCTACTAGAAAGATCTCTATTCTGAAAGCACTGTCTCTGGTGTTAATTCCAAGTGAATGAATTAGTGGATTAAGATCACTTCCTTCATTTCTGCATATTAAAACTTGTGCTACTTAATAAAAGCTGCATGACTTGTGATTTTAATGTATCACCTTAGCAGTATTCCATCTTCTTGAAAAATACTTTGGCTTTTCTTCTGTATTTTTGTTTTTTCTGAGCATATCAGCAGGATACTAAAGGAGATTCAAAGTTATTGTCCGAAAGACTGCAGAAAACCCTGCTGTGCTTCAAACCAATGTTTCTTGCTCATGCTGTCAGAGGAACTGAGGTTAGAAAGGAAATCTCCCACAATTACCTGTGGAAAGTAAAAGTGTATGACCTGGTCTGTCTTTATTGTTTTGTTCTTCAACAATTTTAGCTGAGCTTTGCAACTATTTTTCCTGTGCAGTTGCATGACAGCCAACCCACGCTATCTGGATTTCTAGGAACCTGCAATTTCATGGCAGTTCAGAAAAACTCTAGTCTTTTATTGTAGTACTGGCTTTAAAAAAAAAAAAAAAAAAAAAAAAGGAAAAATAAACCAATGAAAGAAAAAAGAACAGAATTTCTAATTTATGCCTTAATTATTGAATCATAGAATCACTGCAGTTGGAAAAGACCTTTAAGATCATCAAGTCCAACTGCAAACTGCCAAGTGTACCACCAAACTGTGTCCCTAAGTGCCACATCTAGATGTCTTTTAAATACCTCCAGGGATGGTGATTCAACCACTTCCCTTGGCAGCCATGCTTGATAACCCTTTCAATGAAGAAATTTTCTTAATATATAATCTAAACCTCCCCTGGAGCAACCTGAGGCCATTTCCTCTCATCCTATCACTTCTTGGGAAAAGAGACCAACACCTAACTCACTGCAACCATCTTTCAGATAGTTGCAGAAAGTGAAAGGTCTCCTTTCAGCCTCCTTTTCTCCAGGCTAAGTAATCCCAGTTCCCCTAGCAGCACCTTATAAGACCCTTCACCAGCTTTGTTGATATGTTCCAGCACCTCATCGTCTTTCTTGTAGTGAGGAGTCCAAACTGAGCACAGTATTCAAGGTGTGACCACATCAGTGCCAAGTACAGGAGGCTGATCAATTCCCTGGTCCTGCTGGCTACACTTTCTGATACAAGCCAGGATGCTACTGGCCGTCTTGGCCACCTGGGCACACTGCTAGATCATATTTAGCCACCTGTTGACCAACACCCCCAGATCATTTTCCACCAGGCAGCTTTCCAGCCACTCTTCCCCAAGCTTGTAGCACTGCATGGGGTTGTTATGACCCAAGTGCAGGACCTGGCACTTGGCCTTGTTGAACCTCATACAATTGGTCCCAACTCATCGATCTATCCTGTCCACATCCCTCTGAAGAGCTTTTCTACCTTCAAGCAGATCAACACTCCCATCCTGCTTGGTATTGTCCGCAAATTTACTGAGGATGCACTCAATACCCTCATCCAGATCATTGATAAAGATATTAAACAGAACTGGGCCCAATATTGAGCCCCGGGCAACACAATTTGTGATCAGCTATCATCTGGATTTAACTCCATTCACCACAACTCTTTAGGCTTGGCCATCCATCCAGGTTTTCACCCAGTAAAGGATATACTTTGCCAAGCCATGAGCAGTCAGTTTCTCCAGGAGAATTCTGTGGGAAACGGTGTCGACTGGGGCCTCCCCAGTTAGTCAGGACTGTTGATAAATGATTGAATGTGTGCTTGGTTCGCAATTCTGTCAGCTCCCACCCATGGGTGGATCCCATCCAGCCCCATAGACTTGTGTGCATCTAAGTGCTGTAGCAGGTCTCTCACCATTTCCCCTTGGATTAGGGGGCTTCATTCTGCTCCCCATCCCTGTCTTCCAGCTCAGGGGGCTGGGTACCCCAAGAACAACTGGTCCTCCTATTAAAGACTGAGGCAAAGAAGGTATTAAGTACCTCAGTCTTTTCCTCAACTTTGTCATTGTGTTCTCCCCTGCATCCTTAGTTCTCCTTTTTTCGCTAGTGTATTTATAAAAACATTTTTAATTGTCTTTTATGGCAGTAGCCAAGTTAAGTTCTAGTTGGGCTTTGGCCATTATACTTTTCTCCCTGCAAAACCTAATGACATCCTTGTAGTCCTTCTAAGTTGCCTGCCCCTTCTTCCAAAGGTCATAAACATTCTTTTTTTTTTCCTGAGCTCCAGTCAACGCTCTTTTTTTCAGCCAGTCCAGTCTTCTTCCACACTGGCTCTTTTTTTGGCACATGGGGAGACAGCCTGCTCCCATGTCTTCAAGATTTCTTTCTTGAAAAATGTCCAGCTTTCCTGGACTCCTTTGCCTTTCGGGTCGGCCTCCCAAGGGACCTGTTAACCAGGCCCCTAAACAGGCCAAACTCTGTCCTCTGGAAGTCTAAAGTAGCAGTTCCGCTAACCCCCACTCCTTGCTTCTCTAGATTCTTCTAATGGGTTTTGTCGTGGCTGAACAAAGTTGTCACAATGATCATAGGCACTTCTATGGGATCATTTATGGAATACCAAGAACTGAAAGAACTGCAATGACAGAATCTTCGCCCTTAATGTGCTGAACGCAGAGGCATGCCTCAATACAGAAAAAAAATAAAAGAGAAAGCTTTGCCCATGCTATAGCATACTACATCATGAACATTAAAAAACAAAGTTGTCTGGTTTAATGTGTGGTTTTTTTTAAGGGTGAATATCATGAACATTAAATAATAGTTTTTTTCATTATGCAAAATTAATCAAAAGCAAAAAAAACCCTTGCCATTCTATATAAGACCGTTTTTTCTTTTAAAAATGAAATCTCAGTCTCTATTTTTGATATTTGTTGAAAAAGCGACACGACAAGGAATACAGAGTCCAGGAGGTTTCTGCAGAATCTTGATGATAACTTTTTGACGCAAGTGGTGGAGGAACCAACAAGGAGAGGTCTGCTGCTGAACCTTGTACTAACAAACAAAGGGCAGGTTGGAGATGTGAAGGCTGGGGGGTAGCCTTGACCAGAATATGGTGAAGTTCAGGATCCTGCACGGAAGAAGCAGGGCAGTAAGTATGATTACAACCCTGGACTTCAGGAGAGCTAACTTTGGCCTTTTCAAAAACTACTTGGAGGAATCCCATGTGTTAAGGCTCTAGAAAGTAGGGGTATCCAAGAGAGCTGGTTAATATTCAAGCACCACTTCCTCCAAGTTCAAGATTGGTGCGTCACTATGAGTAAGAAATCAAGCAATAGAGGCAAGAGACCTGCATGGATGAGCAAGGAGCTTCTGGAAAAACTCAGATGGAGGAAGGAAGTTTACAGAATGTGGAAAAAAGGACTGGACACTTGGGAGAAGTATAGGAGCGTTGTCAGAGATGCAGAGATGCAATGAAGAAGGCTAAGACCCACTTGGAATTAAACCTGGCAAGGGATGTCAAGGGCAACAAGAAGGGCTTCTTCAAGTACATCAGTAGTAAAAGGAAGACTAGGGAAAATGTGGGCCCACTGCTGAATGAGGTGGGTGCCCTGGTGACAGAGGATACAGAGAAAGCAAAGTTACTGAATGCCTTCTTTGCTTCAGTCTTTACTTCAGGAATCCCAGACCCTGGCGATAAGAGAAAAAGTCCAGAGAAAGGAGGAATTTCCCTTGGTTGAGGAAGATTGGGTTAGCGATCATTTTGGCACCCTTGACACCCACAAATCCATGGGCCCCACTGGGATGCATCTACTACCCAATGGGAGTGCTGAGGGAGCTGGCAGATGTTATAGTGGAGCCACTCTCCATCATCTTTGAAAGGTCATGGAGAATAGGAAATATGCCTGAGGACTGGAGGATAGCCAGTGTCACACCAGTCTTCAAACAGGGCAAGAAGAAGGATCCCAGAAACTACAGGCCAGTCAGCCTCACCTCTATCCCTGCAAAGGTGATGGAACAGCTCATTCTGGATGTCTAAGCATGTGGAGGAAAAGAAGGTTATTGGAAATGGTCAACATGAATTCACCGAGGGGAATTCATGCTCGATGAATCTATGATGGCATGACTGGCTGGATGAATGAGGTTAGAGCAGTGAATGTTTTCTACCTTGATTTCAGCAAGGCTTTTGACACTTGAGCAACATAAATGATAGTAAACCAGCCATAAAATTAAAAAAAATAAATTAAAAAAAAAAATTTAAAAAAAAAAAAAAACCCACAAACACAATTTATTCTTACCTTACTTCTACTTTCTGTGTCCCTCTCCTTCAATCTGTTTTCAAAGCAACAGTTCTTTAACCAAGAAAGGCACAGACTCCTTAGAGAGCAATCATTCGTCGAAGTCAACTGAGCTGCTACAGAGCAACAGGACTCAGTTGTGTTCAGTTGCCACATGCTGCCTCTTCAGTCTTCCTGCCTCTCTCGTTGTCCTGTGGGTCACATCACAGCCTGTATGACACAATATCCCCTGAGTTGTCCTCCTCTCATGCCAATAGGAAAGCCTGAAATCGTGCACAACTCTGTTGACTACACTGGTTTGGCTCTCAACGACTCAAATTGAGTGCCCATGAGATAACAGCTACATGCAAGTCCAGTTACACATGCTTAGTGTTGGCCATTGCTTGTCAAGAAAATTGTTGCAACAGGATTATTACTCACTCAGTATTGAAAATTAAAGTACAAGTAATACCTCTTACTTAACAAATTTGATTTTGACAAAATGTTTCTCTACTGCTGAAGTGAAGACTCTTTATAGTTATGAGACTGAACTAAAAATGTTCCAGGTGTACAGTCTGGAATTGTGGCAATGTGTACGAATACAACTATAATATTTCACTTATACCTTTTATTACTGTTACTAGCTGACCTGCTGCAGAGCTAGAAAGAATATAGTTTGACTGTTTTCAGGTCCCCTCTGCACTCTCAAGACTATCTGCATTTTTCAAAATAATGTGTAAATAAAAGATTTTTGATGAAAAAAAAATCCATAGGATTTTTTAAAAATATTGGTTTTGTAGTAACTTCTTATAACACACATGGCTATAACTCATATGTTTATAATGAATAACAGCAAAGGTTGTTCCTATATCACCTTTATTTTTTCAAAGAGCATAGCTTCAGACATTAAAATTAACATTTCAGATACCCTGTTCCCTTTGATAAATTACATTATATAGACAATAACTATTCTAAGAAAAAAAATTGTAATATTAAAGAAATATTCTGGTCTCAGATATTTTATTCCCTTCTGTTAGTTTTCATCCTGAAAAAAAAGTCACCACTTAGCATGGACTAGAGTTTTTTTCAAAAGTGTGTAATACTAAACTTTAATTGCTAAATTTCATGTATTAATCTTTAATATAATTATTTTTCATAATAATCTCAAAATGTGATCTGAGAAATTAAAAGTAAATCCAATTTGAGGACTCTATTTATAGCTATTAAAGCTAAGAATTGTTCTTTTAGTCCATGGCTAGTTGGATATAAATCTTTCCAAAAAGCAGAAAACTCATGGGTGTTACTCATTAGATTGTAATATTCTGAAAACCTGGAGTGTGAACACTATTCTGAGCTGTAACAAATAGAAAAAAAGTCAATTTATACATAGAAGATAATTCATAGTTCTGAATGCTAGCACAATCACTTTGATGTGGATTCCTCTCAAGATGTTATTACCATACAAACAAAAGTTATTATGGTAACTTTTATAGCTTCTGATTGAGTTGGACTATATCTTTTTATAAACACATCAAGTTTGGGTTTTTTTTTCACCTAGTAATAAAAAAATCCACTCCTTCTTCAGTCAAGTTATTTCATCTCCTAATTTCTTCACTGAGAAAAGATGCACAGTTTCCAATTTCAGTTGGTCAATTTTCAACTGTGCGTTTCAGATCTCTCGTTGTATGATGAATAAAGAGACAACATCAGCAACTCCAAAAAATAGTAATACAAGAAATTTCGTGTTAACAAAGGGAAATTCCAGTTCAGTCTAAGAGAAACAGAGAGAAAAAAGTGAAAAATAACATGCTAATATGGTAAAACAGCCAAGAATAATTTTATTTTGAAATTATAAATGACGTATTTTATTTTGTGGTTTGACAGGATATGCCGTCATCTTTTTATCTCTTTGATCCACCATACAGATCTGCATTCATAAAATAAAGCTGTAAAAGACAAAATCTATTATTATGCTAGAGTTTAAAAAGTAATATAAACATTCTTCTCCACTGAAACATTGTCCAGCAATGAAGCTAGCAGCCTGGCATAAAAAATACCTCTGTAGGCATGAAATGCAACAGTGTGATCTGTCTAGTGTGATCTGTACTGGGACACAAGGAAATGCCCAGCTACCCAAAATACCTTTGAGTGGTTGAGTTTGGTCTATATGAGCAATAGCAGGTGACACACTTCAAAGTTCCTATGTGAGAATCTCAATAAAACCTTCTTTAAGCATAGGCAGCTGAGAACACACATTAGAGAAGACTGCACCCTGTTTTTCGTTTGGGCTAATTAATGTGCTACAAATATACTTTTTAAATCTAGCAAACTTAATAAGCCCAGAGTAAAAATTACAAATACAATTCCACCGCTGTCCCTATTATAGTAGACATATACAAGCAGGTTGTTTTATGACTGGTCCCTACTCCCGAGTTGTCTGTCTCAGATAGCCTTAGTAAGAGTTAAGCCAAATACTCCAGAGGACAGTGTCTCAGAAATATAAAAGTCCAAGTCTCTGGCTCACTTAAACACACAGGTCTTCCTTCTTGAAAGGAACATTTCCTCAAAGTTAGAAAATAGAAAAAAACTCAATGTAAATACGTAGTGATAAGAAAGTTCTATTAGATAATTAGCAAAAAGAAAAATGTAACTACCCCTCTTCTGCTACACAAAGGCCACTGAAGATCAGACTGAGTTATTGCCCTAACTTACCACTCGAAGAATCCCTACAGAACTGTATCTTAATAGACAAGAACTGCATTTGGGCTGCTACAATGCTTCTAGCATGGGTCTATACCTACTTTGCTGTCTGCCTCCTTTGGGTTTGCAGATGCACTATGGAATTAAAGAAAAAAAAAGTAAACAAAACACACACACACACAAAAAAACCCAAACCTGAAAAAAAAATCCCCACCAAAACCCTTTCCTTTAGCAGGAAGAACCTGCACTGTCATTTCTGAAAGTGGAAGTGACCAAATGTGTGTCTTGTAATCTTCAGACTAAAGACATTTCAATCTGGACTTTGGGTGTTTTCCTTTCCTTTCTTGTTTTACAGTCTTTAATCTTTTGACACTGTAGTTAATACATTTTCACAATGTACAGAGAAAAAAGTCAGCATGTTAAGTACCAGTCTGCTTTGTAGTTTTTACTTGTGTGGCCTGAAATATGCCTTTCTACACAATATTCAAAATTTATTTCAACTTGCTTTTAATTTTTTTTTTTAATTCAGATAATTTTTTTTTCAGATTGAAGTGCTTAAAAATTATTCAAACAGCAATAAAAGTATTTTTCCAGTACTACCTGCTTAGTTGGGCTTTGGCATTTGATGATGCTTCTTTTGTAGCACCAATTTAGGGCTAACCTGCTATCTGTAAAGAAACATCTCAAAGATCCAGTTTTTCTTTGATGCTCATGGCCCACAACATAAATTAAAACCTTAAGGCTTCCTGGTTAATGCTGGTTTCCATTTTTATCCTTCAGTATTTAGTTAAAATACCACATACAAGCAAAAAAGCTACACAAGCTTTGCTAATTTAATCTTTGTGTGTTTATGGAAGCAATTCAAAATAAAAATGAATTGCATATGTTCTGCCCTTGGAATTTTTGTTAAACTAAACTTCCTGCCGTCATTTTCTGATAGGGTAGATCTAATTTAATGCTGTTCTAGTAGGTTATTTTAATGAGAAACAGACCACAGAAAAGATCAATTTGAGAATTACAGGAGTTTTACATGAATATAAACCTCACTTTACCTTTGCAGATATCTGTGCAAGAAAGACCTACCTGAAATCCTGCAGATGGTTTGTAGTTTGGGTCACATAGCTGAGACTTGAACATCTGAAGCCAAACCTCATCCGCCTACCTACCTTCTTTGCAGTGAAAGCCATACCCTACCATCTAAATTTTCACATATCAAAAACAATATAGATATTCTTTTTTGCATTGACTTGCCATCTTCAGGCTTCCGTGGAAACAGAATGCATCATAGGACTCAAAAGTGCAGAAAACCGTCATTAAGAAGTGAAACAATTAAAGAAGGAAATAATTGCATAAAGAAAGCCATTCCTAGAATGACTTCAGCATTTCAGACAGTCACAGTGAAGCAATAATTTATGCTTCGGTCAGAAACTCATTCTGCAGATGAGCAATTAAGATATTAAATGTTTTCTAAAGAAGTCGGGGACAGAGAAGGGGGTGTTGGTTGGCTTATTTTGATTTGAGTTGGGTTTTTTTTTTTGAAGCAGCGGGGTTGTAGAGAGTGATGACTTTTGGAAAAGTTGACTGTAAAGCATTTAGTAGCTTGAAATATCACTGCTGTGCTTGGGCTATTTTATTTTTGAGATGGCAATTTGAGGAATATATATGTTCAGACTTTCAGTTTTTCTCCAGTCAAGTAGAGCCATTCACTTCGCAAATGTATTTCTGTGAATAAAGGTCACAGAATTAAGCTCTGACTTCTTCAATGCACAAATATGCTTTCGACACAAAATCAAATCCTCGTAAATGTGCAAAACACGCATATATGTTACCAGCACTGATGAAGTTATTATTCTTTCTGTATCACAAAACCCTATGTTTTTTTTTCTCAGACATTATGTAAGATATTCACCAATGGGAAAGCTGCTTCTGTATTAATTTCCACATTATCTGAAGAAGTTCTCAGTGATTGTTCCTAATTCACAAAACCCAAAGTACCAACAGATTATTTTTAAAAGTGTTTTGAAGATCGAGTGTAAACAAACTATATTAACTTAAAACATTTATTTTTCCTACCACTCCTACCATTCGTTAGTGCATTAGACAGTAAATAGAGGTTGCCTAAGTCACCCCTTAAATGCATTAAAAAGATTTTCTAAAATCTTAGTGTGCACACAGGATTCTGGTGGTACTGTGTATAGAAAAATGTATGCATAGGATATGTCAGCTATAAGCTAAGGTATGAAGTATATACATAGGATGAGATAACAAAGTGTAAGGATGATAGTAAAGATATCCTCTTAACTATTGCTTATTTGAATTATTATCACACAGCCACAATCTTGAAAAAATATTCCTGTGACTTTATTTCCCTTTAATCTTTCATAAAAAGAAATGCTTAGAATATCAAAGCCCAAGCTAGTGTCACGCCAATTTGCTTATACTGATTCTCAAGTTCATCTGTGTTTCACATTTAAAAATCAGAGCTACTTGTAATGTAATCGGCGGTAAAGGTCAGATCTAAGAACCCAGATGTAATGATTCACATTAACCTATACAATTATCTATTTGATTTCATTTGACATAATATTTTTTTTCATATGCGTGTTTTGTTCTTCCTTTCACTTTAACTAGAGAGGCATTCATATTTCCTGAATTTAAAGCTGGGACTTCCAGTTTGTATATTTTTTTTTTTCCTCCTGTCCTTCAGGACAAGGTATATTATTTCAAGATATAAAGTGGATACCATGCCTGAAGTTCAAAATGTTTTTTTAACGCACATTGTTGTAATATTACTTTTGTTTTTCTTAAAATAAATATCCACAAGTGAAATAGATCACATAATTAACCAGATGACTTCGAGGAATTCAAGGGAGTTCCAAAGTTCTTACTGCACATATGTGGGAAAGCTGAGACAGTTGCATAAAACTGACCGCGGGCTAACCTACACCTTCATGCTATTTGCCTGCAGTAGGTTTTACACTCCATAAGCAATGTCTATTCTATGCAATTTAAGCTACCAGAATCCTGATGCCGTCTAAGTGTGGCTTAAAACTGAGACGCAGGATTTTTTATTCCTGTTATCACCTTTTTACTTGGCACTACTGATGGTGCAGAACTTAAGTAATTCAACATGACAAATGTTTCTATGGAAACCCCAGGACATGCAAGTGCAGACCAAAAGCAGTAACCAGTTCCAACGGCTTCCTCAAATCTAAAGATGAAATATGAGCTCATCTTTTATAGAAAACTTACAGCTATGACAAAGACTGTTGGAGGGTTAAGGATTGTTTTCATTCTCTTTGCTTAATTATGAAAAACCTGTATCTTCTTTAAAGCTAAAGAGATTTTGCTCTGACTGTCTGACAAGACCTTTCACAGAGAAAAATCACAAAAAAAATAATTGCAAAACAAATACTAGAGATTCTAAAGGATGATTTATTAGATTACATACCATACATAATGTATTTATATAATTGAAATAATAAGGCATTATACTAGCCTATTTGTAGATCTATACATTTACTTTTCTTTTTCTTTCAAATTCTTGCATGATCAGCACTAGCTGTACTAAGAACTCAGACCATTCAGCAACAGTAGAAATGCCTATAAATTCATGCTTCATGTGTTCCTCCTTTCTGGACTTGATTTTTTCTTTTATTTTCTTCCTCTCAACAGGCTGGCAGCTCTACAGAGAGAGGATTAACACAAGTGTTCGTGAAAAAGAAATCTTCCCCAGCACTACTCCTGCAAAACAAAATTGAGTAAAGTCATACCTTACAAAACCTGTCGCAGGCACTGTTTTATGATTTGGGAACACATTTACAAGTACATCTTAGTTTTGGCACACTTAATGGAAAACACTAATAAATGTCAATATGTTCAAATTTTTAAAATACCAGAACTATTTCAATTGCTGAAAATCACTTGAGTTTCATAGTGTCTTTTTGTTATTTTTGGTTACTGAAATTACAATAAAAGAGAATTTAATGAGATTCCCATAAGAATTTAGAGTCCATCCCCTAGCTAGCTCAGATCATTCATGTAGGAAACTTTGCCCAATAACCAAATCTACTAGCAGGGCTGGAAATGGTTGTTTCCAAATTTAATCATCTTTCAAGCT
>VXAK01017644.1:6808-19369 GCA_013399435.1 Arenaria interpres
TTTTTTTTTGTTTTGGTTTTTTTTTTCTCTTTGAATTTTTTTTTTTTTTCTTTTTTTTTTTTTAATTACTATACTGTCTTTATCTCAACCGGCAAATTTTTGGACTTGTGGACTGGCAATTCTCTCCCGCATCTCACTTAGTGGGGGAGTGAGCGAGCTGCTGTGTAGTGCTCAGCTGCCTACTGGGGTTAAACCATGATGCTCTTGTACGTATACAAGCATGCATATGGATGATTCCTGTGAAGTAGCTAAGATGCTATAAATCCATACCTCCGCTTGCTTTGATGTGACTTTTGTTGCTGTGCTCTAGATCAACACATACACTAACCCATTACTTTTGATGCCAATGCTGGAAAGGAAATTCCAGTGATAACATTCGAATATGTCACAAAGAAGATATATTAATATATTCTTCACTTGGACTACTAAATTTTCCTTTAGAGTTTACAGCAGTGGATCTACATGGGCTCCCTTTTGCTGTAAGTAGCATATTCCTGTATAGAAACCTAAACAATGAATATACTGTTTGGAATTGCCTACATTCCAAAAATGAGCCAATATTTAGTCCCATAATCCACAAACAGCAGAAAAATACACTTATGGAGAAAGGCTGATGAAGGATTTGATGTAATGCCAGGTTTGTGAATGACATGGGAATATTTTACAGCAGTGGGATTCTTGAGTGCAGACAGCAAAAGGGATCTTTATATAACTCATAACTTCTATATAATAGACTGTCAAAACTTTGATACTTAAAAAGTCAGATGAAAAACATAAACACAAAGATTGTAAAATAATCTTAATGTAGGCTGTATTGTGCCATCAGTATCTTTCAGCAGTTTTGACAGTCATTTCCCCTTCAAAAAAAATCAATGGAATAATATATCAATGTATTTGATATAGGATAAGTGTACTGTATAAGCAAGAGCAATGTTCACATTTTCAATGCACAAATACCATTTCAAATTGGCATATTTTTATTGCATTTTGACTGTTTTTGTGAACAGTTCCATGAAGCACGTACTTATGTAACCCATACTAGGAGTATTTTATTTTACTTGTTTTATCTGCTGGTATAAACTTTGGAAATGTAAAACAGTATTTTTGATTCTGCAGTTCTTCCTTGTGCATAATCATTTCAAACCTCTAAAACCAGGTGTAATGTGTTACTGCCTGAATATCCTATTATAGGAAATTCCCCACCTGCTTTGCCCAGACCTAAATGATTACATAAATGTTTATACAGAGAAAATCATTGCATAAGGAAAACAGGTTAAAGGGGGAAGAAGAAAAAAAGTAGCACACTCTTGCAGAAGTAGAGTAAATGGTTGCTAAGTTCAGAATAAAATACTGCTTTCCTAGTCTCCTTTCTTCCACAGCTGTTTATCCTCAACTACTGTTTCACTTTAATTCTTAATCCGTAAATACTGGAAAAAAGATGACACTGATTTAATTGGAATGAGACTAGATCCTTTTTTGTGCTGTTTTGAGTTTGAGTAGTTATTAGTCAGCATTAAGATTATTGGCTAGATCAGTATGTTTATTTCTTAAATCCAATGAGGTTTGCTTGTATTATGATTCTATGTATTGCTTCATTTTTGTCTTCAATACTTCCTTGAAATGCTACTAGATTTAAATGAAAGAAAAAGGGTTTGAAGAATAGATGACAATGCCATCTACGTTAAAACAAACAAACTCAATGTGAAAAAAGCATAGTTATGGAAGTAATTATTTTTCTCATCCAGTTTCACAAAAATCATTAAACTGTATTATACGTTCCACTTAATAATTTTGCTTAATGCTACAAAATGTATTTCATTTGGTACTGAAGAATAAATGGTCAATGACTCACATATTAATTCAGGAACATCTGCCTGCTTACAGATAAGAGTCAGGGGAGACAGGCAACTATGTTAGAGCTCTTTCTTGAAAAACAATGTTTTCCCATCTTGAAAAAAATATAAATATGCAGAAGTAGTAGTTGATTAGTGAATTGACATTATTTCTCAGATGCCATTATATGGAGAAAAGCTCAGGTACTTTAAACCCTTGCTGTGTCAGTCCCCAGTCATGAAGCATTTTAGAACTGTTGATCTTTCAAACTGCTGATAATCTAAACTGAAGAAGTATAAGAAGTTCTAGTGATTTATCTCGTGGTGAAATTAAAATGACCTACATATGGCGTTTGGCTTTTGTTTTGTCTCATGGATTTCCATTTTTATTATGATTGTACAAAATCAACTTATTTATATTGAGTCTTTGTAAGGTAAGGGGACGGAAAAAAAAAAAAAAAACAGAAAGAAACAAAAATGTAAGTAATCCCAGAAAGAAATGTTGTATATTGTGAGCTTAAGAAAAAAAAAAGTGATTGTTTGGCTCAGATTTCTTTTGTTAAACATAACAACTCATTTTTGGCCTCTTTTGTGGAATTGGTAAACACTGATGGGGTGGGGAGGGATGTAATTATCGCATAGTGTGGCTAAGTGAGTTTCATTCAAAGTTATTTAGTTAGCACAAATGGTAATGTATAATGAATGTATGTTGCATGTATAATGTTCTTCATCACAGTATTTATTAGCAGAAGTAGTCAATGCCAAAATTTTATTTTCACATATAATGTGTTTTATTCTAATTATATTAAATTAATTTGACTAGAAAAAGAGAGATAGAAGCACAGGGAAAATGTGAATGATAGTCCACAGACATACAGAAAGACAAAGGGGAATTAGTTTAGCATTTTTTTAATGATTGTCCTTTTTAATAGCTGGGTGGGGTGGTCACTGAGATTGTATTTTCAATTACTCTTCAGGTCATTAATGTTGATTACATTCTTCTTCTAACCATAAGTCTTTATTTAATGAAAATGTATGCCACCCACTAAGTAGGCACGTAGTTAGGGAACAATACAGCAGGATTTGATTGCCCTATTAACAATAATCATCGTGAGACTTTGGGAGTATTAATTTAATGACTTCTTACACTCTTGTGTTACTTTTTGGTAGTGTTCATTTAGCATGTACTACAATGATATCTCTAATGAAATTAAAACTTGCCAGCAAGCATTATTAGCTAGAGATAGGCAGGTATTTAAATACTAGACTTATCTGAGCTCGAGCAATTGCCGTTAAAAATATCTGTGGACAAGGTAAATTAATTTCAAAATTATTTATTACCTTTCTGAGAGGCCAGCCTCTTCATTCAATGACTGACGGGGTAAATGTGGAGGAGACTAGAGTGCGGATGAGACAGTAAAAGTTTTGGTTTTTTGGCTTTCTCTTCCTCATGATTCACAGTCATTGCCAGCCTTGTGGATGAAATGCAAGACAGGTTGCACAGAGCTGGAACTGACCCAATCAGAGAAAATAGGGGGAAAGCTAAAAGGATCCATTTTATGGGGCTCAGTCTTGCTTACAAGCAGGTCAGCTGTAAAACTCTCACCTGATGGGTGCAGGTCTGGTCATGATCTGTTTCCTAAAGAATTCCCGGTTCTGCATTCTGAATTGGCTGGTGGAAACTGTTTTGCAGTGGCAAAAAATAAGCTAACAGAGCAGACATTTTATTCAGTCCTATATGAAGAACTACAGTTAGTGAAAGTAGCTGTTGTTGCTGTCTGTGTCTTCAACATTTCTTTGTGGCAGGATGGAGAACCCTGTGTTTAAATTATCATGTTGTATATTTGCACACATTTTCTCCTTGCTCAGCTAATTCTCTGAACTTCGTGATATGTACTCAAGCTAAAGAGTACACTTACTAACGTTGTACTATGGAGAGACCTACTACTGAAAAAAATGTCAGCTATAGGAACACAGTGTGCTCTGAGAATCCGAAGGGCCAGGCACACAAGAACGAGGAGTCCATTTCCTGGGTAGTGGTATGTGAGGTCAGTGGCATGCATGCTCGCAAAACCCAGTGTAATCCTTTTCCAAAACCTTTCTTCCAGCATAAAGCACATGTCAGTCTGCGTATCTTAAAAAAAAAAAAAAAAAGTTTATTTTTTTTGAGGTATTGCTTGAGATTGTAAGTCTTTGATTTCTTTGATTATATCAGTCCATCAATTGAGACAATGTCAGTGAGTGGGTGAGTGTTCCTGCTCCATTGCAGTGTGAAGTTAAACTTTACCGAGGTTTGCTGAAATTAATCTATATAACACTAGACTGGAACTCTCAAGTGACTTTCACAAGGCCAATAACCACATCCTGGCTTGGAGGCAGTAGCTAATAGATGAAAGGCTGCAAAGAGGAAACTTGCTGGCATAACTGCTGATGAGTATACCTAGTACATCTCAGCATGAGAGCAAAGTCACTTTCAGGACTGGCCGAAGGTAAACATTCCCATTACATCTGAGAGATAGTTTAGCAAGCTGTTCTTTATTATGTTCCACTAGTGACTAACTGCCTTGGAGCCTGAAGTGTGTACTTGATTTGTTATCGGTCCATCAACTGGTCATATCACAGAATGGAGAAGATTTAAGCTTTCCAGGAGTGCTGGACCCAAAGAAAACAATGGCGATTTAACTTTGTGATATTAAACAAACTAATTTTCAGCTCACATGTAATTATGGGCAAACCTAATAATGAGTACATAATACAAAAAGGCCATGAAAGACTTTGTTGTCCAAAACAAGACGTAAGGAATCTCTGAATTCCCAGTAAAATGAGAATTTAGGCTATCACATGAGGTCAAAATAAAATGTTTATGATTGTCTTTTATCTCATTTATGTTAAGCCGATTGGGTATTTATGTTTTGCACTGTACTGGTGACAAAACCTCACACTATGTATGCACTGCAGTACTCTCATAACTAGTACAGTGTAGCAGCTTCCTTTGGCCCTAGTTTCTAATATTGCTTTCACTCTTGCTACAGTTCTTCAGACTGCCCGATGCAGTTGGTAAAAGTTCAGTTTCTTGACTTGAACCTGGTGATAAAGTCGTGGATTTTAAGATGACGCCATAATCATGTTTTCATTACACCTGAAACATACTTTTAACATATTTTTCTGGGTTTACGTATAAGAAAAATTGTGCTATTCACTCACTTCTCACATCATCTCTTTAATCTGACATGGTTAGGAATACTTCCAGAGTGCAAAGAGTGGGAAGACAGTAAGTAGTTAAAAAGTAGTCATTGTGTCCTAGAAAGTAATAAAAATGTATATATACTCTTGTTGTAACTTTACAATATATGTTAACTGTCTAAGTAAAAATCCTTACAAATAAAGAGTATCCAATATAATTCTGTGTTTAATGTAAATATAGAATTCTGTGTTAATTATAAATACAGAAGAAAAGTGGATATACATATGATTAAGGAGGTTATATCCAGCTCTACACTGAGGTTTACCCTAAAATTTATTCAGCAAGCAGAAGAGTACTGTTGGCCACAGCCCTTACCCCGGGAGGTAGCCAGACCTCCCGTGCTGTGCAGCAGTTGTAGGCCAAATGCTTCCAGTAACCGTCAGGCTAATTGAATATGCATTGTACCATTGTCCCGGGAACTATGAGAGTCAAGAGCCAGTGGCTGCTAGTAGAACAATTTCTGCTACCAGGGCACTCTTTCCTGAGTAGTTTGTTCTCCTGCATGTACCTGGATGGACACCTGCCTGCTGATGGCAGAGAGCAACAGTCCCTGAGTGATAAAACAATGATCCCAGACAAAAATTTACCTAGACAGAAGGGAAAAAACTTGCTAGCATTGTTCTGTGAAAGGGTTCTTGGGAACTCTTCCAGCTTCAAGTGATTAGAGAGGCAGGTTTGGTACCTGTTAAGCTTGTCACAAATGGCTCTTCTTAACTGAGGTGAAGGCACAAACCCACTGATTTTGACGGAAACTGGAATCTAGTCCTTCAGCAATGCGGGCTGAAGTTTGAGCTGAACTATCTTAAGCATTGTTTTAGGTCTAGGTTTCTGGATTTGGATTGTTTACTTTTTGGTGCTCTCCGGTAATGTTTATTTTGATAACCAACACCTTATCTCCTTGTTCTTAAAATGAATTAACAGAGGAATGACACTGACCCATATAGCCATTAGTTAACCAGTTGCTATCTGGGAAAGTGGTAGAAATAATTTTAATTGTTTGTTTATGTTTCATGTTGCATCACAGGAAATTTGAGGAACAAACCTAGTACCAAGAAGACAAAGTGGAGAGAAGAAGGAAGTATCAGACTGCACAGAGCTTTCTAACAACACACACAACAAAACTTCTGGCTAATTATCTCAAAAACTGTTACTTTTAGAAATTAATAAATGTGAGTGCCGAAAAGTAGCTGCTGTGCAAGCTTATAGCTTTACAAGAAGGAAAAGTCAACCTGTTTAGTCTTGTGATTGCGGGGCAAGTGTCAATACTCAAATTGTCAAATGTCAAATCAGATGAGACCCAAAAAGTGCAAAGAAAATGAAAAAATAAAAAGCATATCAGTATTGGAAGGCAGTATAACAGGAAGCGTTATGAGTATCAATCACACAAAGTGTTTCTTTATATCCCGTAAATTCACACAGTGCAGTCTGACTGGCATACAATGTCAAAGTTAAAGTCAATTTTAATGGACGTAGTATTTCACCCTTGATGTTCAAACCCAACCTGATGTTTTCTTCTGTTCGCAAAATGTTGTAATTTCAGGTCAAGCAGAAAGGGTTTTACTTTACAGTATTTATCATGTTCAGACAACACATGGAGTGATTCTGGTCACACAGTAGGAGCTACAGTGCTGTAGTATTGTTTGTTAAGATAACTTTTGATCATTTCAACAAAATTCTTTTTTATCGGCAATTGCAGGAGACACTGTGTCCCTTACTATGAAAAAAAATGCAATAATTTATATAAGATCTTTTTATCTTTTTACTTTCTATTTTTGTGTGTTTCTACAACATATATTCCCAAGATTAAGCTACTATTGCATGATTTAGCTACCTATGTAAATATTTTTTTCTTGGACTCAGAATCAGATAAGATGTCTCATGTATTTGACATATATTTTATCTTTATTTGTATCCATTGAAGAGATGTCAAGAGGTATTTAATCTGCTCAAGTGTGGTATCAGATGAATATTATACAATGTGTATCCATTGTATTTCAGGAGTCTTTGTCTTACTTGTTCTTATAGTTGGTATTTATTTTCTCCCACTTCAAGGAGTTCTCTGCATTAATCACTTTTAGAGGAAAAAATTTTGTCCAGGCATTTTTCACCTGCTGCCACACAGAGCACACACAGTTTGGAAGTGTACCATTTCAATCAGGCCTCGCTAATCTTTCCTAGCTCTTCACTTGAGTGGTTCTTCATATTCCTTCTGTCATAGTAGGCAAAGACACCTTTGTCAAGCACCAGGAACTGACCTGGATGATTTCTGTTACATTCCTCCCTTGATTACTCTGTCTATTGGCAATCTATACTGCTTGATTGAGAGTATTTCTGAGTATCTAAGGAAGACATCAAATAGCTGAATCTAAATCGTTTCCTCAGAAAAACTCTGACATTAAGAAAATTAAAATCTATTTTAGTCATACAACATTAAAACTGTTGTTTGACATTTAAATAATTGTTTGGTGCAGATCTATTAGATTTAGGTTGGGTTTCTTTTTCAATACTGTTTGAAAGGGAAATAAAATCTGCAAGAGAATTTTAGAAGTTTCTCTCAGTAAGTTAGAATGAAAAAATTAAGTTTGTCTAATATTTAATCACTATAAAGGCTTTGATTTTAACTCCTGATACTTTCCAGAACTTCTAAAGCACAAAAACAGAATGAAAAGAGCTTGGTGATTTGAGGTTTTAAGGTTACAATAACATCGATGGTAATATGATTAAAAGTAGTGGAAGGCTTTGTAGATTCAATGATTCTATTTTACAATTGAAGAGACAAACTCGAGAAAACCTGATGATATCTCTTGGACTTGAATTTTATGGAATGAACATGTTAATTCAATTCACTTATCCTATTTAAAAACTCTTCAGACTGGGGTGGGAGGGATGTGGGAAAGCACCACCACCAAAAAACCCACAAAAAACCCCAAACCCCCCCAAAAACCCAGAAAAGGCAATAGAGAGTTTTTATATGATTAAGAAGTAAAGAGAACATAGGTAATTTTAGGGTATTTTCCTTTCACATTTTGCACTCTTATAGCTCACATTATTTGCACAATTACTTGGTACAAAACAGTGATTACCTCTCATAGAAGTGTTTAAACACTTTATATTATTTAGCTTTGCAGCTTCTCTAATTTAAGTTCTATTTTCATTGGATATCTAACATCTCCAGAGACTTAAACACTTTTCTTTCCTGTTTATGTATCACTTATTTGTCATATAAGCATGGGAATGCCTTTCTGCTGAAGCTTTTTTCCTTTGAATTTCTTCTGCTCTTAGTGCTGTTTAAATAAGGGGTTTGGAGATTAATTTGTATTGGTCCATCTCTTCTGAAAATAATTATGATTCAAAAAGATACCAAGTTTTGTGAATCTCTACTAACTAAGAATTGGATGTCTGTCTAGAAAAGGATCAGCAGAGCTGCAGGAAACAATTTTGGGCTTGCAAGGGGAAATTACTTAGCCAAACGTGCTCCAGTTTAGGATACTCATAACATCACTTGCAACCATTTGAGGGAAGGACAATATAAGTAGTAGTGGCACATAGCCTTATGAAAACAGCAAACAGATTGGGAAATAATTGTTGCTTGGGTTGGTTGGTTTTTTTTAAATCTGAGGTGGACTATCTGATGGAATAGGCAAGTACTGTGTGAACTTCCCAGTAGCATCCGTTGCCAAAAATTTTTTGCACCCCATGTATAGCAATGTAGTAGCATCTATATTAATATCATACCATTGATGGTAGAGAGTAAATACTTCATAATATATGTGCAGCTAATTGTTCTCCCAGAATAAGACCATTTTCATACAACTACCCACACAGATGTGTGACAGCAACTACTAGGAAAAATATCAATTTAAAACTTTTTTTAGAGGATGAAGGTTTTGGAAAATTGTTTCAACTAATATCAGTTATTAGCAAAGCAGTGGGACTGAAAACTGGTTATTTTCAATGATTTTTTATTTCAATATTGTATCAGTAAAACCTTTGAATTTTCATGCCAGTGTGCTTTTTCTGTGTAAAAACCAAATTTTGTTCTCATTATGAACATTTTAAAGACTCAGAGCAAAAAAAAAAAAAAAAATCAGAAAGTTTTCACCAAAATATTGCTTAGACTCCAACTTTAAAAATTTGCAATGTTGAGATACTTGAGAATTTCACAATACAAAATAACTTTCATAAAGCAGAAAAGATTTTTTTTAACAAAATCTCCACATACGTACTCTATTGATGGGGAAAAAAGCTAAATAAGTTAATATAAATAAATTATAATGCAAATCCAGCTAGTCTAGCAGAGAACCAAGTACTAGTGAATCAAGGTCATATCCGGTTTCTCACACCCTTGTTCCTCCTGGGCCCAATCTCTATGTTACTCATTAAGGGTACTGTGTTTCCTAAACTGTATCCAACTGGCTCTTTCTAGCAGCAATTTTTTATGTACAACATTATGGCTTCAAGCTCCAACAGGGTAGGTTTAGATTGAACATCAGGAAAGAATTTTTCACTGAAAGAGTGATAGGGCATTGGAACAGGCTGCCCAGGGAGGTGGTGGAGTCACCATCCCTGGCTGTGTTTAAGGGCCGTTTAGATGCAGTGTTAAGGGACATGGTGTAGGGGATGACTTTGTAGAGTAGGGTAGTTGGTTGGACTCGATGATCCCAAGGGTCTCTTCCAACCTAGAAAATTCTATGATTCTATGATTCTATGATTCTATATTTTCAGGTGTCTGTATTTACACATGAAAAATGTAGATGTGGAAAGCATTTGATGTTCTAAGCACTAGGCTGGTGTTTTTCGGTTGAATTCATGCTTATGTAGTCTATTGGATATAGATTATCCAGTCAAGATACACAGTAACGGATGCTGATAAATTCCTGAGGCACCAAAGAGATATGATCTCTGTTGCTTTTAACACTACTAACATTAGACAGAGTAAAACTGAGACTCGCAGGACTGTGAGTGAACCTGGATCTACTGCGGTATCTTAGTCATGTCCTGGCATACTTCCGGGTCTCATTCCAGCATATCCTGATCCTCCCCCAAGCCCAAATTTCTAGTTGAAGAGTAGGTAGAATTTGTCATGTGTTTCAGCATGTTGTTTAGTCTAAACAAAGTTGGAGACCAGGATTGTGACTTGTATCTGTTCTAAGTTTGGATACGTCCAGTGACATTTTGCAATAGTTCACCATTGAGGTAATTCTGAAGAGTGCTGTTGCACTTACTAGAAATCTTTTTCTCTTCTCTTGAGCATAGGCCTTGTTCTATAACTCTACAAGAAATCTATCCAAAAGCAGATGATGGGTGAGACAGCGAGAATATTCTGTTCAAGTGTTTAAAAAAAAAAAAAAATCTTTTTAATTTTAAACAAGTTTTGATTTGACCACAAATTATCTATAAATAAATAGAAATGCAGACATTTAAAAAAAATATCTCTAAAGGCTGAATTTTCCAAAGAGAAAACCCAAAGTGAGATGGAAAAGGAATAAGTAGGTTTAGAAATATATTTTTTCCCTACCGACTGTGTAGTGGCAGCTGATATTCTTCTTATGGTTTCTTCTCAGTTTGGGAACAACATAATTATGAGAATGGCAGTAAAGTCCATGCAGTGGTCTCCCAGTCCTTAGGAAACACTTCTTTCTGCTTTCCAACCTGAGGTTTATCTGGGTGTTTCTTCCCAGCAGGCTGCAGGATTTACACTCCCCAGTGTGTGCATTCACACAAGACCTAGTGAAGTGTGTGCATTCACATAAGACTGCTGTCTCTCAACTCTGTATTCAAGCAGCTTTTCCCAGCTGAGGATATACTTCTATTTTATGGAAGATTCATCCTGTTATTTCTGCTAGAGATTACACCTGGCCCATGGGGCAGAAGTTAAAACAAGGTAAATAGACCTTCCAAATACCTCGAGAGGAATATAGCACACTTAGGTATAAACAAATGAACACAATGGATTCAAAGATGTAATACACTTTCTGTTTCTGTATGTGAATTTATCTAGCCCATTCCCACCTGTAAAAGGAAACAAAATGCAAGAAGAATCCCTTGACCAGAAATGTCCAAGAAGGTCATTGCAATGCTTTGTTTGATGTTTTGGTTTTAGGTAGTGAGAATCGTCTTTGTGTTCCATTTAAAGGTTCATCCTTTCCTGATTACTGCTAGATTTGATGCTATATATTCTGTAATCTAAGGTGGCTGGAATTTCAGATCATAAAAAGCAGGATTTTGCTGGAGCCACAAGAGAATGTGGCCTAAAAATTTTTGTTATTTTTCTGGGGTTTAATAACAGTTTTGTCCCAAGCCAAGAATAAGTTGCCACTTCTGTTTTTTCTTTTTTTTTACAGAGCTTACGCCTTTTTATTATTTCCTCTAAAGTCCTTAAGCTATTTAGCATTTTTCTATCCTATGGCTCGGAGGTGATAGTGATACTGTGCTGCTGTCAAAATAATGGTGACGTTGCATAGATGACAAAATACGTGGTAGATGTTACATATACTTTCTCTCCTAGGCAAAGAATTGGAGCTAGAAGAAGAAGAAAAAAATGTATGTATAACCCCTAGGGAATCGCTGTGGTCACATCTCTCCTCATTTTATTTTTTCATTTTCATTGACATTTCTGAAAATGGAGTTTTGTTAAAGACTTCTGGCTTTTATCAGACGACTAGCAAAATAAGGTTTCCCTGAGGGATAATGCATATGAAAAAAAGGAATTATGTGAAACAATGTAATAATAATGGTGTAAGGGTATCTTGCAAGATGAGACAGACTGGAGTAATGTACTATAGAGGCTATTTAAGAGCCAGAGTCTAATGTCTTTACTCACTTTGACTTCAGATCAACTTGTCCATAAAGTGCGTGTTACTCTGTGAGCAATTCAATTGCCACTTAAGAAAGGAAGGATGGCTTTGTAGCTAGGATAGTCAAGGAACTTTGACTCTGTTCTTAACTCAGCCACTTTTCTTCCAGTGAAACCTTGGGAAAATCATTTGACCAATCCCATAGATGGAACACTCACAATATTACAGTGTCTTGAACTTTTTAGCATGTTTATTTTTGCACAGATGAATGCCTGTTAAACATTATCTATGCTTATGTTTTCTCACTACACCGTTCTTCAATCAAATCCCAAACTTTTTCTCATGCTCTAGCACTTGGACTGCCTTCTTCTGCAGTCTGTAAATATGCCCTAGTTGGAATCAAATCTTAAGGTGACCTATGTGTTGCAACCGGTTGAGTTACCAACAAAAACTAGTCTGGTTGTTTAACATTCTACGGCGTAAAAAGTCTCCACTTTGTATGCAAAATGTGTCTGCAGCTCCCTAGCTTCAATTTCTCCATGGGCAAGATGCAGAAACATTGGCAGTGGCAGCTAGGTGGCAGGTTCTCAGCAACTAAAAACTGGTTGGATAAAATTTGTTAGTAACTCAAAGGTGCTGTGATACTTCTCTGTAGAAGTGGTTTAAAATTTCACTGAATTTTTGGAGT
>VXAK01017651.1:0-14710 GCA_013399435.1 Arenaria interpres
AAAATTCCTCCCCTAAAATAAATGCATATCTCTTAAATACATTTCCAGGGAAAACAAAGTTCTTTTTGATAATCTTGCCCCAAAAGAGAAGTTACTTGTAATGACAGTCTGGTAATGTTATTCTTCTGACAATTAGAGGAATAAAAAACTTATTTTATTTTTTTATCACCCTAGCAATTAGAAGCCCCAACTAACAATATCAAGAGTTCATGCCGATCAGCATTTGGACTACAGAAAAATATATGAAAGAAAAAATACCAGTAACTCTATAAAGAAGTTCAGTAACTTCATGAGCGATGTGTACTCCAGGTTACGTGTTTGTTTAATCGTTGACTAAAGAATGAGCCTACATTTCCTCTTACTTCCTGGCCAGAAAAAAAGGTACAACAATGTCAGCAAGATAAATAGGGAAATAAAATTATTTTAGTTAGCACTGATGAGTGTAAAATGACTACCCCAAGATACAAAGTCTGTGGGAAGGTAATTGGAAAGGAGATACCCTGCTTCGAAAGAAATAGTACCTACCCCACAACACCTTAGGGAAACAGAGCAAAGTTAATCCCAGTTCTATTTATTGCTCTGTGTCCTGTATGGAGGAGACAACCTCTGCTCTTATAGGCTTTGATTACCTTAATATTGCTCCCAAGAGCTTTACATTTGTTCCCATTGTGATTAGACAGATACACAGAGAGAAATACGAAGCAGAGTAACACCCTGATGCATTAAAAGAAAAAGAATTAGAAATGTATTTCTATTGGTGACTATATTAAAATTCATATTATGACTTTAAAGGCAATTTGGTATTCCTGAAGGGTTAACACATGATTTTTGGCAATAAAATTTCTGTAGAGGAGAAGTTTCTCTTGTGATACTTCTTTGTCATGCTGTTAGAGAGGAATAATAAAATAGGTTTATGGTACTCTAAAATCTGCTAGGAAATGGACCTGGGTTTGTTTGCTTGTTTGTGTAATGTGTGGCTTTAAAATTGGTTAGAATCCTTTCTTCTCCTTTTTGTCCTTTCTGAAGAAGCCTTCATAGAATAAAAATAAAAGAAGCACAAGAACTCAGCAAAGCTTGAAAAGTTCAGATGCAGATCACCACTGTGGAAAAACTAAATCATTAAAATCCATTCTTGGACACTCTGAAGCATGAAGACTTTTTAAAATTTATTTTTGATTAAACTAATCTAAATTTCTCAGTGAGGTATTGCAATAATTCATAAAAATTAATTACATAGTTAAGCTTGTTCCTGTTTAAAAATTTACTTAAATTTTAAAATCAATTCAAAGTCTTTGAAAGCTGCCGTGAGCATTAGCTTTTACTGTCAGACAATACATCAAAGAAAACATGAAATAGCAAGCAAGAAGCTGACTCTTTGGTGTTGACAACAAGAGTCTTTTATAAACACATTAATGACAGAAATAGTGTTTTTCACTCAGTATGCACTGAGGCATAATGAATTTAGGGCCCAAAACTGAAATATATTTTCCACCAGAAAGAAGAATCATTTAAACAACCATTGATTAGGTACCCAGTGTGTTGACACTTTATGTAGAGTTTTTTCAGAGCCAACTTATCTTACTTTTCAGGTAATAAATAATGCACAAAGAAAAGAAAACAATACACACATGCACAACCAAAACTTCACATCCATATATTAATTTTTTAATGGAATACTATCCTTGTTGAGTGCTGAGGTTGTTTAGGTGGTGCACAAGGGCTCATAGAATCAGAAACAGACATTTATTAATCTTATTTTCATTTACTAATGTAACCCAGTTATTAAAGATAAATGGCTTTATATATTTAGAAATAGTTTAATGTGTCATTTGTACATATATTTTTTATTATATTGTATTATTATTCCTTCCAGTTGCAGGAATAAATAAGCAGATTTTTAAACAAATAAAATATATGAATGTGCTCAAGTTTGAAACATTGCCATTATTTGTAAGGATGTAATCTTTAACTGGGCTTCTTAGAATTATATATAATTTTAGTATTCAGTCAGCATTCATAAATATCATGAAGTAGTCAGTCATCTGACTAATCCTTAAAGTCATTTGTTAATTCTAAGTGGGTCATTGTCAATGAGGAATAAGAATCCTCCTAAAGGAGGAGTCCCTCAATTAAAAAAATCTAGAGGAAAGAGATTCACAATCCTGAAATAGATGCACCAAAGCTGTTTCTGGAGGAAACTTCCCTTCTCCATTAAATATATAGAATAATTTAAACAATAAACTCAATTTAGAATTTTAACAGTTAGAGGATTTAAACTGGATGAAATTATTTTTCTAAAACAGATCCAAACTCTGATTTCCTTTTGACTTGTTTTCTCTATTACTTCATAGCACAAATCAAGTTGAAAGATGTGTAAGTGACTCCAGTAAAGTCTCCAGCCTGAGAGCACTGGCGAAACAGCCCAAGAGCTCTCAAAGTTTCTAAAAGTTCTCTTTGTGTTAAATGTGGTTTAACAGCCTGACCTCCACAGACATTCAATGAGCTCATTCTTCTATTTATCTGGAATTTAAACCTAATAAAATAATGAGAAAATACACAAGTGTTCATATCATTTATATGTATGTGTACACATAAAGTCACTCTTTTAATTGGCGTTAGGAGCTAGTTGTTCACTGACACTTCTAGGGTTTTTCAGATAGAATTCATGTAGCTTGCTTTTCCCTCTATTTTATACAGTATTTTTAAAAAGCAATGTTCATTAGGGAGCTGCGGAGGAAGTGAAGTAACCTTTAAGACCATGGAACACGTTGTCTAGAGTCCAGGCCAAGTAAGTAGTCAAGATAAATTTACTGAAGGAATGTTCTACAAATACGAGATCAGATTTAAGAAACTGGTTTTTTCTGAGATGAAAATAGTATTTGAAACAGGATAAGGAGGTACTTGAAGAATCTGTGAAAACATTTCCAATTTGAGACATTTTTCCCCTATTTTCTAACCTTTTGCATTTTTACTTTTTCTCAAGCCATTTTTTCTTTGTCCCTACATGTCCTGCTTTGTTCTTTTCTTTCCTCTTCTTTCTAGATACTCTTCTGAGTGTTCTCTCCTTGGCTGTGTATTTTGCCCTGCTGCTTCTTTTGAAGTCAGTGGCAAATCTCTTATTGATTTCAGTGTGAGAAAGATCAGCTTTCGCTCCTTTGCTTCTCTCCATTTTACCATCTCTAATAGCTGGTAGCAAAATCCCACTGACTGTGGCTCTGATCTCTGAAGTGCTGGTACACCGTGCTTTTGAGTTTTGATCCCAGTCAGATCATTTTTTTGACAGCCAGAACTGTATCAAAATAGAAGCACCACTGAGCTGAAAAAAAACCCACAGGGATTATAAGCTGTGTTTTATTCTTTTCAACTAGTGGTGACTGTTAAGATTTCCCATGTCACGTGATCTTTCTTTCACAACTGCTTATCTGCTTTCAGTCATCATGCTCATGCTGTTCATTAATTCCACCCACTCAGTAAGACAAGCTGAAAAGAAGGCAGAGCAAGGCAGAAAGCAGTCCTCCTTCGATTTACCTCATGGAATTTCTTCACCAAATAGTTCAATGAAATGCAGTTGAATAATTTGGTGATATTTATGATATTGATATGATTTATATCAATAGAAGGGTTACAGGGGAGGCAGGGAGGAACTCTTGATCAGGGAATGTAGTGATAGGATGAGGGGTAATTATTTTAAAGTGAAAGAAGGGAGATATAGATTAGATCTCAGGAAGAAATTCTTTACTGTGAGGGTGGTGAAGCACTGGAACAGGTTGCCCATAGAAGCTGTGGATGCCTCCTTCCTGGAGGTGTTCAAGGCCAGGCTGGTTGGTTCTTTGAGCAACCCGGTCTGGTGGGAGGTGTCCCTGCCCATCACAGGGGGGATGGAACTCAATGATCTTTAAGGTCCCTTCCAACTCTAACCATTCTACGATTCTATGAAAAGCCAACACTGTTAACTTGCAATGATTTGTTTTCATGTCTCACAATAGTAAACATAAACATAGCAGGATACTATGTTCTCATATGTTGCTTGCTACCCTTCTTAATAATTTGCTTTATAATCTAGTTATCACAATGAGATACTTTATCCTGATTAAACATTTTACCTTAGCCTTAATTCAGAGGGGTAAATCTGGTCTTAGGCATAGGATCCTAATGTTCTATGTTTAATACAAAATTTGATTTTATTTGTTTGCACGTCTGTCTGTGTGTAAATACAAGTAAATCTGCCCAGACATAGTTTTACAAAAGTGACTGGTGGTTTTTTTTGTCTTCATTACCTTAGTGTGCAGTAGGGCACATCTGAAATTTTGAGAATGCTTAATGATTGTTCATTAAAAATCAATATATAGGTAGTATTTAAAATTTGGTATAAAAATGTTAGTCAATATAGGCAGCTCCCCCAAAGAATGGTTTTAAAAAAAAATTTATTTCCTCTAAGGATACAATTTTTGGTGGCAGAAAATAAATCTTTACACTGAAATTAATAATTTGTGGGGATTTTTTTCCTCTTAAAACACATCAGTAAAAATTTTAAAAATTCTAAGAGGAAAAAACCGAGTTCTATAATGTATTTGCAATAAAACTTTGGAGTAAGAACACCCATTTGGAATTTCTAGCTAATTAATAATGAAAGCCTTCCTTTGTATTGAAAGTCATTTGGAAACTAACTCAATTTTCAGTTAACATTGTGTATAACAAACTTTGAGCAATCTAACCAATTTGCAGACTCTCCAAAAATGATAAAAAGTTTGGAGACCTAAGTAGAACTTCAGAAATTACAAGAACCCACCACCTAGAAATGATTCTTACACTGACTTATTAATGACATTGTGCTGAACTATCATTATGGAATGGCTTTCATATTGCATTAGCTTACTATGTACTCAGCAGCAGTTTCCGTGCTACAATTATCAACTATTATAATTCTTTTTTAATTATAAGATACAATTATTGTCTTGCTTTGTATTTTACTTGTTGACTCCAATACATTATATTAAACGTTAGCCCACTGATGACAAGGCCTCTTAGAACATATTTTCTACGGCTATTTGACCACACGTTCTGAGTACTACTTTGCTCCACAGGCAATACTGGCAACTACATCTTCTTGGGTTTTGAGTATGAATAATGATATCAGAAGCTCTTTGTGCTCATCAAGTAGGTTGGCAAGAGGGACTAAAAGGAGACAAGAAAAGAGATTTGAATTATCTGCCTCTATTACTATTGTCATACCCTTAATCAAATGACAATTCTCAACATCTTATTGTATTACCTGGATGCAACAGAGCTTCTGTGTCTTATTTCCTGAGACTGTTTTCCGTTTTCTAGTTTTATTATCTTCCATGATTTCAAAGGTTTCATTTTGCTGTAACCAAAACACATCTGTAGCCTGTCTTGCTTTTCTTAAATTAAAAACAACCAACTCGCATCTCTTAACTGTTTATTCTTTCCATATAAATCCAAATCACTCAAGCTTTTGTTGTTCAAGATACAGGGGCAATTTCTGGAAAATTAAATACAACATTTTGAATTTGTCACAATGTAGTATGTTTCATTACCTGGCATAGATATTGTTTGTAGAAATAATAGAGAAAGGAAAACTTTGTAAAGAAAAAGAGATTTTGTTTTAGTCTTAAAAGAAGGGAACATGATAACAATATGGACCTTGTTAAATTGCTTTTATAGTTTTAGTTCATATTTTTATTTTAATGGCATAAAAGGCTTAGTACCAAAGGTCGTGTTGAAAATTTTACATGGACTGCAAAAATACACGACACAATATCAGCATATACATGAAAAAAATTTTAAAATATTTAACTAACATATTTTTCACTGAATGAATGCGTCTGTCATGCAGCCATGTTTTATTATTTAATATTATATGGAAAATATATGGAATGTTTGCTAAAAATAAAACAGACATTTAAAATATATTCTTACATTAAAATGTATTTTTTAACAAGCCAGAACTAAGAATAAATTGTGTCTTTTTCTCAGTGCAAACGACATGGCCACTGGAGCTCTGGGACTATTTCTGATGTCCTCAGTTCAAGAATAATGTCAATGTATTATAAATAAAAGTATCGCAAAAATTATTTAAAAGTTGAGGCTCAAGGAACTAATTCTATGTAGCTTCGCAAATAGTAGCTGAAAGGTAGATTAGGCAACGTAGACAGATAAAATAAATTTGAACTTACTTTTATTTGTGTCAAGAGTACAACAAAATCTGGTGTCTAGAAAATGAAATGCAGTAAATTCACCTGAAATATTAGTTTACTTGGAAAGTAAAGATGAGATTAAACTTGGACCGCCTTATGGAAAGATGTAACAGCATCTTTAGCAAAGGAACATTTTAGCTATGATTGCATACTTTAAGAAGAGATTTTAAATGAAAAGAAAACTGGAATTTACCCAGTGAAGCCTAAAGATCTAGGATATTCAGAACAGCATACTGAATAAACACTAAATAAACACATCCTCTAGCTTTTTAATTAATAGAGTATAAAGCCAAGGCTGATAAAAACTAACAATTTATTGACAGCTTGTTGCATCTTTGATCCTAACTGAATTCTATTTCTTGTCAAATGATACATGAAAGAGTGGCTATAACTTCAGGTGGCTTCATTATACATGGATTTGATGAGTGCATCACTAATAATTCTGCCTTTATCAAGACCCAGAAAGGAGAAAAAGGATTCAGTTCCTCTTTTAAGATCAACAAAATATGATTGCTGACATTAATTCTTCACCATATTCTGTGTTTAGGGAATATTGTCTTTCCTGGCAAAATAGTAACAGATTACAAAGGGTTGGTAACTTCAAGAAAGCTTTGTTTTGGAAGTCTCTAAACCAACCCAAGACAGTTGCTTCATGTTCTGTATGTATATACTATATGCCAACATTAGGAAATAGTTCTGTCATGAAAAAAAATGGTCCAGCTTCTTAGTTCCTGTAATACCACAGTTTGTTGTCTGTCAAGAGCGTGTCAATGGTACTCCTGTTTTTTTCCCTGCTGTTTCCAGTTTCCAGGGTTTTTATCAAGGTCCTTATAGTAATGTATTGTCTTGAATTTAACTTTATGAGGTGTGTGTAACATCATTAGAGCTATATAGATTCTTTGCTAAAAAGATTATATTATTGATTTATCTTTTTTAAAAAAAAAATCATTGTTAAACAAATAGATTATTGTGTTAGCAATAAAATTATGCTTAATAATCACGAATATAGCATGGTGGTCCAAACCTACCATCACAATCTAAGCAAATAATGTTGTTATTCTGCCCTAAGAATCAAGCTGATAACTGAACCCTCTGTTACTTTTATAACTATAACTTCATCTGGTCCCTTATGAACTGATTTATAACACATTGCTTCTGATATTTGTTCTTGCTTTTTGTTACTTCCACTATTTGTGTCATGAAATTCTATTTGATTTGCCTACAGGAAAGTCCTATCTCCAGTGTATGGCAATCTGCGTATTTAAATAATCTTCTGTTTCAAGCGGGAAATTTCTTTTTTGAATTTTAGGTAACAATTTATTCTTTTTCTCTGAAGACACTCTGAGCTTGACTTTCAGCACATGATTTCTTCAGTTGGGATCAGTCAAGCAAAAAATATGCTCAAAAAAACAGGAAAATTATTCTAATTCTAACAAAAATAAGGGAATGTTTCTCTGTAGTTGTGCCTGTGAAATATAGTTTACGTGCCATATTTTTGCAATTTATCAAACTTTTTATAAATTCAGGGAGAGGGATCTGAATTAGTCTCTAATGCACTGAAGAAAGTTACAGCCCATGGAGAGGACCCCACACAGGAACGTGTTTTCTGGCAGGACCTGTGGCCAATGTGAGCCATTCATGCTGGAGGAGTCTGTGCCCCATGGAAAGGACCCATGCTGGAGCAGTTCTTGAAGAACTGCAGCATGTGGGAAGGACCCTCAAGGATCATCTGGTCCAAAGGCTGAATCCCATGGGAGTGGCCACATGTGGAGCAGGGGAACAGCAGGGATGAACTGTTATGGACTCAAAACAACTCCCCACTCCACATCTCCCCTTAGGAGCTAGTTGGTGAACAGTCACAGTGCACCTGTATATATAAGAACAAAGTAAGTGTGTGATGTTTTGATTTTTCCTGGACTACTGCCACAATCACTGTAACAAAACGGAATAAATGAGGTTTGTAGACTTCAGCAGTTTAGACAATTAAGATATACATAAAGTGCCAGATGTGTTGGTTTTTAACAGAATTTCCTTGGCATCTTATTGATTAAGTTGTCAGAACTGAAAATTAACATAAAGTAACAGAAGACGATCAGTTCAGAATCAGAAAATACCAGGTTGGAAGGGACCTCAAGGATCATCTGGTCCAACCTTCCTCTGCAAAAGCACAGCCTAGAAAAGATGACCCAGCACCCTGTACCACTGAATCTTAAAAGTGTCCAGTCTTGGGGAATCCACCACTTCCCTGGGAGATTATTCCGATGGCTGATCTCATTGGGAAAAATTTCCTCTTGTGTCCAATCAGAATCTCCCCAGGAGTTACTTGTACCCACTACTCCTCATCTTTTCCATGTGACTCCTTGTGAAAAGGGAGTCTCCATCTTCTTTGTAGCCACCCTTGAAATACTGGAACATGGTGATAAGGTGTCCCCTGAGCCTTTTTTTCTCAAGGCCAAACAAAAGCAATTCTCTCAGCCTTTCCTCATATGGCAGCTTCCCTGTCCTTGGATCACCTTGGTGGCCCATCTCTGGACCTTCTCCAGTCTGGCCACACCTTTTTTGGATAGTGGGAAGCAAAACTGAGCAGAGTGTTCAAGGTGTGGCCTGACCAGCGCTGAATAGAGTGGGATAATGACTTCTGTATCTCTGCTGGTGATGCATCCTGTGGGCTTTCTTTACTGCAGCAGCACACTCTTCACTCATATGGAGTCCACCAGGATCCCCAGGTCCCTTTCCACAGAGCTGCTCCTCAGCCAGGTAGATCCCATCCTGTGCTGCTCTCCTGGGTTCTGTTTTCCCATGTGCAAGAACTTAAGAATTGTCCTTGTTGAAATTCATAAGGTTCTTATCAGCCTACTTTTCCAGCCCATCAAAGTCGTCCTGCAGGGTGGCTCTCCTTTCAAAAGCATCCACTTCCCTCAGCTTGGTATCATCAACAAACTTCATCAGGGTATGCTTAATCCCGTCACCATCCAGATCACTTATGAAGATATTAAGCAACATTGGGCCCAATATTGATCCCTGGGGGGCACCACTTGTCGCAGGTTTCAGTTTGAAAAGGAGTTTTTTACCACCGCCCTCTGGGTTTACCCTGTCAGCCAGTTCCCCACCCACCACACAGACCACCTGTCTAGACAACAGTTCTTTATAATTAAGTGTAGCTGCTATATATAATAGGCATAAATTTTCTTACATGAGTTTTAGGGAATAATGCTGTCTGAATCTAAATTGTATGATATAAATTAGAGTAATACACACAGTTTTAAAGAACCTAACATGAGGTATTTAACCTTTTACTTATATCCCTGCAGCTCTATTAAAACAACTAATATTCACTTGCTATCTCTGAAGAGGACATTTCACCAGGGTTCAGTTCAAAAAATATTCATAGCATGGAAACAATAGCTGGAAGCTAATTCTACTATATTGAGTGAGATTCTTCTTAAAAGAACGTAGAGTGAATATTTCCATTGAAATCAATCAAGTATGTGGGCATGTACTTGAGGGGAAAAAAGAACTCATTATCTGCAAGTCTAAATGAAGTAAAATTTATTTACAGCTTAGGTTTAGTATTTATTCCTATGTCAGGAGGAACTCAGCCATTATTTATACCTTGGGTAATAGTTCATCTTTGCATGACTGTATTGTGCTCCTGGTATTACAACATGTCTCTTTGATCTTTTAAATTATTGTGATATGAGGCCATTCTGTGCGCTGCTGAACTTCTGAGAGGATACATCCCACACCCAATGTCTGATTATACCTTTGTCTGGTGTAAGGAAATTCATTATTTAGTTCTACAGGTATCGCTAAAAACAGTTTATAGTTGATTCAAAATTAAATGGAAAAGATATTCCATATATCGTTATATGCGGTTTTGCTCCTTGTGTTTAGGTGAAGTAAAATGAAGGCAGGTATAATGCCATGTTTTCTACTCTTCTCTCAGCTGCCTTTGAACCAGCAGAAGGTTTCATCCTTTAATCAAATAGGAGAAAAGCAAATGGTTAGTACTCACATAGGAAAAAAGAAGTGGGGTTTCTTGTGTTTTGTTTTGGCCTAGAAATGAAGGTCATAAGAAAACATTACACTGTAGACTTACAGATGCCTGATCTGAAGAGAATAAGATACTCCTGTCAAAGGCGCATTTGACTAGAGCCCCAGAGATGAAAGGCAAGTGACTAATCATCTGAGTTCACTGCCTGAGTTCATTCTTTTTAACTATTAGAAGAGAAGTTGCACAGCATAAAAGTAATATCAAAGATGAAGGTCATTTGGAATATTGTTGTACCAACACATTTAAAGAAGATGACTCCAATGTATTTTACAAAATCAAAGAAGCTTTTATACACTCACTAATAAAAGATGCCAAAGTGCTCTAAGTAGCAGATTTAAAGTGACTTTTGCTTGTGGTGATTAAACCCAGCAGGCGTGCTTGTTTTACAGACAGTATCTAACTCCTTTTCTGCATAATTCTTGAAGACACAAAATGCATTTGCCATCACAAAGAAATGCAAGAGATTTAGTATCTTTCACGTAACAGATCACATTTAGGAGATGCTTATAATGGAAGGTTTTCATCTGACTGACCGAACCCATTAGAGTGGGGACCCAGACTGCTGTTAGCTACTGTTCTTCTCCAGCTTTGAGGCATTCCAATGTTGATACTGAATAAGATAGAATAATAAGATTAGTATAAAAAAAATAATTAAAAAAAAAAACATAAAAAACAAAACCAAGGAAAAAAAAAAAAAAGAAAAAGAGTGTTTTTTGAGGAAACAGTTCTTAACTCCCCCTTCCTTTTTACTGAGTCCCTACTGAACAGAGATACATGTCATGTTCACTTTCATCTGTTCACCTCAGAGATACAAGACGACAAGCACTTTTTCACTGTTTAGTTTCTGCAAGAGTAATATAATCCTATTACTCAGGAGCCGTGCTCACAGCACAGAAAGTCATAAAGGGCACTCTCAATAAATTAAGCAAATAAATAAAGTAGCTTTCCAAAAATACTTCTCAAAAGTAGTTCTCATCTTATGTGCTGTTCTGTCTTTGTAATTTGCTGTCCTGGGCTTTCACCCTTTATATAAGGCTTTCTCTGCTTGACTGCAGATCATATGTTTCATGTACAATATATGCATTACAGAGCGCTGTGTTTTGCCTGTCAGATTATTTTTCTTTATGGATTTTTACTTCTAACCCGAAATGCATGGGATAAAAGAAGTGTATGTCTCAAGTGAAGATACGTATTTCACATGGACTATTTGGATGCTATCTGTAAACTCATGTCATTTAAATATTAAAAACATATGCTGAATACTCTAGCTCAGAATTTTAACAGTAGATATCCTATTGCTCGCTTCTTGAGATGCACGTGTGGACTAACATACATCTCAGTGTTCAGAGCAAGGATTCACGTCCACTGCAGTGCATTAGTCTCTGAGCTGTTTCAGCGGCTTGCGTGTTCCCTCGTTAGTTGTTTGGTGAAAGTAAATTAGATTGTTAATTCTGCTTCTGGATTCTACTGTTTTATTGCTGTGCATTAATTCTATTAACACACCCATTGAGAAACTTTGTGCCAAGATGAATATCAAGCACAAATGAAAGATAGTTCTGCAGTTCATTAAATAGGTGATAAAAAGGCAGACTGTGTGGTAGGCAATAATAGTGAGACACAAAGTAAACAGGCAATGTTTGTCTTGGCAGACTGATACTTGATGATACTGCAATCTTTGTACAATCTTTACAATTTATCATGAAAAGATTTGTCATATAGATCTCTAAAAACTCAAGTTTACATTTCCAAAAATTGTGAGACATGAGAAGGGTATCCCTATGATGTCTAAAGACTGGCGATGGCCTCCATGCTTACACACTCTTATAATGATCCCAGCATTCTCAGTAACTGTAAATGATGAGAAACAGGCCAACCCAGATCACTCCTGACCAGAGGAGGAACACGGAGTCAGGTGGCTCCTGAGATGCAGGAAAGAGGTTAAAGTCTCTATGAAATGCTCTGGGAGGCTGCATCCATCCTAGAGACTCCCAGCTACATTACACTTCACATTTTGTAATAGAGAAAAAGGGGCATACAGCTTTTACAAGAATTCAAGTACTTCTTGAATTCTATCTCCCCTTTCAAGCAGCAGCACCGTGCACCCTGGTTTACAAACCTACAGCTACTCCCGCTATAGGATAAATATGCATAAACTCAGGAATAGAAAGATTTTGAAACATCATTTCCAATTTTTAACTATTTAAGTGATGAAGTCATCTAATCAGTCCACCAAAAAATAACATTCTAGAGGTTTTAGATCTAACACAAAAAATCAGAATTGTTAATTTAAATATTTATAGCATAAATGTTAATGTATCAATGTTATTCTATATCATTTATTGATAGCCTAGTCTGTGAAATATTCTGTGACCTTCATAGTTGTAGAAGTTAAGGCAGACAATCATTACTTTAACAAATAGCTTATGTGTGCCCTCTTACAGTAGGAAACAAACTATGATGAATACCAGGATTGTAAGATTCAAACAGTGGAGTCAGACACAAAAACAGAATAGGTGAAACAACTTTATCCAAAGATTTTTCTTCCTTTTTTTTTTTTTTTCCAAAAAGGAAAGAAATACAGCTTCTACACCCTTGCTTCAAAAAAAGGTTGGAAAAGGAGGAAAGGAAGGGAGAGGAGTCACCTCTCCAGCCATGGCTGAAGTTAAGAAGATGTTTTTCTTCCTACAACTGTGGAGATGCCAGACCAAGAGACATAGTTTGCAAAAGACTTAAAACCATATTGCCTGGCTATATATCATTCTTTAAGCAAGACAAATTGCAAAGCTACAATCTAGCCCAGTCCAGAAATTTGCTTGTACATATGTGTCTGTGAATGTAGTTACTAATGAAATCACACAGGAAAAAAAAAGAAAAAAAAAAAGACTTTAAAAGGCTATTTTAAAAAGTGGATGGCAAAGGAAGAAAACAGCATCAACAACCCCTAAGAAGAGAAAGAAAGAAGCTGAAGTCAAACGACAAAATAATTTTACTTTTGGAATGCCCACTTTGAAATGTAATGACTTGCTACAAAAGGTAACATCTGGTTCTGTGCAAGAGCAGATTAATGTGCATCCCTTGATATCTTCAGAGCAGGTGTAACAAAATGAAGAGAAACATCAAGGCCAGATTCATTCTGGTTGATACTCAGTTGTGCCTGAAACTCGGATTAGGTCTGCTTGATGGGTAATGAATTCCTGATGATGTCTGAAAACATAAAATAAAAGATCATTTTTAGTGTAATTATCTCACGTTTCAGTTTCCCACTCCTATTGCAGGGATCCGTACTTGTACATCACCTGCTCTTTCCATTTTGACCTGCCATCCATTAACCTTTGGTTCCAAGTGCAGAGGAGATGGCATTTATTTCTGGGGAAGGAAAGGACGGACGAGGGAGTGTATCACTGAGCTACTTTATCACAATTGTTAATAAAGATTAAGGTGGGGTTTTTTAGAAAAAAAGACTTTGCAATGACCTGTCTCAAGCGTACGCTCATCATTCATGGTGATCTTCCACCGGCTGCAGTTACTATCATCCCCCTTGCAGATAACTTGCCCAGGAAGAAGATGACTACTTTGCAAATACACAGAAACACATCTTTTGAATGCACTTGGTAAATTCCAGAGCTGGCAGAGGAAGACAGATCGTCTTTTGCCTTTGTTATTTTCAAGAGAAAAAGAAAGAAAAAAATGTCACTTTTCAGAGGCTTACAATCACCTGTATAAAGGTTGAAATGTGCATTGCAGTGTTCCTTTTATCTTTTTAGGACTGAACACTCTTGGCAATAACATAACATGAAGTATTGCAAGAAAGTATAAAGAAAAGTCAATATTATAATTGAAAGGGAAGAGTCTTAGCAGGGAACCAATATCAAAGATGTAAGGTTTTAAATTATTAGTGCTTGAAGCATGGAAGTGATGCTGATCTGCAGACAGGCCTTTAGCTGAGCAGTACATTCCTCAGAATGTAATGGAAACAAGAACTGAGTATCTGAGGGAAAATGAACATGCTGAACTAGTGCTTTTATTTTATGTCACCTAACCCTCAAACCACTAAGAGTTATTGCTTTATTTTTGCCTCATCCTCTGTCACATGAGTTCAAAAACCAACCCAGGTGCGTTCCTATGAATGGCTGCCAGAAGTTATGCTTTTAGTCATCATAAAGTTGATTCTAATCCATGAGCTGATCTGAAATGAACTGCCAAATTGCAGAGCATATCATTTCTGTTTCTGCAAAATCACACTCTGTAAACTTTGCACATAACAATAAAATGAAATTTCCACTTGAAAAAATAATGCGTATGAACATAACACTAATTAAATTATTTTTGTGAATATATGGTGTATAACTACTGTGTCTTTAAGTTCCTAAGTAAAGCCAATAGACATCAATTTGCCAAAGAGAGTGAATTACGCTCGTACTGCTTGTAGGAAGATATC
>VXAK01017653.1:0-22706 GCA_013399435.1 Arenaria interpres
AATTTTAAGCAGAAAAGAGCTTGTAACAATTAGAAGTCCTACATGAAAAATAACTTCTCAACAACTTACTTCTTGCAAGCCCACATTGATTTATACTCTACTGTTTTGTTAATAAAGTGATAATCTGAAACAAAATATTATTTATTATCTTGTATTATCTGCCTCATTCTTCTTTGTCTGAGGAATCATAAATTAAAGTCAACAGCCATTTTATAATCCTGCAGTTCATTATCTCCTATTTGCTAATATGATCAGTGCCTTAGCCTTGATCCAGTTCTTTAGTAATTATTACAAAAATCAAAACCGCATTAACACAATGTGCAGATACTTCTTGCTTTAGAACTTATGTAAGAGTTATTCAACTAATCAGTGGCTTGTTAGGACACTGTCCTCATTCATCTCCCACTTCCCCTGCCATCCTTCATGAAAGTTTAATCCACATTTTCCATTACGGAGTTGTCTCAATTGGTATTCACATTTGCAGGGTGGCTTATTACTTTTCTGATTCTTATTTGAAACGGTGGTAACACCTCCCCAACCTATCTCTTCATCCAAAATTTTTATGAAGTATCCGCATATTTTCACAGTCCTGAAATCTTCAGATAACAGAAGCAGAAACTTGCTTACTTTATCTAGAATCACAAGATTTAAAAGAGGAGCAGGCAACTCACTCGCATCATCACAGCCAGAAGTGGTCAAGTCTCTAAACCTTCAAGTTTAAAACTGCATTTACAGTTGGAAACAGATTATGCTGATCAAGCACGGATGTGGATCCAGTTTGTGACCAGCTGCTACTGGTCCTTCCTCCTTAAATACACGAGATTAACTTTGTACTAGTGGCTTCTCTCTTCCTCTTCCTTGTAAAATTTGACTTGGAAGGAAGCCACGACTGCACTCCCACATATGGAGCACAAGTCAAGAATTGTCATATCTAAGTCCATGGGCAACAGCAACGCAATGTTGCTGACGGGAAGCTGAGCCAGTGCCGCCCCAGAGGCAGGAAAACAGAAGCACTGCAACAAGGTAACAGGAGAGATGAATTCTGGAAAGGCACACTTTTGGATGGACGTTAAATGATCTGTTCCTCAGAGCTGTATCCCAGAGGCCCCCATAGTCCAGAAAACTCTGAGTTTGAACCAAGAGTCAAGAGGCACAGAATCGATGGCTGGTTTGACCCATCTCAAGTTTGTCAGAGAAGCAAATGACTCCTTCACTAGAGCATTACAAACACATACAGTCCAACACTGCTGCAAAGTGCAACTTCCTTGGTCTACAAATGCTCTCGTTCTCACCACAAACTGGGCTGTCTAACCTGCCTCCTTAGGAAATAATGCCACAGTTGCAAGATCTCCATTGCTCATATTTCATTACGATAGACTGCAGAACATTTGCTGGTATAATATATTATGAAAGATCATAAATAATTAAGAATTAATCACACTTGTCCAAATAAATAAATGCAGCCAGTGATGCAGAATGCTTGAATTTTTTATAGCATCTTTTTGCTTATTCATGAATTAAAAGAAAAGAAGCCTAGTAATCCACAATGAATTGCCTACTCATTACAGCACATACAGGCCTGATTCAGATCCCAATAGTAGAGATTTCCCTGTCAATCTTTAGCACATCAGTGGAATTTTAACTTTAAATCTCTGATCCTGCAGAAAGTTACACAAGTTCGACTTGAAATATTAGTAGCTCCAGCAAATCTTCATGTACAATACAGGGCCTCCCTGGCAGATTCTGTAACCCCCTGGTCCACTTACAAGATGGAGGGGATTGGATGAGAATGAAGCATTCTAGCAAAATGTTTCCCAAAAAAACCCCACAAAGTATCCTGACAACCTCCTTTCTGTATATTTCTACAGACAGACAGTCCTGCAGTTCTTCCTATCAAATACCAAATAGTTTTGCATGTTTCAGTATCACTCACAAGGCTTTAACAGAAGAGCAAATAATATTAAATGTTTAAATAGCACCTTTTCTCTGACTCTCCAAATTGGTCTGAAATTCTTAGTGTGTTTCTCTCCTTGTACAAAGGGAAGAAAAAACCGGGCTGGGAGGTGAGGGAGAGACATGCCACCACACTGGCCCTACCAGCACAGACCAAAGAGCCATTAACTTCAGACATCTGGCTCTGAAACCAGATGGGTGTAGATACATAGGATACAGGGAGAGCAAGCTGTACTTCCCCACCCCTGGTATTCAGGGATTTATTGTGCAAGGACTTCCAAGAAAAATTGAGAATTTGGTAGCTGTAATTATTTTTCTTCCCTGCGCATTTCCTGATAATTTGCACACCTATAGAAGGTTTTAGCACCAACAACACCCTGTGGAAAAAGGCTCCACAGTTTTACTTTTCCTACACATGGACGGATCTCCTTTTGTTTTGAACCTGACACCTACTAATTTCATTTGATGTCATTCAATTCTGCACTGGAAGAAATAACAAATACTCCTTCTGTACTCATCTTTTCAGTCTTGGGAGTTTATAAACTTTTATACATCTTTTATAAAGATTTTATAAAATCCTGTGATTTTTATAAAACTCTGCTATGTATTCCTTTCAATGTCTCTTGCAGGCAGGGTAGCCTTAGTTAATTTAAGTGTCCCTAAAAGACAGCCATGACATACTTTATATCATGCTTGTTTCCATTCTTTTAATAACTTTCCCACCTGTACAAAATGACTTTTGATGCATGGGAACCAGAACAGAATGCTGTGTTCTAGATACAGCTGCCCCACACATCTATACTACAGCAGACTGTTCCTATTTCTACTCTCTTCCCAGTAAGTCCCAACATCACCTTATCAATGCTTACAAGTATCTAAAGGGTGGATTGAAGGAGGAGAGAGCCAGACTCTTCTCAGTGGTTGCCAGTGAGAGGACGAGGGGTAACGGGTATAAGTTGGAACATAAGATGTTCCACTCAAACATGAGGAAAAACTTCTTCACAGTGAGGGTGACAGAGCCCTGGAACAGGCTGCCCAGGGAGGTCGTGGAGTCCCCTTCTCTGGAGATTTTCAAGACCCACCTGGATGCAGTCCTGAGTAACATGCTCTAGCTCTGGGCAATCCTGCTTCGGCAGGGGAGTTGGACTAGATGATCTCTATGGTCCCTTCCAACTCCAAAAAAAATTCAGTGAAAATTCAGTGAAATCACATTTACTTTGTGAGTGCTACTGAGTTGATGTTTTCACAGCTCTATTCTTACCCCAAAACCAGCCTAAGTGATTACAACTAACTCAGAATCTCTCCCTATATATGCCAAACTCAGATTGGTTCTTCCACCACCTCAATTCAAATAATCTACATGAACTTTCACCTGCCACTATTATCCGGTTAAACATTCTTGTTCAACTCCTTGCAAACCAGACCTCCAATCTTTTACCCTGAATAATTTCATATTGAACTTTGCCACCTCACCATCTATTCCGATTCTCAACCCATGATTTGTGTGACACCACATGCTGAACACGTCAAGTGAGTGGAGAACCTCAGATGTGACTGTAACCAAATGCTGAGATACCTGAAACTAGTTCTTCCTCTGGGTAGCTTATCTACAGTGATTCGTTCCGATTCCTTCAGACTGAGATATATCACGTGGCAGGGACAGGGACAAAAATACAGAAGTTGTTCCAATGTCTCTCTTTGGGAGACCTACCAATGATTTCCTACTGAACCTTTTACAGAAACTTATATGAAGCACAATGAATCATACCCAAGGCATTTGTCTCTATCAATGTCTTGACATGTCTTGATAGCCAAGTGACAAGGATGAGCTAAACCATCCCAAAATCTAGTTACGCTATCTGTTTATCTCTGTGCATTACTGTCTGCAAAGGAGATGAAATGAGATTGAGATAATTGGAAGTACAATTTGCAGGAAACAGTGGGGGTTGGAATTACTGTGCTTAATTATTTCAGATTGAAACAGACCACACAACTATCTGTGCCAAGCAGCTGTAATTAAAATGATTTAAAATAGAGAGATGCTAGCTCCAAGTGTTGATTTTCAAATGAGTCTTTATACGCATAAGAGTTACAGTCATCTGTGAGTTGCAGACCTACAGCTCTACTGAGGGGCTTGAGATTAAATTACCACTGACTGATAATCTAAAAAAAAAAAAACCAAAACACAAAACAAAAATAAAACACCCAAACAACAAACAAGCAAAGAAAACACCCCAAACAACCGACTCTGCCACCCCACAAATCTAAATCCATTCACTCAATGTGACACTGGGTACTTGGCCCTCATAATGACAGAAACACAGGCTGAAACTTGTGTCCTGCTAAATTGCCTATATTCCAGATGAAGAAAAAAAAAAACCACCACCCAAAACTTTGGACTTAGAATTGGAATTTTATCACAGTAGGCAACTGGAAATCATCAATCAATACTACCCTTGTTTTTGTGGTACATGGCCAGCCAACAGTCTCCCCTCCTTCTGCTTTGACAGACATATAGAACTGACTGCATACAGACAAAGATATAACTTTACCAAAACGAATTCACAAGAAACATTCATCAACAATATACAGCACCATTGCAACCCAGCCAGGCCCTTCACCTGGAACAATACATTTACTTCCTCACAGGTTTTCCCCTTTTCTTTCCCCACTCCAGGAAAGTGACCGCTACTCTTCTCAATTCAAAACAAGCAGGTTTTAATTCCTAAATTTCATCAGTAGCCAGTCCGCATAAGAACTTAAGAAAAAATGAAAACACCTTCTCAAGCAGCAGACATTCTGATTTACCTTAAATTTTCACTTAACTGTATCTTTGTAGCAAGAAATTCAGTATGCGCATCTATGTTCTTTGATGTGAAAATTAGAAGATATTTGCATATGCATCACAAATGTGGTCCATCTGCTTTACATGACACAAATCCCACCAAAATGACTTGGTCTACCCATGAATCAGTGCTCAAACAACGGGCCTTAAAAGTTAATTTATAATGGCTGTCTGGGGAAAAGTACTGCACTATTGATATGGATGAGAAAATAGAATTAAAGAATATGATCGAAGCGGCACTGAAACTTTTCCTCAGTATTTGCCTGAGCATAAAGAACTGTTATAAGCAGTCAGAGTGCAGGTCTGCAAAGTTAAATGCTATCTCTGATGCTGGCTACTAAGAAAAGAATCCTTTTACTTCCAGCTTTTTGTAATAGAGGCTTCTTGAGTCAGGGACTGTAAACAGACTATTGAATTAAATAACCAGTGATTAATGTATTCTGCAAGACTTCACCTGATCTTTCTTTAAAATTCTGGCCTCCATAAGATTAATTCATGCATCTTATTAACAGTTTGTTCAGATACTATACGAAAAATATCTCCTCTTGCTTGTTCTATACCTGGCACCCACTAACTTCATGGCTGCTTCCCACTGCTCTTCAATGTGCATTTTTGTAGACCTCCAAGTCCTACCATTGCAGGCAGAATAAAGAATCCTTTTCTGTTTAATTTTTTCTAGTACAGAACTGTTCCATATCCCCGATAATCTCTGTTGTTCTTCCCTATACCTCTTTGTTCTACATTCTCCTTGCCTGGATAAAGCTTGTAGCCCCAACTTCCCCTTTCCATTTTGTAGCTCCATTCTTATCAACACCACCTGACCCTTACGAGGAGAGGTTTCAAGCAGCAGGAAGGATGTTGAGAGTTTTTCTGCTTTCACAGGATTAGAAGAGCAAAAATACACCTAAAAATCTTTTTAGCACTTATAATCTTAATGAAATATTATGCTCTTCACAGCTATGATCATGAGACCTGGACACAAGGATATTGCCTAAAACGGTCTGCAAATAAGCAAGCAGTAAACAGTACCTAGAGCAGACGTAAAACCAGGCTCTATTAGTAATCTGTTCCAACCACTGAATAACCTTAAACACAGCCACCATAGTATTGTTCTCATCCAAATACTGTCCACGGCACAGGTCAGCCTGATTCAGATTTTACACAATACCATATTGGATATTTTGCTTCCTATATATACGATTCAGATTGCCTTGCGACGAAACCAGATCCTTCATGTGCAGAATGACTCTCTTTCTTTGTGACACTGTTTGCATTCATTGTCTGTTGCGGCAAAAAGACTGTAGCTTAAGTATTTTAAGAGAACATGTTTGCTTTGGTGGAGTTTTGAGGGGATTTTGGTAGGTTTGGGGGTTTTGGGGGGGGCAGAGGGTTTTTTTTGTTTTTATAACTAACCACTATACTGAAGGCATTACATAGTTGTATTCATCTTACCTTTAGGTGTATTCTCAGAATGATCTCTCTCTGGCCCATCTGGGATGTGTAGCTGTGAAATCTCCTCTGCACTCACTCTCAGCCAGGTGTTGTTGGAGGTTGCCTGATCTTTTGAGGAAAGGGAATATTCCAGCTCACAAGGAGATTCAAAATTGCAGTCAAATACTAGAAAAAGAAAACAGAACATACCAGATTAATTAAATCCAGCTTCCTCTGTGCTGGAAGTTGCTTATACACACTCATTTTATACTTTAGTAAGTTAAGGCTTGCTTTTTTCCATAATGAGGTAGAAAGATATGGAGAAAGTCCATAAACAGACAGGCAAAAATGTATCTGAAATGGATTGGACAGAGAGGTTCATTACGGAGGTAGCAGCAAATCAAGAGGAAGGCCCAGGAGCCAGTAATTCCCCTCCAAGGACAGATAAAAGGGCAGCACAGGCTAAAGCAGGGGAAGGTGTCATCTAGACTGAAAAAGAAATAGATAAAATAGATAAAAATAGATAAAATGGGACAGAAAGGCAATCTCTTCTGGGATGCTGGTTGAAATTCAACCAGGACCATTACAGTGCAAAGACTACTGACATGCTTCCTAGTCATGTTCCACCTCAGTGAGCACAGGGCTCTGCAAAGCGAGTCATATATCCTGGCCATATGGGAATCGCTGGTAGCCATAGGCACTGTACCCTGCCAAGCAACCTTCTGACCCCCTGCGTTTGAAATGCTTCACTGAGGCAGCAGAAACTTGAAAAAGTGCAAAACTTCAGCCTCCAGGCAGTACAGCCAGCATCTGCCTTAAGCACAGACATTTCTTTTTTGAGATGTTTCTCTTTCAGAAACCAATTACCCTGCTGGCGCAACTCTGATTCACTTCCCAGTGTCCAATTTACTACCACACCATAACTGAAGTTGTTTAACATCACATACAGTGATAACTTGTGTGGATTTTACTTTTAATCATCAAGATTGCTAAATTTTCTGGAATGCCCCGTAAACACTTGCTTTTGTCACTGCAGTCAGCACTCAACACAATATTTGGTAATGGAAAGAAACTATTTCTGAACTAACTCAATGTTTCTGAAAAGGATAGATCCATTTGAAAAAACCCAATGAAAAAATCCAGCTCTTCTTCAGAATTTTCTACACTGTTTACTGTCCTGCCATAGCTATGCAAGTGGAACAAATAATCTGAACTGACATTAGTCAAATTAACTATTTTTTTTTTTTCAAACTTCAATTACATTCTCTATTAAACATCTAATTTCTTCTTAGCATGCACAGATTTATGTAGTTCAGCCTATCCTCCTGGTGATATAACATTTTCTAATCTGAAGGTTAATACTGTTGCCCTCTCACTGTACTTTTCCCAGCTAATTTGCCTTTTTAACAGCAAACTGAAAGGAGCAGAGGCTCTTTTTCCAGTTTATATTTGATTTTCCTAAGCAGTTGTTTTACCGTTCACTCAGTATTTTGAGTGCTTCACAACACCATGGAAACCATATAATGTAAGGAAGCCGTATACACCATGAGCAGCAGTAATAAGGACTTCCTTAAATGTTCGATGCACGAGTCGCTACCCTCTTCAGGCCTCTATGTTATCAACATAAATTTCATGATACATGAAGCACAGTTCAATTTATGCAGCAGGGAACAGTGGATATATTCATGCTATATAGTTTGCTGCTGCTGCAATATCATACCCAAACCTCAGACCACTTATCTCTAGCCCTGTAGATTTTCTTTAAAAAAAGAAAAACAAACCCAACATTTTTTTAACCTTTTAAAGTGTTAAGAGTCTGTTAAATTTTGTATCAACAGAAAAAAAGAGCAGCCAAACACTCCATTACACGTTACAGAAGACATATCCTCATTACAGTATAGTTTAGTTACAGGGAACACCTTGAGTAGCATGTGCTTTAAGGCACTGTCCAACAAAAGGTGGGGGGGAGAAACACACCTCACGCAAGGACTTTTTTGACGGCACCCACAGGATGACATAAGGGAAAGCCCGGGCCAAGGACAACACCTGGCAAGTCCAGTCATTTCAAATCAACTATTTCATTCTTTGTGGGCTTCTCTCCCCCATCAGTTTGTCATATTTTCATGAGCTTTACAGCAGTCCCTGCTTGTACCTACTCTTCTCCCATCCAGATGCTGGGAACAGAAGCCTTTGTGCTCCTCACCCTCTTGCCCCCAAGCGGAGAAGCCCTTCATAGATCTCCCCAAGGCACTTTCATTTTCCTCCTCCTGTCCTCGGCCCCTGACACTCTGATTATGGTGCCTACAAGCACTCGATAGCCAGCTCCGCTCCCCTGTTCAGTCTCACTTTCCAGAACCTCCTCAAAAGAGGAGCTATCAATTGGTTATGGAGCCCTTAACACAGCAGGCCTCTGACCTACAACCAGGACAACTTAATTGGGGTATGTGATTAAATAACAGCCCTCACATTTAGTGTTATGACCCCTGCAGACAACTGAAGCCTCTGCCTGAAGGGGGGAAAGTAAAGAAAAAAAGGCAAGTAGCCACACTATTTCCTTCTCTCGCAATGAATAGCCCACAGAAAAGCAGCGATGATCTAAAAAGCCTGTTGTGGTCAAGCTGAATGGCCTTTGCAACTGGTCATTCCTTCAAAGAGGAGGAGACTATTTGGCTCGCACATCTGAGAGCGTCTGTGATTCAATGAAAACTTCCTTGTGTCTTTTACAGACCTTGATAGTCCCCCCACATCACTGGAATATCTGCACTCTTCATAGGCTCTTACTTAAATAAATCCTGTATCAGACACGAATTTCAGGGCTGTTATCCTATCCAGTACAAAGAAACAATGGCAAAGAGATGTGATCTGATGCAACACAGCAAAGTCTAAGCAAACGGCATCCAGCCTTCCAAGCCAAACATTAACTTGCTGCCCTCAGGCTTTCCTTCCTCCACAATGTCCTTCATTATCAACAATGTAATATACTTTATAAAAAAAAGCATTATATATAATACTTACCTTTTTTTCACTGATAAGCTGCTCTTGGTGTGGTAGCTGCTACAAGACCATATGAACCACATTTGCAAATACAGAACATTCACAATATTTGAATTGCTGCCAATTATTGTCTTAACATGTTTAAACACACCAAGTTTATTTTTTTCTTACCCAACTAAGCACAGAAAGAAGTAGCCAAGTGTCTTTGGAAGCTGAATAAAAGCTATTCTGTCCTTTTCTGAAAAACAGCAAGCACTGCAGGAAAGGTAATTAAATCTAACACAACTTTTAGTGATTATTTTTTAAACCTACTACCAATATAAATTGACTAAATACAGAGCTTTAGGACTTGAATAGCGTGGCTAGTCAGTAAAGTTGATTTTTTTGTGATTTTTGGTGGGCTTTTTTAAAGACATGTCACAAAGATTTATATCTAGGATATGCATTTATGCCACAGCTATATTGAATTATAGATCCTAAAGGCTCTATAGGAATTTAAGTTGCAGCAAATTGCAAACTCTCTTTTTAAATATATTGCAAAAAACCTCAATCCCTTGTCCAACAATCTTTTGCATCTGCAACCACTGGACGCTAGAGAGACATAACAGTTAATTTATTAGAAGTCTATTTCATCATCATTACACCTTTAAAGAGGAAACAGAAGTGACACTTATAATCAAATCAAGGTAAACACCTGTTTAAGAAAGGCTGTAGACATCAATCATTTCAATTTTTGGTATGTAAGAAGATACAGAATACCAAACATAGACTGAAAAGTAAATTAAGCTACTATCCAATTGAAAAGATGGTGGAATCTGTGCATGTCTAATGATGTTAGAGTCTTGTGAGTGCTTCAATTTATTTATTTTTAATCAACATACCTAACAGCAATAATTTGTGCACAAACAACTAAAATATCTGGCAACTACATCTGTTTCAATTAAACTGATTAGAGTTTTCTAATAAACAAATGACTTAAAATAGTACTATAAATAATATACCAAAACACAGTAATCTGCAGGAAATATCCTCTTACATTGCTGCAGGTCAGATTATGGATCATTTTTGGATCATTTATGTAACCACACATGACAGAAACATGCCTTATTTAGAACAAAAATAATCTAATTTAAAAGAGATATATAAAAAGGCTATTATTTTTAAGAAACTGTTCTGATTATCCTATCTTTAGCTGCCCAACAAAAAATTAGGTTTATTTGTTTTAAACAACCTCTCCTTTAAACCACAGAAATCTTACCAGCAGGTAATTCCCTCTTAGAGTGCTCCTTTCTAGTTCTATGCGAGTCTGACTTTAAAGGGCCCTTTTCCCTCCTGGTGCTGACTCTTACAAATCACTCCTCCTCCATTACTCTCAGCTGGTCACCCCTTTGAAAAGGTGTGGTTGCTTTCCAACCTCACTACAATAGGCAAGGGAGTGAGCTGAGGTTCTCTGTTCTCAGAAAGACCAGCTCAGAGATGTACATCCTAACTGGAATCTCATTAGCTTAAATATGACTAATTTGTAGTACATCTACAGACACAAAAGTACAATGCAGAGGTCATTTATAGTGATCAAAATGGGACCACAAGCTCCCTCAAGAACACACCTCTTAGAGCTGCAACAATCGCAACAGCAGTATAGAAACAGATAAAATATTCTTGTGCAGGATGTCTTTTTTTTAATACAAATATTGACAGATATTCCTTGTGGAGGAGACATAATTTAAATTGTATAGTAGAGATGTGCTCTGCTGAGTGAGCTTTGAGACCTCCATCAATACCCACTAACCTCTATTATACCCATGTTATAGGGCCTATAAGCTTTTAATTTATGACAGGGAAATGACAAATTGATTTTCCAGTTATTAATCCTAGAGACAGAGCCAGTTCCTAAAGCCTTCCTTCCCCATTCCCTCTGGGTAGAAAAGGGCACAGGGTATTCAACCTAAGGGTTCTGATTGCCTTTTCAGGCCCTTCTGAGTTTTCATCCACCAGTAGAGGGGTACATATGTGGGGTGATACAAGGAAGCCTGCAGTGCTAGTATTTCTCCCCGAAAACGGAGCATAAATAGGAGACTGCACTCTCTGGCTGTCAGCTCAGCAGCCTGCCAAACACCCAGCAGGAGCTTGTGGAAGAAGTCACACCAAATAAAGGCCAGGCCCTTGAAAGCAGGCCCTTTTCTGGCACAAAAAAGGGGTGGAACTCCTTGCAAATGGATCCCCCGTGTCACCTTTCCACTGTGCAACTGGAGGCACAGCAGCAAGTTAAAATGAGTTAAGTCTACCACAGGACAAAAAGCCACAGAAAAAAAACACAGGGGGAAAGTGAAAAAGGTGTCAGTGATCATGCAAATTAAAGAGGAAAAACAATCGCAGGGTTTAACCCCCGGTTTCTGCCACAAAAGCAAGCCTGAAGAGAGATTTCACCTATTTCCTTCCATGGCTCAGCACTGAGATAGGGCAAACTGGCACCTTTTAAGGAATGGTACGACACGTGTACCCCTGCCGGGCACCCCAGGCCTTACACCCCCAGCAATGCCTGCACCGACAGTAGCTGCCTGGTCCTTGGGCTGCTGCTGCAGCAGCTAACAAACATGAGAGCAGCAACATGGAATGACAGGGGAGGTGACGAACTGGGGAAGGCCTCAAGGAGCCCCACAGCATCAGGGTCCATTCACCCCCTCACTCACCTGCAAATGACGTGGTGATGAGGGAAGCCGGGCACCACACCAACCCTGCCCTGAGGAGCAGCCTGTGTTCATCAGGGACCTCCTTTTAATTTAAAGCCACTTAGTGCAAGTTAGCTTATCGTTCCACGTCCCTCCTCTGAGCTGGCAGGCCTTCATGTGTGCTCCCCTGATTTTGAGTGCTGATTATAGTCGGGGTGAGCCTCTCCCCGCCTCGAGGTCCAGCCTGCCTCACCCAGCCGCCGCCCCGGCGGCCATTTTGTGACCCCACAGGCCAGGCCAGGCCAGGCCAGGCAGAGAGTCCCAGCCAAACCCCAGTGCTGGGCAAGGCGACTGGGCCCCCCACCTGGAGGATGGGGAAGTGTCATTTCAGCCAGCTCATTCATTCCAGCCTCCCATTTCTCCCTCCTGGGCGACAGGAGGTCTCCCAGTAGAGCTCGGGGAAGGCACACCCCCGGGATCCTGCCCCATTTGCCTCAGAGCTCCCCACGCCCGTCAGGGCAACACCCTGTCCTTTGCTGCTGCCCAAGGCATCTTCCTACCTGCTCACTCCGCACAGAATTCCCAACCCCTCCGCCTCACCGGGAGGGACTGGGGTGGCAGTCTGTCCCCGGCAGGACGGCCGCTCCAGCCCCGGGAGAGACGGCAGGACGGCAGCCCCGGCCCTGTCAGGCCAGTGGGAGGCGCCTGAGGGGTCCTAGAGCCGCCGGGACAGCCCTCACAGGTGCATGCCCCAAAGGGCTCGTCAGAGCTGGCGGTGGGCAAGTAAGATTTCTCCATGGATGGTTTATTCCCGGAGTGTTTGGTGCAGGGGTAAGGCTGGGGCTGAGGCATAAATTCACCTGCTGTATAGGAAGAGGGAATGGGTCCCAGGAAGAGGGAATGGGCCCCAGGAAGAGCGCTGGGTGCCAAGAGCTGCCTCCCTAGGGAGCCCAGGGCTCTCCTCAGGCCAGAAGTGTTTAAATTCATCCCCTGGGGACTGAGCCACAGCTGGATGGGCCACCGCTTGGAGAAAGCAGCAATAATGCAACAACTCATTTAGTTGTTGAGAGAATTTTTAAAATGACAGCAAATACTTTATATCCACCCCACTCCTTAGCGTGCACCAGCAACTGAATCACCAACAGCTCTGACAGCTCCTTTCTTTGGTGGAAATCAAGCTACAAAGAAGAGGGCCAGGACGCCTTTATCAATCAATTATAAGCGCAGTCTTTCAAGACAGCTACAGAGAGAGGTGCGAGGAGGGGGTGTGGGGAGAACAACTGGCAATAGCTCTCATTTCCATTCTCCTGCTCCAAGGAGTGACAGAGCTCATCCTCCACACAAGAAATATTTGTCCAGCAAGTCACCCCCTTGCATGCAGCAAAAACAATAAACGAAAAGTGCATTTTTAATGCCAGTTCTGGCCAAAAAGACTGAAGTGCCGACTAACAGCCATTGTTAGAAAACATGCTCCGGTTGGTGCAAAACAGTGGTTGGATGAACTGTCATGTTTTGACTATTGATACAAGGGGCCTCTCGCATGAAGTTTGAGAGATCTCTAGAGAAAATGAATACTTGGGAGACAGGGAGAAAAGACGTTTGTTGTCTTACTGTATGTTATTTCATTATTGAAAAAATGTTGAGCTGTCATTGGCGTATTGTCTACAGATGAAAGAGGATATAAGGAAAAGAGTAATTTGAAAGAAAGTAAAAATTTCTCCCGAATAAGATTTTTTCTTCTTTCTCACTTAGCACATCCTTCAGTTTAGCTAGGCAGATGCTGCTTTTCCTGTCATTTTCCTCTCCCTGGATTTCAGCACCATTGCACCATGGCAAAAATACCATCTAATTGTTAAACAACATTTCTTGCATATGTATATGGGGTCACAGCATCTGCTATTTTATATAAATCTGGTGTGAATAACTGCTGTTAACTGAAGTCTTGCCCTATTATACTTGTAACACAATTTCCAAAACAATGTTAGAGTACTTCTAAGATTGCAAAAAGGATTTGTTTGAATTAAGGCAGTACATCACTTTTGCAACATCTTTACTAAGAAAGCATTGATTCATTTTTATTCTGATTCATTTACAACCAAAAAACAAGTATTATTCTCCTCATTCCTCTCCTGACTTTATCTCACCTTCCAAACCGGAACTTGTTTGAACAATTAGTTCACATCCATGCCATGCTGCACCAAGTATCACGATAGCTTTATCATTCTGAAGATGTCAGTATCAGTCTGATTTGTTGTGGGTTTATAAAACAAATAATCATAGGAACCTAACTGTAACAGAAATTCATCTGCCTGGTGCCCTCTTTCTCTCCCTTTTGTTTCTCTTCCCTTTTGTTTGACATTCAGACTTAATGAGTTTCACATCAGCAGTATCTATCTGGTATCCAACTCATGTGAATGAAATGGTATTTTGAATGCATGCACATGAGTACCTGCATTCAGCAAGTTGCACACCACCTACCAGAGAAAAAAATTAATAATCTGACACCTTGCTGAGCAACTGCCATGCCACTGAGCATCAAATCCACAGCGAGAATGACCTCAAATTATTCCACAATAAAAATAATCCAACACAATTATTATTTTATTTTTAGCAAACTCAATTCAGGAAATCACAAACTCATCACAGATGACATTCCATTAGAAAGTGTTAAAAAAAAAAAAAACAACCAAAAAACAACCCTGTCAAATTAGTTTTCTGACGACACTGAACTGAGTGAAATTATTAGTAAGTTGTTAATAGAGGCCATCCTTTGGATTATGGTTTTAGTACCTATTAAATCAAAGCTGTGAATAATTATGTACTCTTGAAGGTATGTGCTCCTCCCTCCTCTGCTGAACTCATCTTTTGTAGACGTTTTTAAGCACACTAGTCATTTGGTAGCCAAATCTGCTATTTCCCCCTGAGTTTGAGTCCCAGTTAATTTTGGAATCCAAAACACCACTATTTCCTAAAATTCAGGGGGGCTAAAAAAAATATCTGTAAACTATATTGCAGAAGTCTGACACAGCCTGGGAGAGGTATTTTGCACAGAGCTGGTTCAGAACAGCCAGGAGTTCATCTGCCACTGGGGGGTGTGGCAAAGAGACGCACAGACAGTGGCATCAGAAGAGCAAAAGCCACCTCCTGTTTCCCAAACAGTCCAACGTGACAACCCTTATAGAATCATAGCATGGTTCAAGTTGGAAGGGACCATAAAGATAATCCAGTTCCAACCCCCCTGCCATGGACAGGGACACCTCCCACCAGACCAGGTTGCTCAAAGCCCCATCCAGCCTGGCCTTGAACCCCTCCAGGGATGGGGCAGCCACAGCTTCTCTGGGCAACCTGTTCCAGTGTCTCACCACCCTCACAGGAAAGAATTTCTTTCTAAGATATAATTGAAATCTCCCCTCTTTCAGTTTAAAACTGTTACCCTCGTCCTACCGCTCCCCTCCCTGATCAAGAGTACCTCCCCATCTCTCCTGTAGCCCCCTTTAGGTTCTGGAAGGGCTCTAAGGTCTCTCTGGAGCCTTCTCTTCTCCAGGTTGAACATCCCCAACTCTCTCAGCCTGTCCTCACAGCATGCCTGTTATGCCTGTTACTCTCATGAAACATGTTCTTCTTTCAAAACAGAATTTAGATGGGCTGAATGGCATTTGATTTTTTTTCCTCTGATCACTAGCAGTTGCCACCATACCCTGCCAGGGTCGTGCTCCAGGCTCAGTGTTGATGGCTGGCCCCCAGGGGAGGTAGAGGAGGGGGCAAAGAAGGGAGGGTGTTAACTGTGTGAAGGCTTCCAGGCCTTCAGGGGCACCTGCCTTCTGGAACCCCTCTTACAGAAGCTTAATGGATTTTACATGGTAGACAATTGATTTCTTATACAATACCTATTCAGAAGAGAAAATTAATATTCAACCAACCAGGACAAGAAATGAAATATGTGGCTGGCTGCAGTTAATCACGTAAGCCTCGGGACAGAGTTCCATCAGTGCTGCAAATGGGAGATTAATACGCTACCATAGGTGCACATATGCAGAAGGCATTAAAAGTTTGTTCTAGCCACATGAAATAGTCTGAGTGCACTTGAAAGAGAACAAAAGAAAACACAGAAATATGGAGATTTAAAGACGACTCCTTTCCTGCAGGCTGAATTCCCAGATAATTTTGACTTCATTGGGTTTTTTTAAAGTCTTTGTTTTCCAAAAGGCGGGTGCATTTTGCATCTCTGAGATGGTAGATGATTAATCAATGCTTGGGTAGAGACAAACCTAGAAACCTCTAGACAAGACAGGAGAAAGCCTTGTGAATGCATCACTCTCAAGTATCCTGTTGTGCCTGTGATTATCTTTTGGGATTGCTGCATATAGTTTCAAAGATATCATCAAGCCCTGTTCCTGCCAGAACTGCTAGACGGCAGCCCGTCAGAATTTTTAATACTGAGCACAGGAGCGGGGAACTTGGTTTGGCGGAGCCAGAGACACCCTACATTTCAATTTACTTAGCCTTTCAATCAAAGAGATTTCTTCAATAAGGGAACACGAGGAAAAAAAAGTAACAAAGACAACTAATATTTCCCCTCTCCAGCAGTGTCAGCCAGTTAATTAGATGGGTTCTATCAGATGATTAGGCAAACAAAGTTTTGATAGAAGTTTTATAGAGCATTCTGTAAGCTTAATCACGCTGGGAGCAGGAGGAAAGCTTCTGACAGAAGAGGAAAACACTCCGGTAGTAAAGGACTGCTGGGGTTTATTTCTGCTAATGATTTATCCTGTGCTTTTGGATTAACTGCTTAATCAGAAGACAGAGGTGGGTACTGGGACAATGTTACTCGCCTAGAAGTTGGATGGTCTAACTCTGTCTTCTGCCTTGCTCTGCTGAGTCCCTGTATGATCTTCACAGAGCTGCTCAGACCCAGAGCCAATACTCAGCTGCTAAAAGGCACTCTCCATCCCCATCATACTCGCATCCGTTCTGGGCAGAAGTCTGGGAAGTTTGCACATAAACATTTAGGTGGATATAAACTGAAGGTACGCAGAGGAATAGAAAGAAGTTTTAAGAATGGCCCTCTTAGGCTTGGGCCATGCTCAGAGACTCCACTCCATTTACCCACACATGGCGTATCTGAAGTGGGAGGAATTATCCCCACAGAGTGATGCTGTGGGGTGTTCCAGTCTGAAACGCGTCACTTCAAGGGCTATTGCTGCCCCTTTCATTTAAAGGAGGTTCTGCCAACTTTTGGAAATGTTGAAGTGCAAAGCTAGAAAAAAACCAAATTACTCGTGCTCCTCTTCAAGATTCTCCAGAAGTTTCAAGGTACATGTCCTGAATTACACTTACTGAAGGAGAAAACAGTTTAGACTTGTCCTGAGTGAAGATTGCATTTTGTGTAACACCTCATCAAATTTTTGCCTTTCCTCACAAAACAGATGGTTGGAATTTGGTCTTGTGCAACCAGTTAAAATCATAATAAATCATTTCTGCTTAGATGCAGTACATTTATCTCCATGTGATGCTGTCAGATGGAATCAATGCTTTTAGGTTTTAAGAACAAAGCCTTCCCTTAGAATGGTATTACTGAGAAGCTTGCAGAGTTTAGGAAGAAGTAATAAAGGATAAATTAAAAATCATCCTTACAACTTCTGAGAAAGCCAAGTGAGGGAAAAAAGATTGTACTACTGTCCCTTCCAAAATGAAATTGGTGTGTCCTCATCGTTCAAGCAGATACAACAGCTAGGAGCAGATATTGTATGCCAGTGGAAAGAATATATATTGCACACATAAAAGGCTGCAACATAAATTTCAAGAAATATGGGACTCCTTCATATAGGTAGGTCAAACTTTTCCCTCAAGCAGATAATTACAGGCTTGGGGTGAGTAAATCTTATTAGCCTCTCAGCACCTTATCTCCCCTCATAGAGACTGGTAGTAGATATATAGTAGATATATTCTACTTCAGTCACTTTCTGGATTGCATATTAGATATTGCCTTATGCAGTTTGGTCCTAACTATGACCATAGTATTTCACAGTGGAATGGCTATGGTTTGTCAGTAAATAGGTCATACCAGAGAACAGGGAAAAAATAAGTTTGGTACAGAGCTCTTCCCTTTATAGTATCACTGGATTCTGGCACAGCACCTTAATATTACAGTCTGGGACCTTGTTTTTGAGGGAGCAGGGCAGGTCGGGCCAGCCAAGGTCACCAGGCACCTCCACGGAGATGGTGATGGGCCAATGCCACGTCGGGACATCAGCCTGACCCCAGGCTGGGCTGAAATGGGGCTCCTGAGACTATGGGCAGGGTGGGGAAAGGCCCCGGGAGTGGCTGGCAGGGGACAGTAGGGCTTATCATGGCCCTCAGGGGCTGACAGTAAGGATTTTTCATCATGAATCACTTGACTTGTGTTGTTTTGCTCCAGAATGATACCAATATCCTTAGGCAGTCAGTCACAGCCTCTTGAGGATAACATACAAATGTTACTCACTGTGCCGTCCTCTGTGGGAGAAGAAAGGGGACGTGTCTCTCATGACCCAGGTCAAGTTCCAAGCAGAGTGACCAGGAGGAAGAGGAGGGCTGCTCGCTGGGAAGTCGGAAGTGCTCAGACCTTTCATTAAATAAAAAAAAAAAAAAAAGAAAAAGAAACATTATGTTTGACGTAGCTGTTTGTATAGTACACATCAAGCACAAAGATCTTCCACAGCTTTATAGACCATATGCAGTAAGCACCTATACTCACAGAATCCCAGAATGATATGGGGTTGGAAGGGATCTCTGGAGATCAGCTAGTCCAACCCCCCTGCCAAAGCAGGTTCTTCCTTCCGGGTAAGTGTGTGCAGAAGGAGACAGGATATAAATTGCTGTACATAGCAAAATTATCCCCACCTAGAAAAACTGTCAACTTTAATCTCACACCGATCCTAAGTTCTCTTTGACCTTTCATTCCCTCAATGTGTTGTTTTTCAGTTTTGTTAGCACGTGGAGATGCCATACGTGGAACAGGCCGACGTGTACCCACTTCCTGTTCAACAACCCAGGGCTTCTCAAAAATGCTTTTTGGGGATTAGAACACTACAGAAAAGGCGAGTATCCCTAAAAAACCTGCCCTAACTCTGCAAGACAATATTAGAGGTGCAGAGAGAAACAGTATCTGAAATAACACACAAGGTCAATGAGCAAAGCAGAACTCTATAAGCTTTGAAAGCACAGATTTTTCCCTGTGAATATTTAAGTTGGATTTTCTGAAGATGACAGGATCTTGAGTATTCTCATCTCATTTTCTGAGGTCTTCAGGGAAAAGGTAGGATTTAACTTTGTAGCAATACAGGCAGGCAAAATTCGTGTTTGGAAGGTTTGTTTGATGGAACAAAATAAACCTCTGGATTGCTGATACGTTCTGATTTCTCAGAGAAGCCATAAAGAATTTATTGTTCAGAAAGAAAATAAAAAGTGCTTTTTTTTTCTATTAAATAATATTTTTGTCAAGAATACTACAGTTGCTTACTTTAATTCCTTTACTTTCGGAGCAATGCTAAGCTACGCTGTAGTAACAGCAAAACAATTTGATAATACCCCCTAATAAAAGTTTGGTAAAGCTTTCTGTAACAATAGGAATTAACTAACTTAGAGCAATAACTAATTCAGAGTGCTAAAGAACTGTCCTCTTGAAGGGATAAATAGTAATGGATAATAAAAGACACATTTAAGAGGATGATAGTAAATATGGTAAATGGCTAAAGCCTTGGGGAAAATGCTGCTGTGATTCTGTTAAAGCTCTGCTTAGCCCTGCTTCCCATTTCCACTGACAAAAAACTTGAACATTTCAGAAGGACTCGTCAGAAGCTTAAATACCAAGCGTGAGTTGTGCCCTATCTCCTTCTCTGTGCAATCTCACTTTTAGCCCACTCCGGTAACCGAGTAACGGCAGCAAAACCAAGAGAAAAATAACCCTTCTTGTGTAAGAGCTGTAACTCTCGCTCATTGCTCAGAGCAATAATCTTCCAGGTAAGAATGGACTTCACGCTACATTGTAAGCTGTTCTTGAGTGGAAAAAAAATTAATATCCCTAATGGCTCAATTAAACCTGGTCTCTATGTGAAGTTACGGTACAATAACTAAATATTCCCCTACTGTTGTCTGGAATGTAGCGACACAGAAGATCAGGCCAGTGATTTATGAGGGTCGGTATCAAACCTGGTGTCCTGCCTTCAACTGTGAATGATGAAGTGATAAGTGACTACAGAATCACCTTTATATTGGCTTTTCCTTTCTAATGTAAAGACACAGCTGACGCGTCTTTCAGTAGCCCCTGATATGGCTGGTTGTGGCAAATAATGTCATGTTTCATTACAATAGTTGTAACAGTTGCTAAAAGCAAACTTTTCTCCTACAAATGTGCTTCACTTTGATGCTAACATAAAATAAAAAATAAAAGAAGAATATTAATAAAAAATGAGGTCCTGGTTTGAAAAGCAGTGCGTGTTTTGCCTGATATGAGATGTCTGACCGGTACCAATATCCCTGTTATATACACCTGTATCCAGCAACTCTCCAAAATGGGGAATGATTTAATATCCTAAGCACAGATCACGGGTCTCCCACAGACAAGAACTTGGGGGCCTCTTTAGCTCTAACAGACCCAAACGAATGGAGATGTCATGCCCTTAGTACTGATCGAGAGCCGAGTCTTGGGGTCACAACACTGTCAAAACTTCACTCAAACCTGAAAAACTGACCCACTCTCCCATCTCTGTTCCCAGGGCAAAAATCACCTGAGAAAAAGTCAGTGAGGTGCACTTCTCTCCCCAGCGCTGCAGCCACAGAACTCAAAATTAAATCACTGCTACCACCCTGACCAGGGATTGGTCCCTTACCTGGGAATCAGTAATACCACGACCGGCTGCGGTATCCCAAGTTCCCTGGAACCCCTCACCTTCAGAAAAACGCAGAGAACACGTTGCAATTCTTCAGAAATCATGCCTGCCTTCAGCCTCGGCTGAAGTGCTCCCCCTGACACCAACAGATGCAGTAAATTGAGATAAAAAAATAAAGCTGAACATCTGAGCAGAGAAGACAGGGCAGTCCAGGCGCCCGAGCCTCCCCTCTATCAGCAGTAAGAGGTGCATAAGAGATAACATAAAAAATTGAAAGGTTTTCTCTATTTTTAAAGAACGGAATGGATTCAGTTCAATTCATTTTAACTTAAGAACTGCTTTCTCTCATATGCTTTAGGATTAATTTTGGAACTTCATCTCAAATGATTTGCTTGGGCTATTGGTCTGAACTTGAAGACAAGAAGATTGTATCAGAAGTTATGAATCTTTCCCAATTAAGTTATCTTCAGAGAAAGATGCTGGGTAAAAGGTTTTTGTATAGCCAAGAGGCTACTCTTCACAGTGAGGAATGATTTGATTTCAGAATGAGCTATAGGTTAGGAAAAAGAGAGACCTTTCCTCTTCCACCTCCAGGGCATTTTACGTCCAGAAAGGTAATTACAGAAGACCGTATCAGCTAAACAAATGCTTCTTGTGCAGGGAGGATAATGCGAACGTAGACTACACCATAGCCATTTACAAAATAAAGTCTTTTTTCCCCCCTCTCCAAAACAATCCACATTGAAACCAAAAAGAACTAAGAAAGTTTTGTCTCCTTTTTAACTATGTTGACTTCCCACTCCAGTTATTTGTACCAAGGGTGCTCTGTCACTTGTCACCAGTAACCCTAACCTTTAAAAAAAAAATTAATGGATTAGCAACTGGAAGCTGACAGCTCCATTTTTAGTAGCTAAGAAGTATAGCATGGTACAACAGAGGTTTCTTTGATATTCCTGCCCAAAGGAATATCCAGGGCCAAATCATGACCAAAGGTACTCCATCACAGCTAGAAACATGCACCTGAAGAGAACATTTGACATTTCTGGTTTTAAACTCGTGCAAAGGAATCTCCTTAGGGGATGTGAAATTCTATTTTTTTTACCAAAAATCTTGGTGAGCAGAATGAAAATGGTTCATGTGTACTGAAGTCAAGCCTCAAGGCCACAAAGTCATTAAATAAAATATTTATGTATTATTTTAATGAAAAATACCTCTTTAATAGAATAACCCCGCATGTTCACATAAAAATGGAACAACAAGAAAATCTTTCTACCTGGGTCATTTTTAAACAAACAGGATTTCCTCCTTTTTTTTTTCCCCTTTCTGGAAGAAGGAATTATCCCCAGAAATTAACAAATGCAGTTTTCTAAAGTTCCATGCAGTGCAGAAACTTAACTGAAGTTTTATCAAAACACCCATGTCTTTTTTAACCAAAAAATGCACCTACACGTAACCGAATATTGTTTATTGCTACCTTGGATATTACTTTATTACTCAATGGATAACCTTTCTCGCTTTACTGAGGTGTGTTATTCCCAGTTTCTCTGTGGTAAATCTGAGGTGACAAACCTGCACGTACCCGTCCTCTGGATTTCAGAGTTGCAAGAGATGTGTAACTTAATAATTGAGAGCAACATGTACTTTCAGCTACATCTACATCTGGAAAAATATCTCAAAACACATTCCTATTTGTTTGCGTGGAAATCAGAAATCAGCGTTAGTAGTATTTGTGGCTCTGGTTTATAACAGCAATAAACACAGGACTTATTAGCAAATATTACAATGATGTGTTTAGAAACAGCCTCTGTCAAGATCTGGATTCTCCAGTCTCTGGGGGAGCCTGACATTTCAGAAAACATTATTCCAGTTCTAAGTAAAAGGTAGCAATTTTCCACGTACAGGAATATTACACAGTTATCTTTTCTTGTATTAGAAAAAAAAAAA
>VXAK01017653.1:22742-39547 GCA_013399435.1 Arenaria interpres
AAAAAGGCCAAATCTACTCAGGACAAAGCCAACTTAATTTCATTAAAACAAACCAAACAAAATCTTACAGGCAGCCAACTGCCCCAGGCACAGAAACCTCTGCAGACTTAGAACCATAGAATGGTTTGGGTTGGAAGGGATCTTAAAGATCATGGAGTCCCAACACCCTGCCATGGGCAGGGACACCTCCCACCAGACCAGGTTGCTCCAAGCCCCATCCAGCCTGGCCTTGAACCCCTCCAGGGATGGGGCAGCCACAGCTTCTCTGGGCAACCTGTTCCAGTGTCTCACTACCCTCACAGGAAAGAATTTCTTCCTAAGATCTAATCGAAATCTTCCTTCTTTCAGTTTAAACCCATTCCGCTCGTCCTACCACTCCCCTCCCTGATCAAGAGTCCCTCCCCATCTCTCCTGTAGCCCCTTTAGGTACTGGAAGGGGCTCTAAGGTCTCCCTGGAGCCTTCTCCAGGCTGAACAACCCCAACTCTTTCAGCCTGTCCTCAGAGCAGAGGTGCTCCACTTCTATGAACCAGAGGCAGATCCAAAACCACGGGGCCCTGAAGCCCAAAATCTCTATCTTGCAGAGCTCCCAGGACACTGCCATTTACAAAGCCCTTGCTGGCTGTGACCGGCAAGATGTTCAGGCTGGCCTCTGTCTGGCTGAGAGCGTACGCCCCAGAGGTCCTGAGCTCCTGCCTCCACAGAAGTCCTTAGTTTCAGGTTATTTTGGGGGTAAGAGGATGCAACCAGGGAAAAAAGACCATTGCCTGAGAATTCCCTTAAGCTCTTAGATTCACAACTGATCCTCACAATCATACTAACACTACTCATACAGCCTCTTAGAAACTTTCATTTTTCCTCTCTTCCCGTCTGCAAACATACTCAGTCATCCATGAAAGTGCAAAGAACGCATTATATCGAGGTGACCAAGCAGCAGCAAAACCAACAAACAGCCCAAGTAAACACTTTGTGAATAATCCATAGACTCAACTCTGCTCATACAAATCATTGTCTAAATGACATTCAGAAGCCAAATTCAAATCCTGTTTACAGTCAAGGCAGAGAAGGAGGGAAAGGGCAAGCTCATTCCATGCGGTTTCTTGCTCTGAATAGTTGCTGAGCTTTACTTCCATTAATGGGTAGATGTTCTCCAGGGTTTCTTTTTACCAACCTTTTCTAAAGTACAAAAACATTCACTGACAGTCTGTCAAGTTTAACTTTTTGGGTTGGAAAATATATTTAATAATGCATTATGTTACAATGATTTTATGTCATATTGAAAGCCTGATGAGTGCAAGTAAATGATAGTATGTGTGTCACCGAACCTGCTCTGGGTTGCTGCAGAGAAGAAATTTGCATTTAACTGGGCTGAAGCAGACCTGTGGGGAGTGGGTTCAGTCAGACGCACCGCGTGAGGCACAGAAATGATCAACAACCCCAACTGGCAGATGCTCGATGAGTAAATTTGGGAATAACATACACTTCCTGTACATGAAGCATGTGTCACTAATAAAACTGTATTTAACTCAACAACTGTGTTTTCCTTCTGGCCTTCACTACTTTTTTTTTTTTAATGTCTTTGTAAGGCTTATTTAAAATTTTCTTTTAACCCCTTTCCGATAGCAATGTATTTTTTTTTTCATCTCCTTTTCACAGGGAATATTAACTTTTGATTGAGAAAACCCAAATGCCTTAAAACTGACTAATCCAATCAAGCAAATAGGTGCTCCAGGGCCCCATTCTTTTCTACCTACCACATCCCATGGACATTTATCAATGCAAGGAGGGTCTGTGCTAAGTGTGGGAGATGTGGTCTGATCAGCAGACCTTGGCTCTGGAAGAAGAGGAGCACAAAACACCCAAATTACAATTCCACAAAAGCATTATGAGAGGGAAATATTAACAAAGTATCATGTGTTGTGATTCATTACAGGAAAAAAAAAAAAATCCACATTTTACTGTTAAGAACACAGGGGGAAACAATATTGTTTTCTTTGCTGCTTTCTGTGAATTCTTCTTAGTATTTGCATGTATATTGTAAAATCTAAGCTTATAATTTCTACTTTGAAAGCAAAGAGCATTAAGAAAAACAATTAAAATGACCAAACTGATATTCTACCCTGCTCAACTAATATAGTTTAAAAATATACTGCCACCTAGAGCATACATCTCAGATGCTCTGCAGCTGCTGAAGACCTGCCCAGTAAGACAAGATGGAAAGAAATCACTGATAAAGAGCTCGGGGTCCCAATTACAAACCAGACTAGGAATGGCTTGAAGCTGTTACTCGTCTGTGTGGGTACAAGAAACCTTTGAAAAAAATCCAACAGTGGACTGATCTTTGCTGCAATAATCTTTTACAGCGCAATTAAGCATCTCTGTGGGCCACATGGAGAGAACAAAAGACTCAATGTCAGTAACTGAACTGCTCTCAGCTCGGGTTTGTCCCCCACAAAAGCTGAGGCAGCATCAAGGGATGCGCTTCTCTTGCCTGTCTGGCTGCGGCTTCACTAAACAAAGGGGGAAAGCCCTTCTAGCAGCAAAGCTCCACGTACAAACACGTATCCAAAATTTTGGATGCTTGTGCATCATGTCAGCTTTTAGGTATTTTAGGATCACAACTGGAAAAAGGAGTGTTGAGGGGGGGGTGACTTCGTAGGGCTATGGCATTTCAACACAGGGCAATACCTCTCTTTGGACTGATAACCAATGCATCTGAGTTACTGACCAGTGAAAACCATTACAACCAGCTGTTTCCTGCAGCGCAGACAGACCCCCAGACACTGCCAACAGCAGGGAAGCACAAGATAAAGTCTGTGCAATTGGAAAACTTTCCACTAAAGTACTTCAGGTTGCAGATATTCTGGATTTTTCCCTGTACGTGTGAAAATAAAGTGATCTTTCCACAGTTGTCTGGGGTATTTGTCTGCTGTAGCCTAGAAAAACCTCCAACAAAACTGAGGGGCAGTATTAATGTTGGGTCCATGGGTGTCAACATGAGAGAGTTCCTCCATTCCCAGTCACGGGGAGCCCTTCCAGTGCTTGCTGGACTGGCCCTTAGAAGGCCTCTCCATCACAGCATTCCTCACCCAAAGGACTCCAGAGCAGTTTCTTACCAGTATGGTTGCTATACCAGTAAGATTCTCATCTGTTACAACTGGGGTCCCAATCCCACGTATTCTGTTCATCTATTTGCATGTCTTGGATTACATGTACTTCCCTTCAGTCTGTACTCAGCTGACATAACATCCAGAAACACAGTGGCCAGGCTTTCAAGGAGAAAAAAAAAAAAAAAAAAAGCAGTTGTTTTGACAGAGTTTTCATAATTTATCACACATACCAACTTCAAACCATACAGTGCCTTTACCTTGGATTTCTGTAGAGCTACTGCCATAGTTAACACATGCACCCAGTTGGAGTCTCTCATCAGATTTCCACACTTCCTAGATCGTTTTAAGTAGGGGGATTACAGGAAAAAAAGAAAAGAAACAAACCCAGAAACAACCTCCTGCTCTTTATACACGTAAAACCCTCTTTTGTACTACATTGGCTGTGTACTAAACCAGAATGCATATACAAACTCACACCTCTAAGCAGTTATTGCTTTATCACAGCTGCAGATACTCAGTGGCCCACAGTCCCTGCCGTGTTTAATACAAGCTCACATTTTTCTCAACATCTGCCTTTTTATCTGTCTCTTGTTTTCAAGGGGTGGCAATTCAATGCTCACTTAAGTTTTGTCTCCACATTTCTTAAGTTTTGGTGGATAAAGTTACATGCAAAAATTCCTCCACCATTTAAATGTCATGGCGATGAGTGTGTGAAGGTTCGGGTGCAGATCTGAGTCTTTGTTGTCTTCAGGACCTTTTAAAGACTTATTTGATTAGGATGAAAATGGTGGCAACTCACTTCTCCTCCCACATTTTTATACCACGTCCATCCATCTCTGAATATGCTCATAACAAAGCTTAGGGAACATCCTGGATTCCAGCTGGAAGGGGGACATCTACAGTCACACATGTACTGAGCATTTAAAACTCTCTTGCACTGCAGCATTGAGCTTGGATGGGTGCGGAGAGGAAAAAAAGGCTCATTTTCACACACCTATTTCATACCTGAAGGAAGAACAAACTGTCTTCAGTATGATTTCTAATACAGACACAAGACATTTCAAAAGGTCCCAGTTCAGCCTGACTTAAATTGGGAAGAGTCTTTACTTCACTCCATTCGATTCATCCAGGTTTCCCTGGGAACTCACATTCCCTGTATCCCATACTACTGCTACGTATACCCCTTTCCTTCACAGTGCTCCATCCTTCCTCCTCAAAGAGCATGGGGCGATGCCCATGGGCCACTCATGCACCACCTGGCATAAGCCCACCTCAGGAGCAAGCCAGCTTCGTTCCGCTGCCTGGAACCATCCAAGAACCACAGCTGCAAATGGTGGCCAGTAAATACTGGTTATTTGGGAGAAAGCAACAGCAGTGGCAGAAGTCAGCTTTATTTTCCCTCATTGCTGTCATTATTACGATTACTGCTGCTGTGAAAGGAGGGAAATTCTATGCTTATCGCACAAAGATAATGTTGGCAGAAGGCTCAATAATGGTTCCTCACATAGAAATACAAATCTAGGCGCTTTTTTTAAAAATCAGACGTTTCTATCCCTTCACATTTAAAATAGGCACAAGCAAAGGAAATAAAATACAGGAACTTCAGGTAAAAAATGGAGAATTCCTGGTACAAAAGAGGCAGAAATTCCGAAGTGATGTCTCCCATAGAGAACGTGCCTTGACTGTACCACACAGACAGAGGGAACACCTTCAGAAAGGTCACTGCAGCTCCGGAGGCTTTGTCCGGCTTCAAGACAGGGAATAATTCTCAAACCTTGCAACCCAAAGATGGCATTTTAGAAGAAGAAACTTTTCAAATATGCCTGCCACAGCAAAACATAAAGTGAACACTATGAAATTATACGAAAGCCTACATATGTACAACAGACACAAACCGTGAAGCAGTGACAGTTATGAATTCCCTGCCGTTCCTATGGCTAAAACTATTTATTTGCTGCATTAGGCATTTCTGTTAAGATATAGTGTTGCAGAACAACAACATACGTGCAGGCTGATTTGGTACCAGAGAAAATATTAGACATTTGTTATTGATAGGCAAGCTGCATTATTTCTAGAAATAGCAAAAGGGTGCAATGACTATTTCAATCTAAAACACAGCTGTCTTGGCAGTAACAATAAAAACTACTTCATATTCCCTTTACTGGGAAAGATGCCAATGTGCTTATATTGTCTATTTTCACTGCAACATTTAATTTTGCTTAAGGTAAAGGACAGCATCTCTGACTACAACTGTGGGGTATTTAGATGTGAAAGTACTTCTCGAGAAGTTCTGCAAATGCTGCCAAAATGAAGGCATAAAGCACCTGGGCGCAGCACAAGAAACCCCTGTGTTCCCCCAGATAGACACCTCCGAGTTGAGATTGTAAAAGGGAAGTTACTCGTCATTCTCTTTTTCAGGTGCAAAAGAAAGATGAGAAGCAGTATCTCTGGACATACTCCAATTTTAGTTGTTTTGTGTGTGTGTGGTTTTTTTTACTACTGCAGCACAGTTTTTCTCTGTATAAGCTGCTTTCCAAAGATCTGAAATGTTAATTAATCCTCAGCATTAACATAAAAGAAGTGCATGATGCTGTAAAGCAGCTGATACCACCAGCCACCACCGTCCTCTGCTGCATGGCACCGGAGTGGTACAAAAGATGTGATACGAAAGACTGTCCTTGAGCTGGAATGCCGTATTTTGTATCATTTACTAGCTGTAAAACAACTAGTAGAAGACATGATAGAAACCAGATAGAAAAAATTGGACATGCCAAATTTGTTGCAGAATTATATAGAATCATAGAATGGTTTGGGTTGGAAGGGACCTTAAAGATCAGGGAGTTCCAACCCCCTGCCATGGGCAGGGACACCTCCCACCAGACCAGGTTGCTCAAAGCCCCATCCAGCCTGGCCTTGAATACCTCCAGGAATGGGGCAGCCACAGCTTCTCTGGGCAACCTCTTCCAGTGTCTCACCACCCTCACAGGAAAGAATTTCTTCCTGAGATCTCATCTAAATCTCCCCTCTTTCAATTTTATAACCATTACCCCTCACCCATCTTATGTGTAAGGGTGCTAAGAAACTGTGGGATTAAATGACCTCCTCAAATTCACATTGCAAAACGGTAGCAAAGTTTACAAAACAAAACAGCCTTTACTGTTTCCTTCTCCCCAGGGGTCCCCAGAGGTCTCCCCAGAGGTAGGCCAGCCCTGTCTCTGCCAAATGACTTCACTCCTTCTTCACTCCTATCTTGTGAAATTCTGCGCATCTGGAACAGGGCCAGTGTGTGAATGGGGCTTTAATCTACACAAAAATAAAATAAAGCATTGGAGGAATATCTAGAAGGACAGTAAGATATTTTATACTGATTTTTGGTTTTGATTTTTCCCCAAGTTTATGTCTACTTAAATCCTTTCCTGCAAAAGAGAAAACTTTGCTTCTCTTTCCCTCCAGAACCTGCACTGTTCAAAAAGAATTTCCCAAAGTGATTACTGAAAGGCTTGTAAGAGAAATGATTACAAATGGCTGAGTTAACTGCTCCGGACGGCCTCATCAGTCATCGTAATGCGGTCTCAGCACCAGCCTCATCAGGACAGGCAACTTGTCATGACAGATGACACCCCTTCAAGAAGCCTTCCTCCCATGGCTTTTCCCCAAGAAAGTCCTCCTGGGGTAAGGTGCTTGCAAATAGCAGTCCCTAAGCAATAATCAAGGAGGAATCATCACCAAAAGCATTCAGTGTCAGGCTTTGGGGTTTTTTTTCCAGTTTTACCTTTAGTCCTTGAATGTGGAATGTTTTATCTTCATGCACATCTTGAAATCAAAGTACTTTCGGCTGTTGCTCTAAAGGGGAATTTAGAGATGATGATAAGAGCACTGAATTAAGAGAGAGGAGGCCAGGAATGGCTGAGACAGCACTGCCAGCCCCACGCTACTTTTCCACCACCAGCCTCAAAAGCTGTAAAACAATTTGCCATCTATGCCTCATTTTCTGCATCTAGGCAAGGAAGAGTATACAGACCTCTATTTTAGTCTGCTATGGAAACTGGTAAGTTGAATTTTTTAGTTACACAGCACTTTCTGTGATGAGCATCACACTAATACCCATTATAAATAAAAGCCAACTCATCATCCCACAGATACTGTTTTGTGAACTGGAACTCAAGAGAGTTAATTCCATTCCCAGCTCTTCTTATCTGCAGTGGGATCCAAGATAAATTGCGTAGTTTCTCCTTTTGCCTTGTTTTTTCTGCTACCGAATGGAACTAGTAATTCTCACTGGGCTTGGGCATCCTTGGATAAAAAGCAGTAAATATTTTTATGAAGAAATGTCTAGGCAAAGTCTTCAAAATATTATTTCCCTTAAACTCTATCTGTTGTCCTGTTCCTCACATACAGTTTTTACTCTGGCGAGGGTAAAAAGCTTGTTTAAGAAGAACAGTTGGCTTCTTAATGACACATATCTCAGTCACAGTGAAGAGGCAAACTATGTGCAATGAACAGTTTGTTTGGGAAATCTGGCACTTGTTGGCTGTTTGCAAATTGTTCACGGACAGACCGCAGTTGATGAATACTTTGAAATTACTCAAATATTTACTGGGAACAGATTTCAGCCCTTGGGGGTTTTTGTTTGTTTGTTTTGTGTGGCACTCCAGCTATGCACCAGTTGGTCTTTCAAATGCCCGTGGTACTGAAGAGGAGCTGAATCCGAGCAGCAATCTGAATTTCTGTTTTGCAGGAAACTCCATGTCTTCTCTTTCTTTCCATCCCACAGGTTTTGAATGAACAAGAATAAATCTGAAGTTTTTTGGAAAGAAAATCTTATATAGGAAAACAGCTGGGGAGCAAATGCTTTTGTGTAAAGGAATTAAAATTTAAGTGTTTCATGTCAAATTTACAGTAAAGTATGCTATAGTACAGTTGCAAATGAAGTAAATGATCCAAATGCTTCTTTGTGGTAAAGTCAAAACATTTCATTTTCTCCCAGACTGAAAAAGACCCTGGTATTTTGTGTAAATTGATATATTCCCATAGGAAGCCTAGTTTTCAAAATGATATTTCCTGATGGAAAATCTGACATTAGAAAACAACTTAAGTAATTCTAATTTCTTATGCATCTGACAAGATAACACTTGGCTATGCAGCTGCCAGAGCACCTCGCTGGGAATCCCCTGACAGGGACCTTGAACTGGAGAAGCCAGTCTGAAAAAGAACTCACGAAGAGTCAGTGGGGTCTTTTAGAAAATCTAGTAAATTTTTAGTAAAGAGCAAAACAGAACGAGCACAGCTATGATAAACTCATAAAAAATTCAAATGAAAGAAATTCCCTATCGGCCACAAACTTCAGATGGATATTTATTTTTATTGACAGAGAGAGAGCTGTGTGTCAGAGACAGCACAACACGCTGTGGGATTTACAACAACAGGCTGATTCCCCACCAGAACGATGCCACTGCTCCTTATATCCATACCCTTCCTTGATAACACTGGCAGGCCGTTTCAGGATGAAAACCACACATTTTACTTTCCTTTGCAAAAAAAAAAAAAAAAGAATAAAAAATTCAGCCTTTCTGTTTCCAAGCTGCCTGCACCTGTAGTTCCAGCTGCACCTTTAGCCATCTGACAGAACCAAAGGCAGTGGGCTGAAGTGGCACGTGCGGAGCTGCAGAGCCACTCTCCACGTTTGTGTCCCATCAGGGAGGCAAAAGCATTCAGCCTTTTCATAATTTCTGGTTTCAAACTGGGAGAAGTCCTTTGAAACAATCAGTTTTACAAACCGCCTTTCTCTTTCCAAGCTCTGTCTAATATCCCTCCTGTCAGTGACAGCATCAGCAATCACAGAAACTATCGGGTGAGGAGTTGGGGTAATTTAAAGGTTGGTTTCGTACAGCTTAGCAAGTAGAAATCAACATCAGCCAGTATGACCTTACCCACCAGCCCTCTAGAATTCATTAACAAACTGACCGAAACTGTCCTACTTTGCACATGACAAAAATCACCCTAGATTCAACCCACGAAGATGATGCGTAATAGATCTTAGAGACTCATATCCGCACTTCTACCTAAGAAAAAAATGCTTTGAGAAGGTAAGCAACCTTCTTTCCATCCCATTTGCTAGAAGAAATCCAGGTGAGAAGAAAAGCATAGAGTACGCTTTTCTCCCATGATAACTTTATCTCAGGGGAGACTCTTGTCTACAGAAAGAAACCACCATCCTACAGACACGTCGCAACTTGCAAAGAGAGGGAAAGATACGAATAATTTGATAAAGTTTCTGAATCATACAAAGGTGATCAGATGATGCAAGAGAACAGAGCGTGGTAACAGGATTTTTACCACCAAATCACTAACTTCACTACCTGGCAATCCAGACAGCTCTCATACAACGTGGTGGTCAGGGACCTGTTTTCTCTGGAAGACTTGACCCACATTTTGATGATAATAAGGGCCCCTGTAAGATATTTTAATACCAACAGCATCCTCACTTTCATCCCAGGCGCTCTTCAGTGCTTATCTGCCCTCCCTCTCAGGTGTCCCTAAGCCATTACAGCCTCCTGCTCATGGATGTCCTGTAGTTGTTCTTCTGGGTTGCTAGAAGCAGTACTCAGGAACTGGGCATATCTGCTTCAGTTTTGTTTTATTTCTTCCCCTCCCTTTCTCTGCTGAAGAAAAGTAGAATCATAGAATGGTGTCGGTTGGAAGGGACCTTAAAGATCATCCAGTTCCAACCCCCCTGCCATGGGCAGGGACACCTCCCACCGGACCAGGTTGCTCAAAGCCCCATCCAGCCTGGCCTTGAACACCTCCAGGGATGGGGCAGCCACAGCTTCTCTGGGCAACCTCTTCCAGTGTCTCACCGCCCTCACAGTAAAGAATTTCTTCCTGAGATCCAATCTAAATCTCCCCTCTTTCGGTTTAAAACCATTCCCCCTTGTCCTATGGCTCCACTACCCGCTAAAGAGTCCCTCCCCATCTCTCCTGTAGCCCCCTTCAGGTACTGGAAGGGAATCTAAGGTCTCCCTGGAACCTTCTTTTTTTTTTTTTTTTTATATCCCTGCTCCTGCCCCATTCCTGAGCACAGAAGGCATGGGATTTCTCATGCCATTGAGAGGGACCTACCTGCTTGGATGTGGTCCAAGAGGCAGCTCTGGCCCTGAAGGCAGGTCCCCCTGGCATTTAGCAGCCAGGTGCCCCTTACCAGGGCAGAGCTTGGTCTGGAGCACCTGAAGGACACTAAAGGGATGGTCGGGTGTTTGAGCAGCCTGATTCCCACAGTGAGGGACTGAGTAGGTTCTCCTGTGGATGAAAGGTGCCTCAGTCCAGCTCATGCAGATTTTTCAATTTGTAGTTGCCATCTCAGATGCTTATGCTCCCTGACCACCCACAATCTAACACTTATCAGGGAAATAGAGCTAACTTGTCCAGTCTGCCCTTACTGCATTTCTAAAAATAGTAATTAACCTGTTTTTCTTCTCCTCTGCTATCTCTGGAGTGCACCTGCTTACACAAGGTTGATCAGAATCCAGCTCACTACTCACAGGAATTAACATCATTATCTCCTTGTACAGACTGTCTGAGCTGCAAACTCAGTTCCCCTGCTCTCAGTTTTAATCTGCCAGTAGTTCTTCTGCTTTCTGACCACTGCAATCCTGGGCTGCGTGTGGGAGCATCAAGAACTTTCCCTCCTTCCTCTCTGTTTCCTATTCTGAAAGGCAGCCTGCCCTGCTTCTCAGGGCACTGTCCTCCATGTCTCCAGCAGGACCCAAACCTGCCATGTCCACAGTGACCAGCTGGAGCTGGAAGCTTCCTGCAGCGCATCCACTAAAAGCAAAACTAAATCAAATCTCTTCAGTCCAACTCTCTTGAATATTGAGGTGTCCAAAATAAAAATCTAGTCTGGAATGCTGGTGTGGAAGGGATCTGTATCATCTCACGTCCAGCAGCTGCAGAGTGTGATGCCACTTCTATTGTAGCCTAAAAAAGGATTTATCACAGACCTATCACCATTGACAGGTCAATCAGAGTGCTGTAATCAAAATCCAAACTGCCACCTGTAAGTCTATTCTTGTAGACAATCAGAATTGATATGGGATGAAATAAGTGAGATTGCTCAGAATTTCATCTAAACTTTTTAAGATAATCTGTTTGGCTTCCTTCCCCCACGCCCCCCTTTAATTGAGTTCCTCTCTCTTCCAGGCATTGCTGCTTCTCCAGTAATACAGATTCAGGCTGTATCTTTACCAGCCACAGAAAATGCTGCAGGCACATGGGTTCTCCTCTGGTTTTTCACCCAGTTTTGCCGGTGTTGGAGGTCAGTATCCAAATGATCACCTCCTTAACCAAATTGAGCGACACCTCCCAATTTTTAATACAACTCTACTGCACAGAAATCAGCTGTGTAAAAATATTATAATAGGACTTTATATTAATGCAGCGACAGTACTCAGCTGGACAATAAAAAATGAAGTAATTTCCTAACCTGCAAACCTGGCCTAGGGTCAGAGTTAAACTGGGTTTCTCCTGTCCTTGTACAGTGTACATAGTAGCTGTAAACTGAAAAAAAAAAAAAGAAAACAAAACTGAAAATCCTGTAAACTGAAATAATGGTTTCAGTAAAACCTGTGCAGTCCCAGTGCTTTCAGTGGTCTGGGTGGGTTACTCACCAGAACCTGGGTTAACAGCACCAACACTGAGAGCGCTCAAGTGTCTGAGAGCCTCCGTGCTGTGTCAGCTATTATTTTTGGTGGATATAAGATAGGAAAGTGGAGATTCCAGCTTGCTCAAAGCTGAATTGGTTCTGCAATGCTAATAGAAGTAAAAAGCAATAAAACCCATCATGTTGTCACTAACAGTTTTTATATGTTCCTGAATGTACACGGGGAGTACTCTATTGATTAAATAAAGGCCTTTTTTGAATAGTCATTCTCTAGAGTAGAATAGCATTTTAAGATTGGTAGTGAATTGCATTTGTTTGGGGATTTCATCAGGATGCTGTGGCATTTATGATTTTAGCATGCTCCAGCCCTGCAGTAAGAGCAAAACATCCTACAGTACCTGCCTGCAAGGTTGGTGTGCAGTGGGAGCAACATTCAGCATAATCCATAGCTATTGTGGGGCCAGAAGCCAAAGATTTTGCTAATATAGAAAGCTTCCACGTGCTGGCTAAACATCAGGGATATACTTTACTGAAGAAATTAAAAAAACAACTCTATGTGGTTTAAGCATTATCTCTACTGAGTATTTTACTAGTGGCTGAGCTCCAGGCAACACAGAACTAGTAAAAAACCTCAATCCAAGTGGGATACAACCTAATGCCTGCATCCTCCAGCAGAATCCGAGAAACAAAGTTTCCTCTGTCGATGTATTGATTTTTCCAAGCTTGGATCATTTTTTTTCCGAACAAATATTGTTTGGAACTTAACTTCAACCTGAAATGGTGGTGGTAGGGAGGAATGTAATATTTGTTTCCTTTTCTGTTTTTAACTAAAGTAAGTTGTGACCCACAGGTACACACGATCTAAAAGAGCCAGAGGGGTAAGTTTACTCACTGATGAAAATGAAGACAGGAAAGGCTTTCAGACCAGTGAGTTTCCCTAAACTCAAGGAAAACTCTCCTTGTAAAACATTTCTAAAGAAACGTCTTGCTAAATTCAGCAAAATTAGTGGAATTACATGGAGGATGAACAGAGGCCACTCGCGCTTAGATTTATTTTTCAATTTAGACTAAGTTTTGTTTTAAAATCAAGCGTGTGGATGGATGACACCCCCGGCGGCGATACAGGCTGGGGACTCCCTGGACAGGGAGCAGCTCTGCTGAAAGGGGACAGGACTGCATCAGGCTGGACATGGGCCAGCAGGGCTGCAGAGATGGCAACCAGCCTCCCTGGGCTGTTATCAAGATCATAGACAGTAGACTGAGGGAAGTGATTAGTCCCCTTGTCTTGGCACTTGTTAGACCACTGGATCCAGTTTGGGACACTCAGTACAAGAAAAACATTGGCTAACTGGAGGGAGGGAGTTCAGGGGAGGCCAACAAACTGGTCAGGGCAGGAGCACCTGCACTGTGAGGAAAGGCTGTGGGACTGGGGTTTGTCCAGCCAGGGAAGCGATGGCCTAGGGAGACCTAACAGCATCCCGGCACAGCTCTGGGGTCCTCAGCACAGGAAGGACATGGACCTGTTGGAACTGGTCCAGCAGAGCGCCACAAGGATGATCAGAGAGCTGGAGCTGACCTCTCCTACAACAACAGGCTGAGAGAGTTGGGGTTGTTCAGCCTGGAGAAGAGAAGGCTCCGGGGCGACCTTATAGCCCCTTCCAGTACCTAAAGGGGGCTACAGGAGAGGAGGGACTCCTGTTCAGGGAGGGGTGCCATAAGACAAGGGGTAACAGTTTTAACTGAAAGAGGGGAGATTTAGATGAGATCTCAGGAAGAAATCCTTTCCTGTGAGGGATGTGAAGCACTGGAAGAGGTTGCCCAGAGAAGCTGTGGCTGCCCCATCTCTGGAGGTGTTCAAGGCCAGGCTGGATGGATCTTTGAGCAACCTGGTCTAGTGGGAGATGTCCCTGTCCAGGGCAGGGGGGTTGGAACTCCATGATCTTTAAGGTCCCTTCCAACCCAAACCATTCCATGATTCTACCCCCAGCACTGAGGGCAAAGTGACTGAGAGGCAGAGCCAAGCTCAATGCAGAGCTGCACGGTTGGAGAACAACAGACATGGCCATAAATTGGAGATGGCAAGGCTCTTACTGGACATAAGAGGGGGGGAAAAATCCCTGTAGGAATGACACAACAGTGGGACAGAGGCCAAGAGAGGATGTGCAGGTTTTCAAGTCCTGACTGGTCTGAATTCAAGATTGGCCCTCCTTTGAGCAGGATGCTCAACTGGAAACCTTCCACCTTCCCTTGCAACCTAAACTGCTTTAAGATTCTATGAAAATAATTGTTGTGAGCCATAGCTCATTTTCAAGATAAATGAAGAGTCATCAGTCCTCTTAGTTAAGAACATTATGACTTCTGATGGTTTTGCAGAAAACCTATTTTGAATGCTTTCCATCAGTGAAAGCACAAAAGCAAAATTCAGCTTTATTGAATTCCAGCAGGTCAGCACCAAAATATATTGCCTACATCCCTTTTCTGGCTTCCCTGGGTAGTTTGAGGCACTCAGTAGCTTCGTTTTGCAAATGCGGTACCAGACAGTTTAAGCGTCCTGCTCATGTTTGTAGAGATTGGTATCAGAGCCCAAAGCTAAAAGGCACAATTTGCTCTTATTTTGCACCAGAAACACACCTTCCAAGTATTTGGGGAACATTTTGAATGCTTTGTATGTTACACAGAACCTTTGTATAATGTTTATAAGGTTTTCAATACAGCTTCTTGGTGCTTCTTTGCAGAATAGAATACTGTATAATTCGCTACTGAGAATAGCAGAGACTCAAACCTCAGCACTGAGCTTTAAAACAAAAAAAAAAATAAACAGAATTTCCTCTTCTTCATTTTTGCTTTTAGTTCTATTTGTGTTCTAGGAAACTGGCCTAATAATGCCACAGTAATTCTATAAGTACAGCTTAATCTTAAACAATAACAACAAATGAGTTTCATTTGATCTGTTCAAACACAGAGTGTGTTTGACAAAAGCGCCGAGGGCGGCTGGTGTTAGAGGGATATTGGCAAAAGCTGTTTCCTGAGTTATAGAAAGGAGGAAAGGAGACCATTTTTAGCATTTGCTGAGGCAGTTGCAGCAGATTAACTTTAGATCAATGAGTTGCTTGATTATTCTACTTCACTCTCGAGTCTCTTTCAAGGCTTCTCTTTACCGACCAGGAAAATAAATATACAAATTTAAAACACTCTTTATCTTCATTCACAATGAAGGGATTTTTCAAAAGCGACTGTATGTCATCTGCAGCACGGCAGAGGTGCCAGAGTGTCACTGGGTGTCACTAACTACCTGGTGATGCACCCAGAGGCATTTTCAGAGGGGCTTTGACAACTCTGCCTTCCCGGGGCTGTGCCTGTGTTCTAGCCGAGAAAGAGAGAAAAAGTACATGAATACTATTTCTGCTTATATGAATCCCTCTCAATCTAGACTACCCCAGTAACTTGTTTCCCTTTTTCTCCTCCTTTCACCTGTGCTACCCCATCCCTGGCTCATGAGTCATTTGGAGGACTTGCAAAATATTATACCTGCCTGCACGTACGCCAGTCCCACCTTGTGCTCAGCAGAGCTTGGAAAATGTCACACTGGGGAGCTCAGACCTTCAGCTGGCACAGCGAGTGCCGCACACACTTGCAACCACGTTGAAAGGCATCACCTTTTCCTTTCAGCCAACTGTCTGCTCAAAGATCCCTAAATCTGCCTTTCCAGAGCTCCTTACCTCTGGCTCCAGCCTTCCTGACTCCGTCTCGCTCACTCGCCCATCCTTCTCGGGTCCAGCTGCCTTTAAGACTCAGTATTGCTGTACCCAAAATCTTTCAGGTAGGCAAAAGAGCTGACTCCTCCACATCAACCATCGGTTGGAGTCACCCTCAGTCTTGGCCAGGATTGCACCAGCCTCCGGACCAGAAGGTTTCTAGGAAAGCCTTTTCTCCAAATGCTGAACACAGCTTGATATCTGGCACTAGAATACTGTGAGACTGGCAAACCCGTGCCCTCTGATTTTAGTAATGTTTTAACATGAATACTACTGTAGAAACTTCCAGGCCCCACTTCACTGTCTTAAAAAATAATCTATGGTAATATTTTGAAAGCTAATTTCCAGTAAAACTATCTCTAGAACAACCTGCTGCAGCAGGTAAGACTTCTTATTCTTCAGCAAGTAGAAGAATAGTCTGAGTTTCATGTCATTATTTTTCGAAGCTATGCCTGCTTCAGAGATAAGGTCTGCTTAGCAGACAAAAGTTCCTCTACCTTTCTGTGGCCATCTGCCTATGCCCTGGAGCAGAACTTAAACAATCTTGAGTTTGTTATTTTTCCCTTTGTTCAGCTTTGATTTGTTGAATGTTTAAAAGAAGATATACCATCCCTTTCTGGACTGACATCAGGTTCTTAATGAGTGCTCTGAGATTTCTCCCTTATCTGGCAAAGTCCTCTGTCCTTTCAGTTGCATAAAGTAATGGAGTTCATAGTCATATAAATGCACTAGTGTTGGGCAATGTGGTGAACAGACTTATATATTTGTACAACACCCCAAACAAGCATCATAATGTTTTATATCCTCACAACTAAGAAGCCACTGCTACAATCATTCGCTCATCCCTGTACAGAAGATATCCATTACTCCTAAGAGCGTGAATAAAAAGTTTACCAAACTGAGAGACGTAGTAAAACAACAGTTAACAACCAGATTTAAAAAAAAATAATAAAGCAAATGCGATAGAAACTTACTGTATCTTCCAATGCGTACATTAGAACATAGGCACGATAAACTTATCCCTTCCTAGACAAATGTTAAGGACTTGGGAGCAAGACTCCCGGGCTTACCATATTCCGAGTTCTGACTTTCACTTCTGTTTCTGCCTGTGATGGCCTTCTACAAATCTTCTAACCATCTAAGCCTTGTTTCTCTTCTGGTGTGTGTTTTGGGCCACCATTTAAGCTTGCAAACACTAAAGAGGATATGCTAAAACTTTGCATTGTTCTTATACTACTTAATATGCACATTTAATATGATGTGCTTCAGCTGGGCTAATTGTCCT
>VXAK01017655.1:2347-28065 GCA_013399435.1 Arenaria interpres
GGCCTTCCCCGCGCTGCCGCAGGCCAAAGAGGACTCGGAGGTGAGCGGCGGTGGGGAGTTGGCCAGGGGTCTGAGGAGAGAGCGGGCCCTCCTCCGCGTCCCCTCTTCGCCCCTGTCCGCCCCCCCCGCCCTGCCCTGAGGGTGACAGTCCTCCCCGCTGTCCCCCTTTCCCCTGGGCCCCACTGGGCCTCGCTGGCCGTCTGCCTGCTCTGGGGGCTGGTAGCCAGCCTCGCCTGCTGAAGAGAGGGTGCCTGCTGTCACAGAAGCCCTCCATCCGGTTCATCTCGCCTGGTTTTTGCCCTCTGGTGGTGGCCGCCCCTCCTTAGTTTGCTGTCCCTAGTGTCCCCTCTTCCCTGCTTCAGGGTGTCATGGCCTGCCTGTTAGTGGCCCTTTTGCTTTCCTCTCCCCTTTGTATGGTCACCAGTCCTGTCCTCCATCTGCTGCTGGCTGCCAGCTTGCTCCTTTTTGTACATGCAGAAAGGTGCCTGCGCCTCCCATTCCAAATAGTTGGTGCCTACTAACTCTTAGACACTCAAGCAACAATTTGGCACTCTAGTGAGTCTGTTGGGGAGGCATTTTTACAGTGTTCGTGAGCCAAGACTTCTCTGCAAACTAAGACAGGTGGCAATATCTGCTAAGACTAAACTGCACCCCGCGTGGTGTCAGAGGAGTCGGGTCAATGTGGTGTCTGATTTCTGAACTTGGCTTAGCTTCTCACCCTGGATACTGGTGCTGTATTTCCATGTGTCACAAACAGCCCTGAGCGTCCTGCTTTGATAGCGTTAGGTATTTAATGCAAAATGTCACAGCGTTCATGCGGGGAGTTGACAGTGTCTGAGCTCCTCAGAGGTCTGTAGATTGTTGCATATTTCATGAACATTAGCATTTATTTGTTTTAATGGAGTTATGCTTGAGTGCTGTTATTGTGGTAAGTTACCTGAAATACGGAATTTAATATGCTGGGGTTTTTTTTGGCTTTGTTGTTAAGATTTAATGCCCTCTTCGCCTCATAGCTGTGGAGGTATTTACAAGTCACCTTGATTGCTTTCAGAAAGTCGTAATCAGTTGGTATCTGAACACAAATTGTATACCACCCTGTGAGGCTTTTAATTTGTTTGTTTTTAAATATCTTTTCTTTCTGGAGAAACTGATCATATTATCTACAGTTACATCTGAAAATGGCTAAGTAAATTAGCCTGGATGGCTTTTTGAACCTGTTTGTAACTAGATTGGCTAAAAAGGAGCGTGCAGTTAAAATAGTTTTAAAAACAGAGGTCACTGCCAGTCGAGCAGCTCTTAGCTGATGAAAACTGAAATCATAATTTGGTGTCCTTGGAGTGGATTTTATTGTTTGCCATTTTCATGTGCTTTCTCTCAGTAGTATAATGTATAAAATGTTAGAGTTTCACCCACCACAAGACCATAGCGGAGAATTTCAAGCACTATTTTTAAAAACTGTAAGGTAATTTTTTTTTTTCAACAACTTAGATTTGTGCCTGACGTGGTCTAAATACACTATATTTAATATTTGGGGGAACAGAAAAGTTAAAGCCAGTGTGAGAACACTGGGGTTCTTGTGGAGTTCACTTGTCAAGCAAAGGGTAAGATACTTCAGCCTTGGGCCTTCAGCCCAATCCTTAAGAAGATGCTTTGGAAAAGCAAACTAATTAAACTAAAATCATTCTGCCCACAAAAGGTAGTTATTGATGGAAAGCTGAAGATCATGTCTTGTGTCTTGTTGTGAAGAGGCTCTTTAATGAGGAGTACTGTCTATTATTTCAGCAAGTTGGTTGTGTATGGTTTAATGCTGTCTTGGTACATTTGATTTCAAGATATTGGGGGGGAAGTGGAAGAGATAAATCTTGGGGAATCCCTAGTTTAGTTGCGGATATAGGCTGCTCCAGAGTAAGTGTGACTTTGTGGCTGTTCTAAGGCAATCAAACTGCCACCCCCCAGCTCCCTTCTCCCTGCTGACACTAGTAACCATGTGACAGCTTAAATAAGAATTAAAAAAAAAAAAAGACAAATCAGTGAGCTGATCTGGTTGACTGCACAACTTCACACTCCCTGGTGCTGGCACAAGGAGAAGTCAGAGAGCGGGCAAGGCTGTCTGTTGAGGGGGTGAGAGTAGTCTGTGGTTGGATTGACTTGGCAGACTGCAGAAATGTACTCGAGATAAATAGGTCATTTTCTGGCCTGTAGATTGTTTACGATGTCCCTGATTTCGTATGCAGTATTACACATTGCTGGATTTTTCAACTACTTGGCTATTGGTACGTTTCGGAGCTTGTGAAATGCCACGTTAAGAAATGCTGGTGATATTTATCAGCTGGAGCGAGTTATGCCTTCTTTGCATTCCTGGTCTGATACCATCTCAGCAATTAATGGATCAGAAGTTTGTTCTTTTGAGTGTTCTTAGTGACAAGTGTCACTTTTTTTTTTTCTGCAGTTAGTGTGCACTTAGAGTTCGTTCAGGTGGTGAAACAATATTTGTTAGAGGTCAAGCACAGACAGGTATTTGCCAGCATCTGCCACCCTTCAGCACAGCCTGTGTCAGCGCTGGCTGGTGGTGCTTCCTCTGGTCTGCTCCGGTGCGCTGGCTGTGGCTGGGGTGAATTGTCCAGTTCTGCAAGGTGAGCTAACGATGGCCAGGATAAGCCAGCTTCTGTCTTTCACTGGTGAGTCTACGGTAGTTAAAAGCTGAACTCCCTTTTTACAAGTCCTTATGTCATCCGAGTGTTTTCTACGTTTAATTTTTAGATATTCAACACGTAACTCGTCATTCTTGCACGGCTTTTCTGGTGGATGCTGTGAACATCTGTAAACTCTACGTGTTCTTTTACAGTTGGTGATAGGGAATATGTCAAAGTCTTATTAGTAATAGTGATCGTACATGACATGGAAACCATTTCTAAGCTTAGATTTATATGTCTTTTTCTAAAATTGGCACATTTTCCAAGTTGAGGTCTCAAACTTCCTTAAATTTGAGAAGTACTGAGTTTTTTCTTTCTCCGGTATAAGCACGTATGGCTAAAGACCTATTAAAAGAGGATTTGGTTAAAAACAGTGCATACTGGTATATCAGTACTGAGAGATCTTACATCTTTTGGAAAGATGGTAAATAAGAACTGGAATAATTCAAGGAATTTAATGAAAATTATTTTCCCACTAAATTTTAAACAAACAAGTAAAGTGGTAGGATATATGTAATGGGAAGATAACAATAATTACCAGTTCAATTCTTTGTTAAAATGTTAGCATCCTTGCTTGCGAGCAGGCTGAGTAAACTAGTATTTGTGATGTATTTAGATTATTATTTTTTTTTTAGGACTCTCCATGGGTTTTGTAATGGAATTATCAGCTTATTAACTAAGCAGTCATATTTGCCTTCTTATTATTCATGCAAAAACTGAGCTCTCTTTAACACATGTTTTTTTGAAGAAATTTACATTTCTTGCCAGCTATATTTAGTCTAAAATGCTAATGTATTTTTGACTATTTTTTTAAACTGTGCAGTTAATGCAGTCCATCTAAAGGCAGAACAAATTTCTTTTTTCTTCTTTTTTAGTATTACTTTTGATAGGAAACACAAGTAACCCCCTTAAACATAGTGATTCCCCTTCTCTGCAGACTCTTCAAAATAAGTTGGAAGCCTGTGTTATTATCTTTATTTTACCTGCCGATGTAACAGAGCAAGAGAAATTGAAAACAAATGCTAAATGCTATGAGGTGACAGATTTTGATCCTGACTCTGTGGGATACTATCGGACTACTTTGCATATATCAAAAGAAGCGCGCTGTGGCAGCTGAAGTTGAGGAGTCTTGTCAGTCGTGATTAACTTATGCCTTGCATCCCTGGGAAGCGTATGGAAGAGGCTATAGGCATCCACACAGACATGGAGGTGGCTCACAACTGGAGGAGTTTGTAGAAAAGGAGATTTTTTTCATCTGAATGAGGATTGTGAAGAGACCTAGCCGGTCCTTGACTGTCTCAATATAGCTCAACTCACTAAGCTGTCATTAAAATTTTTAAAAAAATTTAAAAAACATGAAAAATTACATACTTGCACCATTATGAACAATTCTAATAGTAATCTCACTACAATTTTTACTTTACTGGTAAAACTTGTTCTTTGGTGCTCATTCTACAGATTTTTTTTTTTGCAAAAAGTGAATCATCAAGCCCTATTATTGTAGTGGGTAGAATTGCCATGGGGTGAATGCGGGAGAAATACTACTAGAAAAAATTCAGATGAGTCTCGGCTTCTCTGCAAGTCTGTTTAAAAAAAGAAGTAATACAAAAAGTGTGGAGTCCTGCCATTTGACTGTGTGCTTTGTGTAAGCTGAAGAATTCTGCCTTTCCTCCTTTATTGTGGTTTAATGAAAGCCAGTGCTGATGATCCTGTGTGCTAATTGCTAGTTAAAGAGCTAGTAGAGGTTTTGGACTAATGTTACAAAATGGGACAAATAAGAGACATTTGTTTCTTATCTATATTATGTTTCTACTTTCCCTTTAGGTGCCTTTGCCTACCTTTTGCCCTTTTCCGTGCCTTGTGTTTGTCTTTGCCAAAATAACCTTTGTTTTCCTGTTGAACTCTTCTTCCTTCCTCTGTGTGCTCTGTCATTCCCACCTGCTATTGTTTTTTCTCTCCACCTTCCTGCTTTTGTACTCCTTTATGTTTGCAAAAGCAAAAACGTCTGTATGATGAAGACTTCCCGCTGTCTCTTTACAAATACACAGCAAACCCTGTGAAATGCTGCTCCCCAGCCCTTGTTTACTGTTGTTGAGCCTGACCGAAGTGGGACCTGTGACCGAGTGGGGACTTGCCCTTACAGCAAAGCCCATCTAATAGCTGGCTTTGCTAAAAAGTGGCTTTACCCGTCCTGTCAACCACCCAGCGTTGTCACCGGTTTTGTCCTGATGCATATCTGACCTGTAGTGACCTGGAGCAGGGAGCTTACTGGGTAGACAACCAGCTTTGTTAAAAAAGCTGTTAGTTTGGGGCCCTTCTAGTTTCCTGGGTGAGGTGACCATAGGATTAAACAACTGTGCAGGGGTGGGAGTGTGTAACCTCACCCTTTAACCAGCCTCCACTTCAGGTTATCGGCATCGTTAAAGCTTTCCTTAGCCCTTCTTTATAGCTTTGCTCTTGTTAGTGGCCTGTCAACATCTTGAGTGAACAAGAAGAGTGGGTTTAATTTTTTATATTTTATATACTTGCGCTAGGACTTCTACTTGAAATATATCTGTACACATATTAAAAAATACCAAACACCCAGCTTCTCCCTGGAATAACTCTGTCCAAGAGCATGAAGCATGACTGAAACTGAAGATGTAGTCTTTGTAGCTAACTTCGAGTGCCTTAAAGCAGCATGCATCATGGTGACAGACATGGCAGGTTTCAGTAATAGGCAAATATTCTTCTTGAATTTGTTTTGAGTACTTAATTTGTCCGTCGTCTTGTTAAAAAATGACAAATGAGTATGCTCTACTACTCCTTTACTATTTTATAATTTCTTTTTACAATTGTTTGTTCCATTTTACAAAGTCTATTGGTGTAACTTTATTTTTGTACAAGTCTTCAATGATAACGTGTTGTCCCCTCCTTTTTGTTGGATTGTATCAGCTGGGAGGCTTTTTTTCCAAAATATTGTCTAAAATACTTTCAGAACCAAGCTGTGATCTCGCTTTGTTCTTTATATTAGACTTAAAACTGCCCCAGAATTAAGCATAAAGGGTTTTTTTTGTCAAGGTAGTTTTTAAGGGATCAGGACCCATCCACAATCCCAGTTGTACCCTGCTAAGGAGGGGTGATAATAGTGTTAGTGGTTAATATAATCATGCCCTCTGACTGTTCTGATACACTATTTAGCTGTAATTTGAATTTCCTGTACAGAGCGGGACAAAATTGCAGCCAAGAGATCAGTTGAGCAGAGTAGATGAAGGAACTGAAGCAGGTCAGCAGAATGTGTGGCTGTCGCTGCCGTAACAGTTGTCTTCAGCTTTGATTTCACAGCTTGTGGAAGAATGTTGTACCAGGGTTGGAGGAGAGACTTTGAGTGTTAAGTGAGTTATATGAATATTCCACTAGGCAGGGAAACAAATTTAGGCAGGAGGATTCTGACATCCCTGGATTTTTGAGGTACACAAGGAGCAATCAATCATGCAGAAGTCTTGCTGTGATGGATTGCGATGGGAAGAGAAATCTCTACGGGGGGTAAATGATGCTATTAATCAACAGCCAAAGGGCTGTCTGAGTGTTGGGAAAGGGTCAGAAACTCGCGGTGGTCAGGAGGGTTTTACTGGGAGTCCCGTGTAGCTCTTCTAAAGGACTTGAGCTGGCCTTGAAAGCAGTGAGCCATTACAGATGGTGGCTGGTGCCCAGTGATGCTGGGCAGATAAGGAGCAGCTCCTAGAAGCCTAGGAAAGATACTTCTTGATGTTGGATTCTCCTTCTTCAAACTGCTGATTTCATTTATTTTACTGGGGTTTTTTTTCAGCACCTTTGAGAGCTTCTTCCTTCATCTAGGGCAGTTGTGGTTTGCAGGCTCTACTAATTATAAGACAGCAGCAGTTTTAACCATAATAATGGAAGTGCAGTACTGTGGGTTGCCTTTTAACCAAAGCTGAGCTTCAGCAGAGTCTGACTGGGATTTACCTTTTATATGTGAAAATTAGATGGGTCTTCAGACTTAAGCTGTGAGTTAGGGACCAGTTAAGCGATGCTACCTCTATCCGTTTCACTACATTCCTTCTGGTGAGGTATGTGCAGATTGATAAGGTACGTTGTGGTGCTGTGTTTAAAAACCACAGTCTTTGCTTTTGAGCATAGACGAGTCTCAATGTCAGGGCTGTTAAACTAATTTTAAAAATAATAATATGATTTTTATATTAAATCCTAGCCAAAGTCACTCTTTCAGGAAAAAGTCCCCATGTACATGCATTTGCACCTGTCAGTGTTAGGTGTCAGGTTTTTGGCCATGAAACTGCTCTTCTAAAGAGAAGCAGGTATAGCTATGGCAAAATATTAACAGAATAACTGTAAATGTTGGTGGAGTAACTCCTGATGTAGTTTGGATATTGGTTACCAAGAAGCTTTTTATAGCATAGACAAATCTCCCATAGTCATATCTTCAACTCATTTCAGCTAGAGATTGGCTGTAGGTTAGGGAGGGAGATTATTCCCTTTTCTCTTCATCGTCGCTGCATTCTGAGACAGTAGTTCAAGTGGTTGGGTAGTCGCTGGAGTTCTGTTTGTGCAGAATACAAAACACAGCAGATATGTGCTGTGAACACCCCCGGCAAAACAGCTGAGCTATCTTTTAAACTTGCCCATCAGTGAATCACAGTCTAGTTTGGGAAGATCTGTCAGAGGCGAGTGAGTGGTTTCTCTTTAAAATTTTGGGATTGGGGTGGGGTTGCATTCCTTCTCTTTATCTTATGAGTATTGAAGGTTGCTTCTTCCAGTGATTTGTCACTTCTTCTGTAGAACCTACTGAACGCTTAGCAGCAAGGAGTGCTGTTATTCTGTCCAACTCTAGCATCAGCAGTCCTTTTCTTAGCAAAATTCTCGTATTTGGTCTGATTAAAAAGAAAAACTTGCAGTTATTATTTGTCTGCTGGATGCTTCAAACATTGTGGAAAACATGATGAATGAATTCCTTAAAATGAGAGCTGTTTGGGTTCAGTCTACGTTAATAGATTTATTTTTTTTAACCATTTTGCATAACATTTGAATAATCTGGCATTGTTAGTTTTAAAAGCCTTGAAGGACTGTCAGGAGATCACCAGAATCACTCTTGCAGTGGTTTGTGTACTTGCCTCAGATTAAATACTTTCTTTATACATCATTTTTCGCATATTTACTTTGCAGGCTAAATCCCACTGGACATGGTGCCTTTTTGGCTTCTTGGAGAACATTGTCTGGAGCCAACATTGACATTTTTCTTCTTGTTCAGAACATCTGTGGCATCTGTTGTCTTTTGGGTTTTGGTTTCCTTTGGATTGTATATTGCTAAATTTTTACCTACTGGTATTGCACAGTTTACAGCTGTTGGGACTAACACAATTTCCTGCTTCTGATACATTTGAAAGGAATATTTGTAATGTATTGTTAAGTCCCCCTTGGCCAAAGTACTGATGAATTTGTGTTTATGCTCCAGATTAAGACTTTTAAATTCTACAAGTATATAAATGGAGCAATAAACCCACTTAAGCGCTTGTATATTCCTGGAGTAAGGCTTAAGCTTTTCAGAGCTTATTACTCATAATATTATTTTTATGCTTGGACAAAACTGTGTTTTTCTTGCTTTTTGAGTGAATTATGCTTTCATATACATAGTGAGGCAACAGGATTATGCTAAAACACTCTTAGGTCAACCTTCAAAGGATACAGTTCTGTAAATATCATCCTTTTGCCACAAGATTTCTACTTTCTACTACCAGGAGCTTTTATTATTACAACTGGAACATGCAGAAATAACTGCCTCTATGTCTTTAGTGAAGACCATTTCAGTCCATTTTATTTCTGTGTTTGCACTTCCATTTTTGGTAGTATTCAAATAATTGTTTTGAGTGGCTTAATGTTTGCTTTCTCAGAAGTGCTGTCCCAGATTCAATTCAAGTGGTTTCCACAAGAACTTTATTGATACTAAAATCCTTTCTAATTCCACTACCAAGGACTGGCAAAACCTCACTGTGACTGGAGGAAGCACTGAATTTTTCTTGTGTATCTTAGGAAAAAGAGGTTTAATGTGAAATTGATGCTACAGGTACAACTGCAGGTGTTTAACACTGCTAAGGTGTTTAGAGTCCTGGATCTTTCTTGGTATAATCCTGACCACACTTCAGAGGTAGAATATTTAGATTCGAACTTTATCATAATTTTGAGGAGATTGGAACATCAACAAGAACGACATATGGCAAAGTTTTTTCTTAGCTGCCGGTGTGTGTGGATCAACCAACAAAGTTATGTAAATAAATGTATGCAGTCTATTTGATATGATATCTTTGAATATTTTTTTTTTCTCCTCCAGCTGGTAACTGTGATCTCAGATACAACTCCCTCGTGTGTGAGGGTCAAAAATGAGTAAGAGCCTGTTAATAGAGGACAGTGGGAGTTGTAGAGAAGGAGAGACAGGAATAGAGTCTGCCTGAGCATTTTTTCTGTTCAGCTTTGGCAGTTCTGTAAAATGGAGCAGAGGATGAAAATGTTGATCCTGGCATTTGTTCTGGACAGTTCTGATAGATTGAGTTGGATGATAGCAAATAGTCAGCTGGGAAGGGCTGGTTCCCCAGTGGTGAATCTTCACAAACTCGTGGGCCTGAGATTCTGTAGAAGGATGTGATGTGCTAGCGGTGAATTAACTGAGGCGGAGTATTGTGTCCTTGTAGCTGAACACAAGTGTATGCGTTTGTTGTGCAGGGATCCTTCCCGCTGTAACTGTCTAGGAAGGAGAATAGTGGAGGTTAACAGCTTGCTGTGTTCATAGAGAACATACATTCCTAGAATTGTTAAAGCTAAATCCTGAATATTCAAAATAAAGTTAGTTTGAATATATTAAGTGAGGTAGTGTGGATTTTAGGGGAGTTACCTGCTATACTTGTTATCTTCTGTTTTTTTGGTCACTGTAGGAAGGTACCAGTGAAAGGCTTTTTTTTTTTTTTTTCTTCTGTGCCTAGTACAGAATGTCCTGAAGTGGTTTTTTTTTCCTTTTTCTTTTTTTTTTTCTCCTCACTCTAGAGGGAAGTTCCTAAGCAGAAAGTTGAGGTGTGGATGTATAACACACTGGCTGTTCTGCATGGGCTTCATCACTGGTGGTGTAGAGTCATAGAATCGCAATAGAGTCCTTGAGGTTTCTTCATATTAGCTTTCAAAGTGGTGTTTCTTGCACTCGAGTGTTACTGGTCTCCATGTGGAGAGTTAGCACTAAGCGTAAGCAACGTGCCTGTTGCACAGCAGGTGGCTTATACAGTCTGCAGAAAACAGATTTTAATTCTTTTATGTCACATGGACATATAGATCTCTACCTGAATGTGTTTTTCCCTTTGTGTGTCTAAATGTAATTATCTTTTTATTTTTTTTTAAGGATTGGACCTATCCTATGAGGAGAGAGATGCAGGTATGACACTTCCTTTTTCTTACTGAATGCACCAAAGGTTTTGACTCAAATGGTAAATGAAAGTGCCCTATAAAGGAGCTGGTATCAAAATCATTCTCAGGGGTGAAGTGTCAGGAAACGCTGTGGGAGATGTGTGAGAATTACCCGCTTAGGGTAAGGTGTGCTTGCATCTCTGCTGTGCAAATACTAAAAAAAAAAAAATTAAAGTAATTTTGTCCTTTTCTTCAGAATGCCAAAATACTACATTTTTGTCTTTGTGAACATTTTTATAAGATAATTGCTTTAAATGCATCAAGACTTTGGTTTTTAATTTAAATTTGCTTGGAAACAAGTGTTCTCAAATAGGATGGACAATTAAAATTTTCCTACCATGGCATCAGCCAAATCTCTGCACAAGATAAGATCTACAGACCCACATGTCTTTATTGGTGGGGAGATAAATGGTTAAAAACTGGTATTTTCCTACTACTAGGACAAAGCTAGAAGCCTTACCCTGTGTGTATCTTTTTCCATGAGAGCGATTTGGAATTGATATACAAAGTTAGAGTTCCTTTCATTTAATCTGGGGCTGGGTAAGATGTAGTAATCAAACTGGAACTTAGTCCAAATAAAGGACATGATTCCTGTTCCAAACCAAGATCTCCTCCACAAAGATCATATTTCTTTTATGTTGCCAAACTGATTTTTTTTTTCTTCCCCTTTGTCCTGTTACAAATGACACTTGATAACACATTTCTCACTAATATGTAAATTAATTGTTTCCAAGGCCATAGTTTGAGTTGAGTGCAGTGTGTTATTTCAAATAATTTTGAGTTGGTATTAAATGTCTGTTTTTTCTCTCCCTAGGAAATTTTACCTGGGTTGTTTTTAGGCCCATATTCTTCGGCTATGAAAAGCAAGGTACGATGTTCTGAATGGTGTCTCATAAGGAAACTTTGCTGTGACAATTTGTTCCTGTGGTGGTATGTTCAAGCGTTATCTATATAGGTGTAAAGTTGGCTGCAATCCTGAACCGGAACATGAAAGATGCCAGAATAGAAGTAATACATGGTGCGTTTATGGGATGGACCTTTTAGCCTGTAGAATTATCAGGCTTGGGCTGGCATCTGTGTTTTCTGTAACAATCTTGTGAGCTAAAGGGTTACTTCAGGAGCAAAATGAAAAAAGGGCCCCGATTAAATAAATTCTTTGTTGTGGCTTGAAGTTGTGCCTGCGTTTGTACGTGCACACACGTTCATGCTCTCTGTGTGCTTAGTCAGTTCTACCTGCTCCTTACAAGCCAGAGAAAAGGACAAGTTTGAAGTGACCCGGACACTAATTGCAGTGAGCATTCACGTGTGAGCTTCTTGTATTAAAAATTGAGACCTGGGAACTCACACGTACGCAGTAAAATAAGGTAAATTGCATCCACGATAAAATCAAGCACTGCTAAGACAAAGCTTGAATCTGCAAGCTCACCTCATAGTTTAAATTATCTTAATTTCCATGGTCTGATTTGAGCAAGAGCCCAACGCTACCTGAGAATTACTACGTCGTATAGGGACTTGTAATTTCAGGCAAAATTGAAAGGTGGGCAGAGACAAATGAGTTCATTGAGCGCTGCCTTCACTGCCTGTTCTTTTTATCATGGTTAAGAATGCTTTTTTTGCAGCTCCTAATGGCTGTGGTTTTGTCTTTTTGAAAGATAAAATTTTTCATGCTATGCTTTGAATATCAGAAAACTACCTCTGCTTTTCCTTGAGGATGTGATATAGCCCTATTGTGTATTTAAGTATAGATTTTCTTTTTATTACTGTGCAATAGCTGGATTCAGTAATTTAAAAAAAAAACAACACTCTGTTTGTTTTCTTTTTCCACAGCTACCTATACTTCAGAAACATGGGATAACCCATGTGATATGCATACGGCAAAATATTGAAGCAAATTTTATTAAACCAAACTTCCAACAGTTATTTAGGTGAGAAATTATCATAACACACAGACGTGTAAACAATGAAAAGTCTTACTTCTAAGCACCTTATTCTGTATTAATGAGATTTTTTTAATGTTGGCGTTCTTTCCAAATGCTTTCACATTGTAAAGACTATTTGAAAAATGTGCTAAGGTGTAGGAAGACTTTTAAATCCAAACTGTATTCATCCTGTTGGACTCTAGACATAGACAAATCTGCAAATTAAAATTATCCATTAGTTTGCAGTAACTGTCCTCAGTTCTAAAGTTGTTAGTTCTTAGAAAACATTTGAGGTAATGAGGTGCATATTCTGATTGAGTCCCAGGAAACAACACTCTTCTGTGTTTACAGACTGACGAGGAGCAGGTGAGTACATAGTACACCGCTTTCAAAGGCGAGTCACCTGTAGAGTAGCACTTGTGAATTTCTTCTACTCTGAGAGGTGACTTTGACAGGGGATGTTGGAGAAGGTTCCTCGCTTGCTTTTTTCATAAGGGCAGCTCCAGAGGTTCCTTGAGTGTAGAATTTCTGGAATTCAGACCGGAGAGTGAAGGCGGGAGGGTGGTGCTGGCTTCCTTCTGTAGGTCAGAGTATTGCAGTGGGGTTGAATCAGCTGCACGTGTACAGCTGGCAGCAACTCGGTGTTATTGTCTACTCACAGCAACTGTTTTCCTTGTAGGTATTTAGTCTTGGATATTGCAGATAATCCAGTTGAGAATATAATACGATTTTTCCCTATGGTAAGTGTTTGTATGTCAATGGAATGGTTTGGGAATGGAGTTTGCCCAGTAAGAGTTTTCTGAACTAACAGATACCAGTTTCATGTCCTGAAAGGGCTACGAACTCTTAAATGACCTTATGATTGCTGCTTTAGTAAGGGTAATTAACTCCTTTTACAAGAATAGAAACTGAGGCAATGTTGTAAGACCTGTATCTTTTTTTTTTTTTTTGAGACCATAATAAAAAAGAGAGATTGGTCTCAAAACAAAGAAATCGGGTCATGGGGAAACACTGGAGAACTTGGCCTGTAGGAGACTTCTTTGTTGAGCCCAAGAGTATTTACATCTCTTGTATCAAATACTAAAGCAAATACCACAGAAAATAGTAACTAGTTGGGGTAACTAAGTGTTACAACATCTTGAAACGTGTTTATTGTAGAGGAATTAAAATAATTTGAAGTTAAGCAGTACCCATTACATACTGATGTTTGGAAATAGAATCAACTATTAACTTAGTTTCAAGCTATGGTTTTGTATCTTGATTTTAGGTTTGTTTGCAACAGATCAAAAGCATGTTGTTCCCCCACCCCTAAAAATCCCCAAAGCCCCATCAAAAAGCTCTTCTGGTTTCCCTGCACAGGGTAGATTAGTCATGATTTTGCAGAACAAGGCAACAAAACAGTTGATGACTTGCAGCTTTTCTAAAATATAATGCAGTTTGATCAAACAACATCCTCTGCAAATCTTGCAGTTACTGACGCCTGAGTAGCTCTGTGTTGGCTGAATTTTTTAAGAGTCTACTCTGAGTTTTCCCCACAATAAATAATTTAGCTTTTGCTTTTCATCTGACCAGCTGTCTCAAGCTGGCAGTATTCCACAGACCTCGCTACGTGATGTCTTGCCTTATAGATTGATTAGATAATTTGATGATTGGAGAACTTCTAGGAGGACAGAGGTGTTGGTAGAGTGGTCCAGGCTGCATTGCTGTTGATGTGTGTGGGTTTGGGTTTTGTCCCCTACCAACTTTAAGCAAAGATGTTGGGAAGTTACTTTTTAATCTAGTGGCATAACATGTGACGTGATGATTGTAAAAGGCACACATACTCGATTTTTATGCATTTTTGTTTCTACCTTCCTGCTAGTTTTTCACTGATTTTTATGGATAGTTAGAAGTACAAAAGGAATATAAATGTCCAGTTGAAGTGACGTCTAAGTGTGTATAACCAGAGTGCATTATTGTCACTGTATATAAAAATCTGATACAAAAATGCTACCAAATATAAATGCAAGTAGCAGTGACATTGAAAATAATCTGAAACTTTGACTCTTGTAATTTTTTTTTCTTTTTAGACTAAAGAATTTATTGATGGAAGTTTACAAAGTGGAGGTAAAGTCATACTAACTGTTTTCCTTATTTACTAATACATTGTCATTAAAGCTTTAAAACTAACTTAGAGGCTCTTAAGTATGAGATTTTCTTAAATTTGGGGTTTTATTGTGCTTGGCTTGAACTATATACAAGTTCAGAGCAAAGTGTTCTTTTCTTTTGCCTCCGACTGGAAAACAAACCTCTTTGTGTATCTGTTTTGTTGTTCGTTTGTGGTTTTGTTTTTTTTTTTTTTCAGTTCAAACACAACTGTATTCTGTGTGAGAGATTTTTTTTGTTCTCTTTCTAAAGTTGGGCCTTAAATCTGCGTTGTGGTCCTGGAATGCCGATTCTGTTACTCAAAATCCTCATAGAAGCAGGAACTTGTGCTTCTGTATCTCAGGACAGTAACGAGCAGAGTGTAATTAGTAATCTAGAGTGAAGAAAGACACACCAGTTATTCCTAGGATGTACCTTGCTACTGTGTAGTTCTCCACAACAAGGAATGTAATTTATACTTCAAAGAATTTTCTTCAGTCTGTCCAAGTATTATTGGTTTTGTTTGTTTTTTCTCCTTCTCAGGAAAAGTTCTTGTCCATGGAAATGCAGGGATATCTAGAAGGTAGGAAGCTATCCATCCTGCTTATTAATCCTTTTTTAGGCCATGGAAATACATTTTACTAATGTCCTTTTGTTTCTTTTCAGTGCTGCCTTAGTTATTGCATACATAATGGAAACATTCGGGGTGAAGTACAGGTAAGAACATAGTGTGGGCACATAGTTAACTGTTTGTCTGAAAAGGCTGAAGACAGAGTACTTCAGATACGCAGTCTGATATGTCTGTAGGTACTCATTTTTTAATTCAAGTGATATGAATGAATAATAATTTCAGAGGGAACATAAACAGCTGTGTGTTGATGCACAAGTCAGTTGTTTCCCACTGAGATTGAGTGGAGACTGTACACGGGGCAGAGTGTTCCATTTCACTGCAGGTGTGTTTACATCCCTTCTTAAAGGAGGAGTAGCTACCTGCTGCTCCTGGGAACAGGGTATCAGCCTATGGAAAACTACAGGGGAGGCCCTAAGATGCTGTTCTGAGTGGTGTAGGGGAGGGCAAATAGTATTTTACAACTACTCCTTCCTACTTTGCCCAAATTTCAGTTATACCAACCTGTTCTGAGGAGCGGTTAGTGGTATATTTTCTAAGAACTGATAAACAGAAGGAAGACTCATAAAACCACAGACTTCTGTTGTTCGTTTTCCACTGAAGTATTTTCTCTCCCCTTTTCTTTTTAAGGGACGCATTTACTTACGTTCAAGAAAGAAGATTCTGTATTAATCCTAATGCTGGATTTGTCCATCAACTTCAGGTGACTTCTTTTTTCCCTTTTTTCTGGTCATGACTCAAAAACCATTTGATGAATCACCTTCCTGTAAAGCAGCTGTTTCTACTTAGGCTTAACATTTACTGTGTAAGTAGCAGAGCTTGGGGGGAAGGTGGATGGGTACCCTTATTCATTAGACTTAAGCTTTAGACAAAGCAAATCCAGGAATGGAGGAGAAATAAAACATCCTGGTCTGTGCAGTGATTAAGAGGTTCTGAAACAGCTTCATTGGTGGTTAAGGGAAGTTTGTGGCACACAGCAGTGATGGTTCTTGACACTTGCATTCGTAGGTGATGACATTCACAAGTCTGAACCAGCAAACAGCAGTGTCAGGAAGTGGTTTTATCATATTCCAGGAGTCTGTTGGGTGAATGTAGGGCAACCATCAGGCTTTAGGGGGCTGGAGCATCTCCCTTAGGAGGAGAGCCTGAGGGACTTGGGTCTTTTTAGTCTGGAGAAGAGAAGACCGAGGGGGGATCTGATCAACACCTATAAATACTTAAAGGGTGGGTGTCAGGAGGATGGGGCCGGTCTTGTTTCAGTGGTGCCCAGGGACAGGACAAGAGGGAACGGGCACAAACTTGACCATAAGAAGTTCCATCTAAACATGAGGAGGAACCTCCTCGCTTTGAGGGTGGCAGAGCCCTGGAAGAGGCTGCCCAGAGAGGTGGTGGAGTCTCCATCTCTGGAGACATTCCAAACCCCACCTGGACATGTTCCTGTGCAACCTGCTCTGGGTGGACCTGCTTTTGCAGGGGGTTGGACTAGATGATCTCCAGAGGTCCCTTCCAACCCCATAGCATTCTCTGAGGTTGAAACAGACCTGTAGTATCTCTGCTATTACTTAGGTGGGCGGCAGCAAGATGATTATCTCCTGAGTTTAGGTAGTGTTTTTTTAAAGTCATTCCCATGAGGAGTTGTGTGGTACTGAAAGTGGGACAGGTCACTAGAACACAACTTCAAAGCTGTTTATGGTTTGTCCTCATAACAAATCTCTGAGGCCACTGTGTTCTGAGTTTGTCGTTTCTCTGTCTGAATTGGCTGCTGGGGAAAACAGTGAGTTCTCTAAACATTCTCGTAGAATTTTTTAATGGAAGTTTGCTCTCTTCCTTAAAAGATGACAAGAAATGGCTTTAACCTTTCTTTTGCTCTGTCTTCCTGATGGTTTTTGTCATTCACATCAAAGCAACAAAGAACTTTCCTCTAAAATCTCCACCTTGCTGTAATATACTCTCTGGTCTGCCCTAGTGAACTCTCTGAATTAGTGCTCCTCATCCTTGCGAAGGATTAATAGCAATATGCATTATTCAACTTTTTCAGGAATATGAAGCCATCTATCTAGCAAAATTAACCATCCAGATGATGTCACCACTGCAGCTGGAGAGATCCCTCTCGGTTCCACCTGGTACTACAGGTCAGAAGCCTCTGCTGTTGTGTGTGATGCCTCCTCTCTTCCCTCCCCGCTGTCATGAGGTGCCTTTCGCACCCTCAGCCGCGGTGAATCTCAGAGTTTGGGAAGGAGATGGCCGCAGTTGGTGTGCGAGACACCCTCAAACGTCAGTCTGCAGTACTTAAATATTCTGTTCTCCTACGGTTGAACTTTCCTGTGGTGTGACATACTGGAGAAAGGCCCTGAGTTCCTTAGAGGAATCAAGAGCGGTGGGCTGAAAGCAACCAATATTCACGACATAATCGCTGCCCTTAAAATTAAGGCAATTCCTCTGGAAAAAAAGCTTTGCTGTGCCTTAGAACAGATAACAGGGGATTTGGGCACGTGAACAACGTTACCTTAATTGTATAGAGTTGTTGCAGGAGCTAAAGGTCAGGGAAAATGGAGTTTGGTGAGAGATGTGAAGGGAGGGCAAAACGTGGTGGGTTGTAGGAAAGTTTTCCATGTGGAGAAGTGCGAGGGAAGAAAAGTGGTGTCAGAACTGGCTGCCCAAAAGCTGAGTGTCTTCAAAGGGCGTCGCAAGGCGGCGGTGACAACTGCCCTGGAGTTCTACTCACATCTCAGAGGTGTCCTCCTTCCTCTTGCCTTTTGCAGGCAGTTTAAAGCGAACGCACGAGGAGGATGAAGAACTCGGAACCATGCAAGCGGCGGCGGCACAGAACAGATGATACCCGAGGACAGCACAGTTGGTATTGGGAAATTCCTGCCAAGAAAGGTGAAGAAAACTAGGGGAAAAAAACCAGACCTAAAATGCGAAACAGTGAACACACACATACACACAGAGAGCTTCTTCTCAATTACATGTTGCTTTCAGATGTAAATCTGCCTCTGCAACACACTAAGCATCATTCTTAAGATGTTGGACTTCTTGAATGAATAGATGGCACTGATTGTCTTACTCCTTTTTTACACTTTACAGTTTTATTCTAAACCAAGACTTTTGGACTTGCAAAGAGGTATTATTGCAATAATGCACTTTTCATACTTGAAATTTCTTTATTTGTATGATATAAAGTTATTACTTTAAACAAAATGCAAGCTGGGGGGGGATTTGTTTATAAAGTTATTTGTGTAATTTATAACAAGAGACTTTAGTAAAGAAAAAGTTTGCTAAAACTCACCTTGTTTTCAGTGTATATTATGGATCGTGCTTGTAGAAATCGAGCAACAGCAGGGATCGAAGCAGTATTTAAGTTTATTTTAATGAGGCAAAGAGTTATATACTTTATATACGGAAATATTTTGAGAAGGATGCTCTCGAGACAGATTTCAGAGAAAATACTGCTCTAAAAACCTCTGCTTGTTTTATGCAAGTTCAACTTGGAACAGAGAGCTGATTAATTATTGAATAAAATAATCACGTGCTGAATGAATACAGAGGGCAGCTCCCAATTTTAGACACATCAAGATTGAATTCTTGTTAAATTAGTTATAGGTTGATTTAATAAGTTGATTGAGCCAGTGCGGTCCAGAATAGCGCATCTGGGGGCAGATGTCACCAAATGAGAAGGCAGGAATCTAAACAGCGAAGCCATTTTGTGCTGCGAGTGTCTCTTCTGATGTCACCTTCTGCTGGAGGATCCTCGGTTTGCTTTGTGGGAGTTGTACCTTGCTGTGTGTGCTCAAGGCGAGCTGGTCAGCTCGCCTTGAGCACACACAGCAAGGTACAACTCCCAGGTGGTGTTGGAACAGATGGTGGTGACACCTGAGAAGGAGGAAATCCTCCTCTGTCAGGGCTTTTGGCTGAGCTGGGTCACTTGGGTCAGGCTGGAGGAGCTGGAGGCTTGTTCATGTGTAACCTGGTTCTGTGATCTCACAGGGAGACTCTCTTTCACAAATGAACAAGCTTTGTGACTAAGGATTTTCCACCAATCTTATTTTTTTTTTGTCTATAGCCGTTCTGCTCCGTCTGCTGCCTCACAGATAACAGCATCTCCCATCCTAAGAGAGTTGGAGATTAGTTTTCCTCGTGTATCTATTATTAAGCCTTTTATTTAAAACTTCTCACTGCCTGTAGGTATTTCAATTACTGATTGCTTTCTGGGGTTAAACCAAAGGTGGTAATTAGCAGCAGGGGTCCCTCACTGTGGCCCTCCAGTAGCAGTAGAAGTTCAATTTTCTCCCTTCCTCAGGTTTGGATGCAAAACTAGAGGACCCAGATCTTTGGAGATCTGGAGCTCAAGTTCCTTTTCCAGCTCTAGGGAAGCAGCTGGAGATCTCCTCCTCATGGGAGAAGAGCTGCCACCCAAAAAATGTACAGAACATGAGCTCTTCATGCAGATCAGCCAGATTCCACCCAGCAGAGCCGTTGTCCTGCAGCCACAAACCCAAACTCTCAGCCTAATTAATTAGTTTTACAATGCTCTAAGCTGGGTACACAATCACATGCTCCTCATTTGTACTAATCTTTTTCGTTAACTCATAATGAGGGCCTGGAGCTATTTAGATGGTGTAGATATCATAGATCTTCAAATCAGATCTTGTGTCAGCAGAGCACATAGAGGAGAAGCCCGGCTCTCCCTCAGGGGAGCACAACTCTAAGAAAATGGGTGAAAACTACCAAAAGAGCTGATAATTTCCCTAAAATCAGTACGGAATCTTAAAAAGTGTTCTTCTTCAGGCCACGGAAAGGAAAGCAAAGGTATTTAGAGGAGGTATTGGCCTGTTCTGAAAGACAACAGGTACACCCTCACTGCGGGTACCTACTCCAATATGAAAAGCAGACCAGACACAGTTGGCAGTCTTCATTTATTCAGCTTTAAACAAAGATTTTTTAAAAAAATAATCAATAAATAAACCAGACATCACCAAGGGAACACTATATAGAGTGGAGTACCATCAGGAACATTAAATAGAACCCCCACCACAGCTTAAAGTAGCTCTCCACACCACAAAGAAAGAACATTTTGTAAGGCCCAACTGTTCACAAACAAAACTGGCTGTTCTGTCCGAACCTTCGTGTGTCTATAATGCCCTATTCACAGACGTGGGATTTCTCACTCTTCTTTGCACAAAACGCTACTGTTGAAACCAGGGCTTTGTACGTTATTTGCTTGCCATCACTGGCAAAAGTGCTCAAATCAATTATCCAATCTTCTAACGAGAGGGGATGCTCCAAAGCAGCAACAATCCCTGGGGATTTCCCTGCCGGTTTGCGGTTTCCCCCTTACCCTCGCCCTGTGGCAAACCGTTGGGGGTTAGTCAGAAAAACATGTAATTATCCTGAAAACAAAGTTATCAGCTAAAGTGCAGGACCCCTGCAGTGAGAAGTACATGTCTGTTTTCAGACTCGGCTTTAGCGTAGCCCATCAGGCTCCTCCCCTACCCGCACAAATAGTACCAAATTCGGTTTAAAATAGTGCCTGTATAAAAGTTCAGCTCCAGGAATATCAGCAGAACTTCAGGGAGATTCCACAGAAAGGACACAACAACCGCCCGTTCTGTGTCACTAAATCCTGCGCCAGAGAAACGTTGTCCCTAGCCCGAGCCACGTCCTCCTTCCGCCAAGTACAGCCAGAACAACCCCCCGCAGCTGCGCTTGGGCCACCGAGAAAAAGAAGCGCAAACCTTTAGAAAAATACAATGCAAGAAAAAATTTGAGATAAAAATATAGACCTTTGGTTAAAAACCATCCCTTGAACAAGAGTCCTTTGGAACTCGGCTAGAACAAAAAAATGCTTCACTTCGACTGAACAGTAGTAAAAATTAGTTCTAAGAGCTTATTTCCTAACCCAAAGGACCCTTCTAAAATGTATATATTTTTTTTTTGTAGGATTTACACATTTGATGTTCATTTTTTATAGGGATTGTTATATCTGCAGCAATAAACTATAGAAATTTTCCACGAAGAGAATGTTTGTAGCACAAGCTCCTCCACCAACAGTCTTTACCAAAAAAAAAAAGTGAGTAGAAGTTCTTAATTAATTAAAGAACCGTTGAAACATGTAGTTTTCTTCAGATACCAAATAACCAAACTTCTTATAGAAATCCACGTTTTTTGGGAGACACTCCAGTGTAATTTTGTAACAGTTCAGTCTCTTACTTAGCAACGTCAGGGTGGACGTTAATCTGAAAGAGAGGGAAAACCAAGGGTTCAATGAAGCTGTTCCTGAACTGCTCAATTAGCATTTAATTAGCTGAAGTTATCAGACCTTCAAGAGTGAAGTTTTACGGCCCTTTGCTACACAGGATAGAAAAAAACCAAAGCACCAACATCTTGCAGACAATTTTATGGCACCTCAGCCAGCGGGGTCACCTTCGGGCTGGGGGGGACCTGCCCCACAGCGCTGAATCCCCCCCTCTCCGAGGGCTGCTGGTACCCACCAGTGTGGTGAACTGGGAGGGGGGAACAGAAACCCACTGGGCAAAGGCTTGCTGTCGGATGGCAACGGTGGTGAAATACTTACAGTTTACCGAGCTGCTTTCCTCTGGACTCCCCGCTGACTACTACGTCCTCTATCCGTCCTCTCTGTGAAAACAAGAGGCGGGTGTCAGTTGAAGAGAACACCGTCGTGTTCGTTTCCCCACCGCGCTACGCCTCTCGCTTGGATTTTCCACCATCTAGTTTGATACAACCCCCCAACATTCGAGGTGCTGGTAATGCCCCTTCCAGCACCCAGCGGGAACCGCAGCCCCCACGGCCTTTCCCTCCAGCAGCGAGATCCTCAACCATCTGCTCCGGCAGAACCGAGTCTGACTGGATCAAGAGCTCGCAGGGAGGGAGAACGGGACAGACTCCCTTGCTCTTTTTCCTTAAGAACAGCCCGAGCTTCCTTGTACTATTTAGCTGAGCACCCAAAGATGGGAGATATTTTTGAAACGCCTTTGTCACTGACTCAGCAGAAGGTACGTCATCACACAGTAACACCATAAAAATAACGGGTGTGGAGTCTGGGGACAGGATCTTTTCCCTCACTTTACAGCTGCGGAGAGAACATACCTTTGCACAGGAGTGAGTGAACTTATGTTCTATCACCAGCGTTGCCGTAGCAACAATCTGTCCAAGATTCGTGTCTTCTATGACAGTAACGTAGTAATCTCCAGATCTCTTCATGTGCTCGAAGGTTTCTGTGGGAGCAGACAGACAGCGCAACGGTCACTGTTAATCCCAGATTAAACCGCTGGGGAAGTCTAAGACTCGCAGCAGATTCTTGCCAGGTGGCTAAAGCTCAGTCTCAAAAGCAGGTACAGAATTTAGGCCCCTTGGGGATGGCTGCGACTGGATCCAATGCTGAGTGCCAAAGGCTGAGCTAATAAATCCCTCCGGCATCGGGCAGTCGGGAACCTCACACCCAAGCAGCTTTGCCGTCAGCATCAGTATCCTCTGGTTCCTCTAGGGCAACGCCAAGAAATAACGATATACTCACTGATAAACTGCTCCGGGCTCACAACTCCAGTTTCCGTCAGCTGACCCAGAACCTTAAAAAAGCCTGTTAGGAAAGAAAGGAAAAAAACACAAAGCTTTAGTGAGGGACAGAGACACGCAATTAGGTCCAAATGGCACAGAACAACCCGCCACGGCTGTTTGGAGGGTGAACATCCCCACGGCACCATCCAGTTCTACAGAACTGTGGAAGTCTCCATGCACTAAGAATAATATGGCGGGTCACGTTATTAGAGGGAACAGTATGAACAACTGCACTCCCTCTCTAAAGCTTCGGCGAGTAAGCAGCTGTGAATTATTTGGAAGATTTGACTTGAATTTTAAGATGTTTTTTGAGGTTATTCAAACAGTCAAACCAATTTTGAGGGTCAGCCAACACAGCACCAATCCATGGTTGCCAAGCGCTCAAATTCCTTACTGGTAAAAATAAGCCAAATCAGCTAAAACAGGTAATCCTAATCTGTTGAGAGATAATGCAGAAATACAACCCATCTAGTTCAGCACCCAGCTTTTGTTTGGGACGATCATTAAACAGGATTCTACCTCGATTTAAATCGGCCGTGCAAAGCGGTCTCAAAACTAGACCATCTCCTGGATCTAAAGGAGAAATAGCAGGAGAAAACGTCGTCGTGTTCTCGCTCCAGTCGAGTTCATGGAGAATATTTGGGTCAAACATCGGCGTGTCGTCGGGCATCACGGTTGCAACGGGCATCATGGCTGCAACAAGTGTTCTGGAAAAGAAAGCACATGGATAAGGAACGCCTTGGTTTGCTCGTTTTAATCCCTAAATACGCTATTTCCCCTGGTTCTGTCCCGCCACGCGGTGTTCCTCAGGGACGTAAAGAAAGGTGAATGAAACCGCAAGTGCTGTTTGCTTTATCTGGGATTGAAGCTCCTCAACCTTCACCAGAGCAGGCCGCTGGGTTAAACAAAGAGCACACACGCTGACGTCGCGCGCGTTATCTAAAGTCAACACCACTTCTATGTTCATCTGGGAAGTTTTTTCTCTTGGAAAAGAAAAAATAAAACAGATAAAACATTGACGAAGAAATTTAAGTCGTATAGCCCTTGGAAGAGGAAAGCATCTCACACTCTTAAGAGTGTTTCCCAAGTACAGAGGAGATCACTTGCATTCGTGTTCCATTTTAAACCAGTGATAGGAATAATGCACTTTTTTTTTTTTCAACCAGTCCCATCACATAAATATTTAGTATCTCAGCCAAGAGGCACTGCGTCGCACGTATGAAAACACAGATGATACAACAGCCTGCTCGCACGCTTACAGCCCGCGCCGCGTTTCTGGGACGCTCGTGTTTGCTCGGTGTATTTACAAAACCTAACGCCATCGCAGCTGCAAAGCGCAGCCCCTCGTCGTCCTGTAACAGGTAAAACGCAGAACTGCCCAGATGAGGGTGAGACACCTGTTAATGATTAAAGAGACATGGGGGAATTGTGCATTATTCAGCACTGGGGATAAAAGGAAGCAAAGGGATATATTTTCCTGATTTCTAGGTATAGGAAAATAATTCTTACATTAGCACCTGTGGAATACCTAGTATGAGCGGAGATTATCATGGGAACTTCTCCTGCGACTAAGTTCTTTACACATCTTCAAATTAACTTAGCTGCACCATAAAAAAATATGGTGGTCACACACTTTTGGACAGGCCAAATAAACATCAGAAAGAAAAATGGATTTGGGATGGATACTTTGCCAAATGCAGCATCTCACAGCCCTGTTAAGCTGCCCGGAGAAAGTACAGGGGATGTACTACAGAGCATCTCAGCGTAACTGCAGCTCACACCTCTCAAAACTGAAGGTGGCTTTGGAAACCCGACTTCGAAAGCTTCTGAAAAAAATATACCCAACAAAAAAAAACCCCACCACAAAATGTTTTTTTTATGCCACCTCCTGGTACACACTGGCCTTTAAATCCCCACCCTCATCTCAATCTTGCATATAAAAATAAAAAAAATAATAATTGCTGTTAGAACAATTAAACAGCGATAAAAATTCTCATCCCACCTGAATTTTCAAAAGGAAACAGCGGGAAAAATGAAGAGCAAAGAAAAGCATTTCCACGGACGGGAGAATCATAAGTGAGAATCCAGCTCTTCCAAGTCCCAGTCCTGAGCTTTACCGATGGGATCACACCGATACCTGCAGACAACTGCAAGCCCCTCAGCAGCGTATTAATTACATCACTGCTAATCAAAACTCCCAAAAATTCAAGTCTCCCTGGTTCCAGCAACACATTTGGTACCTCTGTTCCTAGATCTTGGTTACTCTAATGTTGCTGTTACCCCGTCCCATTACAAAGCCTTCCTAGAATTCATCAATTCATTCACAACACTCAAATAGCATCCTGGATAGAATAAAATAAACGTAATAAATTGCAGCCCCGGGGTTACAGAACACACAGCGGCAGAAAAAACACATGAAGAAAATAATTTTTTTGATGCTTTTCGAGCAGCCAGTATTTATTTTTTTTTTAAATAAAGTTATTTCTCAAACTACATCCGGCACTGATGGAGCAGGAAGAAGTTTGAAGGTTCACGTATTTTCTGGAGTCAGGGTCATGCCTTACTCACTAGAAATGCATCATTGGCCAATTAAAAAAGGATCAATGTACGGGAAAGAAGAACTCGGGCCTGTTTCGATGGGTGGCCGGGCTCCCCTCCAGGCCTCCTGCAAGTGGGGTATTCGCCCTGGTGCACACCTGAGGCCTCCCCCGGAGCACCCCGGGCTCCGGGAGCTGGATGGGGGCACCTTCGGACCCTCTCGCCTGTCCCACCTCCCTCCGCTCCGCTGTGGGAAGCCGGCAGGGAAGAGAGCACGGTATGTTGGGGTCCCCACGGCCCCTCACCTCACCCTCTCGGGGGTAGAGATCCCCTCACTTCTCCTCCAGCCCCTCACCTCATCCCCTGCCCCTCATGGGGGGGGAAACCCCTCACCCGGGCCCTCAAGGAGGGGGTTCCCTCACCCCATCACCTCACCTCACCCCCAACCCTTCAGAGAAGTCCCCTCATCTCATCCCCTGCCCCTCGAGGCGGGGGGGAGGAGTCTCCTCACCCCCTCACCTCATCCCCAGCACGTCGGGGGGGGAAATCCTTGACCCTACCCCTCAAGGAGGGGGTCCCTTCGCCCCGTCACCTCACACCCGGCCCTCAGGAAGAGTCCCCTCATCTACCCCCCTAGCCCTTCGGGGGGGGTCCCCTCACCTCACACCCAACCCTTCGCGGGGGGGAGGTCCCATCACCTCACACCCAGTCCCTTGTGGGGCGGGGAGGCCTCAAATCACCTCCAGCCCCTCGGGGCGGGGGGGAGTATCTCCCTCACCC
>VXAK01017655.1:28485-41227 GCA_013399435.1 Arenaria interpres
CGGTGCGCAGCCAATCGCCGCCCGCCGGCCCCGCCCCGGCTCCGCGCGCCCAGAACTCCGGGCCGCCCCCGCGCCGGACCCCGCGACCTTCGGTAAGAGTCCCGCCCCCGCGCGCGGATTGGGCGGTAGGCATGTGGCCCCGCTCCCTCCCTCCCCCATGGAGCCCCGCCCCTCGCGTCACGTGGCGCACCGGCCCTGGCAGCGCGGGCAAGATGGCGGACGCGGTACGGGGGACGCTGCTTGTCCAGGCCTCGGCTCTCCCTGGCCTCAGCTCTCCCCGCCGCTCCTCCCGCCGCTCCCCCGCCGGAAGGGCCGTCTCTATCCTGGCGGCGGCCCCGGTGGGCCCGGCGGGGGGTAGGCTGAAGGCTGAAGGCAACGAGGCCTCTGGGGCCTTCTGCCAGGGCCTGAAGTCTGAGGCGTTTGCCGTTCCCTGACAGGGTTTTGAGGCCTGAAAGAGAATCCCACGCTTTCCCTGAACTAGCATCCCTCCAGGAGCGAGGGGGGTAGCAGGGGAGCAGCCAGTGCCCCTCAGCGCGGGGAGTGATTTCTCCTCAGTGGGGTGTGGGGGTTCCTGCTCCTCTCAGCGCGATGCAGGGGGGTATTTGCTGGATCACACCTTCCTGTCATCCGTGCCTGCTTTCTCTTTACAGCTTGGCGGGGTTTTTTTTTTCAGCCGGGATTTTCTTTTGGGAGAAGGTAAAAGTGAGGCCTGGACAACAGGAAGGTCAGTGGAGATCCATCTGACGCTTTTCAGAAGCAGCAGGTCACTAGCCACCTCACAGGGTGTAACTGCCTGCTTCGCTGCATTTTTCCCTGGGCTTTGGTCTCAGGAGTTCTGGGAAGCTGTTTGGTGGCTTCAAAGGGTTGCTCTCTTTAATCCAGTGCTGGCCATAGGTCAGGAGAAGCTCACAGGTACCTGTGGAGGGATGGCTCAGATGAAAGGACTGTACAAAGGTTTCTCTTTTCTCCCAAGGAATTGCAGGTGGCAGCAGCGTTTGTCATGAAAGCATCTTTTGCTTTGATACTTCTCATCTTTGGGGGGATTGGTTTTGGCCATCACTCCCTTTGGCCGAGACTTGCTCTCCTGTGCTGGGGTGGGTGTTCTTCAGCCTCCAAGGCTAGCAGGGGGCAGGAGTGAGGGGTTTTCTTCCTTTTCAATGCAAAAAACCCGAACAGAGATCATCTTGAGAGATTGTTTTATAAATAGCTGAGGCCAAGGCACACATGGAGCAGGAGGCCCGCTTAACGAGATAATTGTACAACGTGCTTCTGAGACATGATTTTCATTTTCCACGGTTTCCCCCCCCCTCCCTTCCCCATTACGTTACCCTCAGAATGAATCACTCTCTGTTACCGTTGGAAACAATCAACATTACTCAGTTTTCACTTCTTGGGGCCCAGAGTGACCAAGATGACACACGCTGACCTCCCTGGGCTCGGGCACACCCAAAGTCTGGGGGCGATGCCCCGAATTTGTCCGGGACTGGGGGCTGCTTGGGTGAATCACTATGAATATTAACCTTTTCTAACTGCAAATATTAAGCTTTTATTGTAAGGGAAAGGCACAAAGTGGCAGGGAGCTTTCCTTTCCCGTCCCTTCTCTACCTCCTTTGTTTTGAGGGATGAAGAGGACTGGGAAGGTGCCATCCCTGCTAAAAAATGAACAATTTATCTCACTTCTGTGCACGAAAAGGAATGGAAAAGCGCTGCTTTGGCTGGTTAAATGGGGAAACTGGGAGCGTGGACACATTTCTGCTGAGAGGTGTCCCTGCCCAGGCATCAAGTTGGAACTCAATGATCTTTAAGGTCCCTTCCAACTCCAACCATGCTGTGATTCTATGATTTCCACTGCGTGAAAGATGAGAAATGGGGATTTAACTTAGCCCCCTGGATGGTGCCTTTTCCTTGACGGAAAGATTTCAGGGATACGAGGTAGATTTTGCATTTTGCCTCAGTAACTGTTGAAAAGTCATGACTCTTTGAAAAGCCAAGTCGTGCCGTAACGAGGCTGTGGCCACATGGGGTCAGCCCAGCTCTCCCCAGTGAGGCTGGGAGCAGAGGGCCTGGACCTGCGCAGGGGAAATATTTTGGACAAGCCTTATCCAGATACATCCTCCCAGTTTCCGGCAACCGGCTGGTGGAGGAACATCCTGACCCAGGAGGCACATCCGTCCCGTGGTATTTAACAGCTGAACAGAGCTACCCTCTGTGCCTGTACCTTGGCTGCTGACCTCCAGAGTTCGCAGCATAAATGTTGCAGAAATGAGGAAAAAAATCCTTTGGTTAAACCTCTCGGTTTGCCCCAGCAGGGCTGGTTTTTTTTTTTAGTCCTGGAGACCAGTCCTGTCCCATTTTACCACCATTTCAGCTTGGCTTCAGGACAGAAACCTTTCTGCACTAGATTTTGTAGCAGCGTGAGTCTATCCCGGAGCAGGGAAATGATTTGGATGGAAAAATTTCCCCAAATAAAAGGTGAATTTGCCAGGAGGTGGGAACAGAACCCTCTTCAACTGGGTTTGTGCGCTGAGAGCCAAGAAATCTGCCCCGATGGAGGGGCTGACACTCAACAGTGCCTCTGTCAGCGCCTCCGAAACCCTCCCTCATCGCAGGAATCCAGAGACATTTTGGAGAAGGGCCACTGCCATGAGAGGATGAACCTCTCGCAGAGATTTGCTCTTTACACCCTCCCAGATCACACCTGAAACCCCCAGCAAAACCTGAGCCAAACACACAGATGGGGCAGAACAGCTGGATTTCAGTCACACACACCCCCCGCACGGCACGTTTTAACCTTTTTCTCTTATTTTAACCACATTGGAAGGAGATGGAGGTGCCACGGAGATGCTGGGAGGGCTGGAGCCCCTCTGCTGGGAGGACAGGCTGAGAGAGTTGGGGGGTTCAGCCTGGAGAAGAGAAGGCTCCGGGGAGACCTTAGAGCCCCTTCCAGTCCCTCAAGGGGCTCCAGGAGAGATGGGGAGGGACTCTGGATCAGGGAGGGGAGCCATAGGAGGAGGGGGAAGGGTTTGACACCGAAAGAGGGGAGATTGAGATGAGATCTGGGGAAGAAATTGTTGACTGTGAGGGTGGTGAGAGCCTGGCCCAGGTTGCCCAGAGAAGCTGTGGCTGCCCCATCCCTGGAGGGGTTCAAGGCCAGGCTGGAGGGGGCTTGGAGCAACCTGGTCTGGTGGGAGGTGTCCCTGCCCAGGGCAGGGGGTTGGGACTGGATGATCCTTAACGTCCTTTCCAACCCAAACCATTCCATGATTCTTATGAGCTTTTGAAGAAGAGTTGTCCAGTGGGGAAGGACTGGATTAACGGACCCAGCAAAGGGAAGGCTGGGTGAGGGCTCAGCCACTTTGCGAAGGCTCCTGAGAGTCCACGCGTTACAAGAGGCTTCGCTTCTGACCGAAAGCTTGGCCAAAGGCACGTGGCTGCTGATGAGCTCTCACATCTCCTTGAGACACCTCCGAGTTCCCACCCGGTGACTTTTTAAAGGCCAAGCGATGAGGGCCGGTGAGGATTTACAACCGCCAACAGATAAATCTCCCCGGTGCCTCCGAGGCCAGGACTCGGTTGCTGGAGAGCGAGGGGAAAGTTGAACTAACACGTTTCCACTTGGGTCAGGGATGGGCTCATCTCCTCTCCGGCGGTTCCACTGTGGCATATTTTGCTGCAGAGGGAAAAAAAGGAACCAAAAAAAAATAATAAACCCCACCAAAGTGATATCCTGTGGCTGCTCCGTACGGAACAAGGCAGGGAAGCTGCACATTCGTGACCGCGGGACAGTCAGAAAGATGGGAAAGGAGCCACGCACTTGCCTGATGGAAACGTCTGCGTCTGAAACACGCCCTGCTTTATGAGGAGAGAAAAAGCGCTCGCCTTTCCTTTGGCCCCATGACACAAGGCAGAAAGAACGAATAAATCCTTGCCACAATAAAATTGTTTACGTTCTGTTGTGGAAACAGATGCCGGGGGCTCTGTATACCTTGGGAGCAGCCTCTTTGAGCCTTTTTAACCCCTCATAGATGGGGGCTGTTTCCAGCCACCGATAAATCCTGAGCGCTAGGAAGAAGAGCAAAAGGAAGAAGAGCTTAAACCAGCTCTGGATACCTGGATTTTGCAGAGGACCCAGCGCTCTTGTCTTTCTGCCAGAGGAAAGAAAGATACTGTTGGGAGCACCAGTACAGGCTGGGGGTTGACTTGCTGGAGAGCAGCTCTGAGGAGAAAGACCTGGGAGTCCTGGTGGAAAACAGGTTGCCCATGAGCCAGCAATGGGCCCTGGTGGCCAAAAAGGCCAATGGCATCCTGGGGGGCATCAAGAAGAGTGTGACCAGCAGGTGGAGGGAGGTCATCCTGCCCCTCTGCTCTGCCCTGGGGAGGCCCCATCTGGAGCACTGGGACCAGTTCTGGGCTCCCCAGTTGCAGAAGGACAGGGAACTGCTGGAGAGGGGACAGCAGAGGGCTACAAAGATGATGAGGGGCCTGGAGCATCTCTCTGATGAGGAGAGGCTGAGGGACTTGGGTCTTTTTTGTCTGGAGAAGACCGAGGGGGGATCTGATCAACACCTATAAATACTTAAAGGGTGGGTGTCAGGAGGATGGGGCCAGTCTTTTTTCAGTGGTGCCCAGGGACAGGACAAGAAGAAATGGGCACAAACTTGAATATAAGAAGTTCCATCTCAACATGAGGAGGAACTTCTTCAGTTTGAGGGTGGCAGAGCCCTGGAAGAGGCTGCCCAGAGAGGTGGTGGAGTCTCCTTCTCTGGAGACTTTCAAAACCCACCTGGACACGTTCCTGTGCAACCTGCTCTGGGTGGACCTGCTTTGGCAGGGGGTTGGACTAGATGATCTCCAGAGGTCCCTTCCGAGGGACCCATGTGATCCCCATGTGATCCCCATGTGATCCCCATGTGATCCCCATGTGATTCTGTCTCCCCAAATGTGGCCCATGGACGGCTAGTGAGAAACTAAATACCTGCTCGAACTTAATAAAGTCGTCAGGGAAACCTGGAATTCCTCGGCAAAGCTCTGCCGCCATCCAGATGGTCGCCTGGGAGCTGGGAAACGGGATTTCTTTGGGGGTTATGATAGCGTTAGAGTGCAGTTCTGAAAGGAGGGGTGCATCTGGAACGTGTCTACCTCGCTGGAAATAATTACCCCGTCTTTAGCCGAGAAGCCAAATGTAATTTCACTGCAGGGGAAGTGTTAGGAACCGCAGGTGTGTCGCAGCTCCCCCTGCTCCCCGACCCACTGAGGCTGGAGGAATGGCGTGTGCGTGTCTTCAGGTTTTCTCATCTCTCCTGCCCACAGCCCAGAAACAATGATTTAGGTTTGTTTTTTTTTATTGGAGAAAATCCCCACCTGAGGCTAACAGCATCGCACCTCGTTAAAACGCAAATGTCCCGCCTGAGTCCAAGTTGGGGCTTAAAGAACAAGCAAAAGCTGCTCCAGCAAGAAGCCTATTTATTGCCATCCTTTGGATGTGGCTGTTTCATGAGACATTGTCCTGGTTTGAGCCACACAGGGTTAATTTTTCTTTTAGTAATTTCACTTTTCAGTAAGGTGTCTTCTAATCTTTGGGAAAACTGCATTTTTAGAAGGCTCTAGTGTCTGAATTTGTGAAAATATTTATTTTAGACCCTATTACGGGATGCAGAATCCAAGGTCTCAGTGTTTTCCAGGTGCGGGGACGAGGCAGCAGGGAAATAACAACAGAGGGAAACCCGCTGAGTGAAGGACCTGCAGAATCGCCCGTGGGATGGCCATGGATATCCTGTGTGAGACCGGTGAGTAGCAACTGGTCCTGGGGGTGGAAAGGGACAGTTGGGCTTTCAGACTGTAGGCTCACTGAGCACTGACAGTGGTTGATACACCCATGGGACCAACCATCGTGGCACCGTCGCATCGAGCCATGCCCGCTCTGGTGTGCCAGGGCCACCTGCAGCAGGGCTATCCCCACGTCCATGCAGTGATCCCTCCTTGGTCACAGCTGGCAGGTGACTGGGACATGGCCCATCTCACCCAACCGTCCCTTTTCCCTCTAGGTGGAGTTATTACACACCAGATTTCATCTCGCTCCCTGTCTGGACCCGCTCCCATGGAGCAGCCGGGTGGGTGACGAGGTCCCTGCCTGTGTCCTTATCACCTAGGTGCTTCCTGGGAGTTCAATAACCTGGATTTAATGAAGCCCAGGACATCTTGGAAGGCTTTTATCTGCGTGTTGCTGGGAAGGATGAGCTGTGCTTTGGGTGTGCGTGGGCAGGGGAAGGATGGAGGCTGGGGGGGGGGTCACCCCAAATGAAACGAGAGCGATAACGCAGGGATGAACCATGGGGTCCATGGAGCATCTTCCCTGAAATTCTGCTCTACAAGCTTCTCCTCCTTCCCTTTACCTTGTGGTGCCGTTGGAGGGGGGGGGGAAGGAAGGCAGGAAATCCTGCAGTGCTATTTTTGTACTCTGGATTAATTAGCAGCATCGTTAAGGGGCCAGGATTGGCTTGGCCGCAGAGGGCTTGAAGGACGATTTGGGAGGCGTTGTTTCCAGATGTGCTTTTTCCCAGGCCACGGGGACATCCGAGATAGGGCAGGGTTTGGCCGCGGGTGAGTCGGGGCCGGGACTCTGCCCTGTGTGACACGCTGTGACAGGGCCAGAGCCACCCTCGGGGCAGCGTGGCCCTTCGGCCCCACCATGAGCTGGTGCTGCAGGGCTGGGAGGGTCGGTCTCCTCATCTTTTGGGTCGTTGAAAGTATTTTCTTTTACTTTTTTTGTATTTTTTTTTTGCAATTCTGATAAAAGGAAAATGTTAGAAGTGCTCACCTCGCGCTTGTCCTCGTTCCGGTGACATTCCCTGCTCTCAGCGTCCCTTCCAGGATCCAACCCTTCACTGCTTTTGAAGATTTAACACCCTCCCCCCCTCGTTTCCTCGTCGTTTCGATCCCAGACACATTCCCACCCGCTCCTTCTGTTTATGGGAAGGGGAAGAACATTCGGGAGATAAAACAGCCGCCCCCGGCTGTCACCCGGACCCTGCAGTGGGGTGACTTGCCACCGAGTTCATGGGGAGCCCCTGGACTAGAAGGGCCGTGTCCTTTGAAGTGCCTGACGCATGATTTTCAGCTGTGGGATGATGTGAATCAGATGTGGTCCCTCCAGATGCGCCCCCTGGGATGGATGGGGGGGCTGGAGGTGGCCTCAGGGCAACTCTGTCCCTCCAGCAGGATGGGCAGGGATGGGGACACCTTGGGGTCTGGGCTGGCCGAGGGCATTTTCATTGTGTTTTTGCTTTGGGGGGGCATCTCAAGGTGTTTGTCATTGTGGGGGGAACCGGGCCCTGGGTGGGGACATCTTCTGTTTGGGTTGTGTTCAGTCTCAGAGCAAATATATACCAAACCCTGTCGCAGTGGCCCCCTCATCCTGCTTTGCTTGAGCCTGGGCACATCCCAAACTCCCAGCGTTACACCCAGAGCCTTTCCAAGACTTTCTGGGCTGCTTCTTTCCAGGTTTACCATTCCCCGGAGCCCTCCTCACCCTTGCTGCCTCGTCGGGACAAAAGCAAAACACCAAAAACTCTTTCCTCAAGGTCACCGAGAGCGAAGAGCAGTGCTTTGTTTGCCCTCCTGCTGAAATCTTCTGGGAGCCATCAGGGAACCAGGAACCTGATTTTTCCCAAGGGGCTGGTGGGATCTGGCTGTCCTTGCCACCTTGGAGAGACAAGACACGCGATTGCTGTGAGAAGGGACAAGGGAAGGCTCCACCGCCTCCAAGCACAGCCAGAAAGTCCCCTGGATGCATCGCATGACACAGGTAGGAGAGTTGGGCTGCTGAGAACCCCACCATCCTGCTCCCAGGATGGATTTGGAGACATCAGCTGGGGCTTGCTGATAACTCCAGCCTTGCCTGGCCGGGATAAGGTGCTGTGGATCCCAGAATCCCAGAATCACAGACTGGCAGGGGTTGGAAGGGACCTCTAGAGATCATCTTGTCCAACCCCCTGCCAGAGCAGGTCCACTCAGAGCAGGTTGCACAGGAACGTGTCCAGGCGGGTTTTGAATGTCTCCAGAGAAGGAGACTCCACCACCTCCCTGGGCAACCTCTGCCAGGGCTCTGCTACTCTCAAAGGGAAGAAGTTGCTCCTCATGTTTAGGTGGAACTTCTAACATTCAAGTTTGTGCCCGTTTCCTCTTGTCCTGTCCCTGGGCACCACTGAAAAAAGACTGGCCCCATCCTCCTGACATTTATAGGTGTTGATCAGATCCCCCCTCAGCCTTCTCTTCTCCAGACTCAAAAGACCCAAGTCCCTCAGCCTCTCCTCAGCAGAGAGATGCTCCAGGCCCTTGATCATCTTTGTAGCCCTCTGCTGTACCATCTCCAGCAGTTGCCTGTCCTTCTGCAACAGGGGAGCCCAGAACTAGTCCCAGTGCTCCAGATGTGCCCTCCCCAGGGCAGAGCAGAGGGGCAGGATGACCTCCCTCCACCTGCTGGTCACACTCTTCTTGATGCCCCCCAGGATGCCATTGGCCTTTTTGGCCACAAGGGCACATTGCTGGCTCATGGGCAACCTGTTTTCCACCAGGACTCCTAGGTCTTTCTCCTCACTTGCCCCAGCACCCATCCGGTGCCTCCCTCTGGGACACGTCCCTGGCCAAGGGACGACTGGGAGCAATTCCCAGTCGGAATCTCTGGTCCGAGTCAAATTTCTAACCCAGATCCTCTCCCGTTTGCTTCACGCCCCCTTTCCCCGGCAGGAAATCAAAGCCCCGCTCGCTCCATAGGGGCCGACCGGCTGCTGACCAAAAGCCAAACAAAAAAACCCCACAAAAAACCCAAGAAAAAAACCCGGAGCAAATGCTTTATTTGCTCAAACTGCCGCTTTCTCAGCCGAGGGGGAGTGGGAGTCTTCCAGACGGAGGCTTCCCATCAGCTGTGGATCCACGGCTTCGCTGAGGAGCTGCGTTTCCAGGTCTTTTTGTCTTAACTAGGGATCAAAGGGAAAACTTCCTGAATGATTTCGGTATCATCCGACAGGTTTCTTGCAGATTTGAGTTGCTTTAAAATACGGGGTTGGCCTTTCTGAGGCACTTGGACTCTAGGAAAATATTTCGGTGCTCCCGTGTCAAGCTAAAAAAAGAAACATCCCCCTTCCCAAAGTGCAGCCTCTTACACGGATCAGATAAAATGCCGATCAAACCCGTGTAAGCTCCTCCCCGCCCAGATTTTTGGGGGTGAATTTGCCACGTTGGGTTTTTTTAAATTTTTCTGAAACGGGTGTTTCCCATCCTCTCCCTCCCCAGCCCGTGGGCACGGCTCTGCCGGGTGAATTTTCCCCTCCCCACACGGAGAGGGTCCGGGTTTGCATCCCCGAGGGGCATCGCGGACCCACGGCCTCGATAATACCCTGGGGAAAAAAAAAAATCCCCTTCTGCCTCCTGCAGTTATGAAAACCAGACAGGGGGAGCTTAAGAGAAGCCAGAGGAGCAATTTCTGGGAGCTGGGGGTGGGGGCGGTGGGACTCAAGCCTGAAATATGTGGAGCAGCTGGAGGGATGCAGGGGATTTCAAAGGGAAGGCTGGGATGCCAATCCAAACGGGAGCAGGCGTGAGGCCGCGCTGCCCGGACCACATCCCACCGGGGCTTACGGGAAAAGATACAAGCAGGGGAAGCACTTCTTTTTTTTCTTTTCTTCTTTTTTTTTTTTTTTTCCTTATTAAAATCTATAACATCCAGCAGATATTTATAGATCTTTTATCTCTTTAGTGCCTCGGTGCCACAAATAAAAGCAGACAGGGCTTTTATGCTACTGAAAGCAAACAAATGGAAAAAAAAAAAAACCAACAAAACAAACCCACACTGGTTTCCAGAAAGGTTTTTAGCCCCGCGAGCGCGGTCACTCATCAGTCTGAATTTAATTAGGCTGATGAAACCGCTCCTGCCGGCCCGGTCAGTGCTGCCCCCGAGGGGCTTGGGCTCTTCCCCATCCTTCCCTGCGTTGGAGACGAGGGTTAATATCCCCGGGAAGCGAGGGTTTCTTGCCTACTTGCATCCACATGTGGTTTTATCCCTGGGCTGGATCCCGGTGACGCCTGGGCTGGCTTTTCCTGCATCCCTGGTCAACGCCGGGTACATCCCCGGTGGCCCAGGGAGCCCTCGGGGTTGCCCAGGGCTCCTCTCCGCCAGCTCAGGCAGCCCCCGGGCCAGGTCAGGGTGAAAGACGGGCTCCCGACGCTCAACCAAGCGAGGGGTTTGGAAGGGCTGGATGAGGCAGGGGATGGCGCCCGCATCCCCCTGGGGTGGGAGCACCAGGAATTTGGGAGATGCCTTTGCACCCGGCAGGTCCTGGGGAGCTGGCACTGGCCACCCCCGGAGCCCCTTCCCGGCCCGAAGGCTGGAAAGTCCCCACAGGCGCTTCCTGCGGGGCCGAGAGGCTGAAATGACTCACCCGGCTTGGTTTTACTACGGATTAATTTGACGAGGTTTCTTCATCCCTGCCTGCTGCGGGAAAGCCTCGCTGCCCCGGGGTGGCCGTCCCATGGGACACAGAGCCACCCCCCCACCCCGGCTCCCCGCATCCTTGGAAACCACCCCCGTGCTCCCCCCTGTCCCCATCGCAGGCAACGACCCTCCTTGGCGTCCTTTCACCTTATTGCCCCCCAAAACCCAATGGCTTCCCCAAACATCCCCTTTCCATCGGTTCATGGCAGCAGGATGGGCCCCCGTACCCCGGCCGTGCGGGCCTCAGCCCCCTCGCTGCAGGCCACAGCCCTCTTTGGGAGGTATTTCTTCTCTTTGCTTTGCTTTTAAAATCTCCACGGGTCTGCGAATCTCTTCCCCCGTACAGAACTCCGCCGTTCCGGCTTTAAAACCGCTCCGGGACTTGCCCACCTGCACGGCATTGAATTACTCGGGGTTTAAGAAGCCGAACGAATCCCAGTTGACACCCCTGGCCGGTTCCTCGCTCCGACAGGGATGCGAATCCCCTGCCCGCCTTCAGACCAGTGGGCTTTTTTTTTTCCCCCACCCCAGCAGCCGGTTTGCGTCAATAGCTTTTGGTGAAGTGATTAATTTGTTTTTTTCCTTCCCCCCTCCTCTTCAAGCTCCTACAGGAGGGTCAGCAGAGGAGGAACATCCATCCATCCATCCATCCATCCATCCATCCATCCATCCATCCAGCCCCCTTCCCGCTGCTGTGGGGATGGAGTAATCCCCTCTCCGGGCACCTCTGCCGCTTTTTGGGTTAGCTTTTTGGGTTAGGGGGTTTAAGCAGCCCCCTTGGCTCTCAGCCTCCCTCCCCATCATGTGCTTATCAAAATAATTGGAGATAATTTCCTCCTTCCCCTTCCTCCCCTCACCCCAGCCACCGGCTCGTGGGTGCCAGACGGCCACTGCTCTTCCTCCCCGAGGCTGAGTCACCCCGGGGGGGAGCAGCAGACACCCACGGGCTGGCTCATCCTTCGGGTTTGTTTTTTTTGCTGTTTTTACGTTGTTTTACTTTTTCGTTTACCCAATAGGGTCGACCACAGCCGGGTTCCTCTGCACCAGCAGAACAAACCTCCTGCGGGAACTGGGGTGCTGGGGGAACCCGGGCTTGCCAAGACCCTCCTTCTCCTCTGCTGGGAGCTTTAATGCCCAGACACCCCCAAACCCACCCGGCCTCCCACTCCTCTCCTCAGCACATCCCTGGAAACCCTGGGAAGACCCACCACCTCCTGGTTGCTCCTTGACTCAGCGTCATCCCACCAGCCGTGTCCAATGACTCTGGGAGGAGCAGGAGGGCAAACACCCTGGGTCCTTGTCCTCGCTGCCGCTTGTCCCCAGGGGTGGATCATTGTCCCCCTCCCTCCCCAAACCATCTTGATGTGCTCCTCATGCTTCCTCCTCACACCCCTGTCCATCCCCACCTCGTGGGGCAGTTCCCATCTGTGCCGGCCAGCCCGGCGCTTGAGATTAACTTCATGCTCTGTTTTATCTGGTGTTTCTCCAGATTTCGGGTAAACCACAGATATTTTTTTTTTAAATCTCCCTGCCCCCTCCCCTCCCACAGCTCATTTTCAGACACATCTTTCCATCCAAGAAGAAAGGAAAGATCCTAGAAAACGTGGTGGGCTCCTCTGGATCCCCTCAAAGCCCTCTGTGACCCTCCTTGCTGCTCCCTGCTTCTCACCCAGCTTCTTCTGGCTCCCATCCTTGGGGATTGGGGCAGGGGGGGTGGCACAGGGAAAAGGGCTGAGGTTGCAAAGCAACCTCTGCCCTTCCCATGCCCCTTCCCGTGCCCCTTCCCGTGCCCTCCTCTGCTTCTCTGCTCGGCCGTTCCTGCCCTGCCAGCTGCAAAACCGGGCCCTGATTCAGCGAAGCCCTGCAGAGGTGACTGGGGATGGATGGATGGATGGATGGATGCTGGGGGGGGATGGATGGATCTTCTCCCCCCACCTTTCCTCTCCTCGATCCTGCGTAACTTCAGGCAGATAAATAGGAGATATAAACACTTTTTAGTGAGCCCTCCCCATCCCACGCCCAGCTTGGGTGCTATTCCAGGCCAGGCAGGGTTTTACTGCCCTGCTTCATCCAGCCGAAATCCCGTTCCCTGCCTCCCGGGGCTGTCGGGACTTGCCGGGCAGCCGGGACGTGCCAGCACCCAAAAAAAACCAATCCCATGGATATGGGGCAGGACTGGGAGCATCCCTGGTCTGTGGTGGGACCGAGGAGTGGGAGGAAAGCCCTTGCACCCTGGGCTGCATCCCCAGCAGC
>VXAK01017655.1:42765-63411 GCA_013399435.1 Arenaria interpres
TTCAAGCTTACTTTATTAAGCAGCATATTTCAAAGGACAGCTTTTTAAAGTTAAATATTAATATGGCCATGGGGTTTCCTCTGGGTGCGCAGTAGGTGGGGGCTTCACACCCAACCGCTGGTCAGTTTGTAGAACATCTCCTCGTCTAAGCTCTCGTTCTGGTCCTTGGCCCGCGTCGACAGGAAGATGTAGCCGCCGATGAACTCGTGAACCACTTTGCAATCCACCTCCGTGCAAATGAAGGACACCCGCACGTCGTCCGCGAACTCCACCGTCACCTGGAGGGGGGCAAACACAGTGGGGTTACCTCTACGGGGGTTCCACCCACACACCCCCTTCCCTTTTTGCCCGATTTCTCTTTTCTCTTAACCCCCAGAATCCCAGAATGCTATGGGGTTGGAAGGGACCTCTGGAGATCATCTAGTCCAACCCCCTGCCAAAGCAGGTCCACCCAGAGCAGGTTGCACAGGAACGTGTCCAGGTGGGTTTGAATGTCTCCAGAGAAGGAGACTCCACCACCTCCCTGGGCAGCCTCTTCCAGGGCTCTGCCACCCTCAAACTGAAGAAGTTCCTCCTCAGGTTTAGATGGAACTTCTTACATTCAAGTTTGTGCCCATTACCTCTTGTCCTGTCCCTGGGCACCACTGAAAAAAGACTGGCCCCATCCTCCTGACACCCACCCTTTAAGTATTTACAGGTGTTGATCAGATCCCCCCTCAGCCTTCTCTTCTCCAGACTAAAAAGACCCAAGTCCCTCAGCCGTTCTTTTTAAGGGAGATGCTCCAGGCCTCTCATCAACTTTGTAGCCCTCTGCTGTACCCTCTCCAGCAGTTCCCTGTCCTTCTGGAACTGGGGAGCCCAGAACTGGTCCCAGTGTTCCAGATGGGGCCTCCCCAGGGCAGAGCAGAGGGGCAGGATGACCTCCCTCCACCTGCTGGTCACACTCTTCCTGATGCCCCCCAGGATGCCATTGGTCTTTTTGGCCACAAGGGCCCATTGCTGGCTCATGGGCATCCTGTTGTCCACCAAGGCCAAGGTGGTTGGCCGAGGCAGGGAAACTCACCATTTTAATCTCCCAGTTGACGTTCCACTGCTTCATGTTGCTGAAGCGCCAGGTTTTGACGGCGTCGCCCGTGCTGGCGTCCATCCGGATGAGCCGGTTGTAGGCGATGCCGATCAGCTCCTCCTTCTTGCCCCCCTGGAACCTACAGGCAGGGGCAAGGGATGAATAAATGCACGATAAATTCAGCGTATAAAATTGCTTTTCTAAGTCGATGCAATTAATGCTTTTAATTTCAGCGCCAGTGCGGCATCCCCAGTGAAGGACGCGCCGTCTATTTAATGTATTCCATGGATTTATTGACGAAATTCCCCCCCCTTTCCTTCAGAGCCACCGACCTTGCGATGAAATGCGTGATGCCGAACTCCGGCAGCGACTGCCAGGCTTGAATGAACCGCATCTTGGCCTCGATGAGACTCATCTGAGCCACGTTCTGGTGAGCTTCCAGGATGCGGGCGGTGATCTGCGGGGCGGCCAGAGAGACCGGCGTTAGGCGAGGGTGGGGGGCTCGTCAGGGGCACCACGGACCGTCACGCGAGCGGGTAACGACTCGGGAGGAATTTGGGATGCAAAAAACGCCGATAATGGGTAATTTCTACCCCGAGGATGCATTTCAGCTACCACCCGCTCAAAGGCTGAGGGACATGGAGCTGCTTTGGCTCCGTATCTCCAGACACATAAGCGCAAATATAGATGGGGGCTGTCTGGAGGCAAAGAGCCGCTCGGGCTCATTTGGGTTTAAAAGTGCAGGATGTGAGCAAGGCACGGGGCAAATTTCTGGCGTAGAGTTTCCAGTTTCGCAGCAAAAATCACCGGGGATTACGAGAAAAACCAAAGAGGGCCCAAGTTCCTCCAGGGTGGGGTGGGGTGGGGTGGGTTTTGTTAGTCTATTCATTGCCGCTCTCCAAACCAAAGGGGGCTCTAGACTATTTTAGCTTTTATATCTTAAAAATTTAGCTAAATTTTATTGTTGCTGTCACTTACCAAGTCTCTTACATAGCCTGGCTGTAGATGGCAAGGCGAGAAAAAAACAAAAAAAAAAAAGAAAAGGAAGCAGAAAGAAAAAAAAAAAGCAATCAGAAATAATGGCAACAAAGCAAAGAAAAAAGTGTAAATTAACTGCAAACCAAAGTTCAAGCAAAAAAAAAAAAAATCCACATGCATAATTTCTCAGGCAGAAAAGCAGCCAAAGTGACGGTAAGGATGGAGAGGGGACAAGCAGGCAGATTTGCTGCTCGCACCGGCCCCGGGCACCGGCGTGGTCCTGGCTGGTCGGCACCGTGGAGAGACGGTTTGGGTCCTGGGGATGGTTTTGGTCCTGCTGGTGGATGAAGGGGAGGGAGAGGCTGCCGGCTCCGAGGAGAATTCGTGTCCTCACGCTCCTCTCCATGCCCCAGCGCAAACTCAAGCCCATTTACTCGCAGAGGAAGCTCAATAGGAGGCTCAAAAGCTCACTCTTGGCTCAATAGATCCTTTTTATTTCTCAGCCTGGAGAAGGCTCCGAGGAGACCTTAGAGCCCCTTCCAGTCCCTCAAGGGGCTCCAGGAGAGATGGGGAGGGACTCTGGATCAGGGAGGGGAGCCACAGGAGGAGGGGGGATGGTTTTAAACTGAAAGAGAGGAGATTGAGATGAGATCTGGGGAAGAAATTGTTGACTGTGAGGGTGGTGAGAGCCTGGCCCAGGTTGCCCAGAGAAGCTGTGGCTGCCCCATCCCTGGAGGGGTTCAAGGCCAGGTTGGAGGGGGCTTGGAGCAACCTGGTCTGGTGGGAGGTGTCCCTGCCCAGGGCAGGGGGTTGGAACTGGATCATCTTTAAGGTCCCTTCCAACCCAAACCATTCCATGATTCTATGAAATGCAGGGGATGCCACTTGGGGTAGGAACTGGCTGGAGGACAACATCAGCTGAGCTTCCCAGGGATGCATCTGCCCTTGCAAAGGCGGCTGGAGGCCGCTCCGACACCCAACCCCACCGAGGCACCCGAGAGCTGTGAAAATGCTGATTTTAGGTTGGGGTTTTTATTTTTAGCATTTACAATTTGGCGCGCCCCAAACCCAGCCCACGGCCGCTGCAAGGGCACATGGAGACAAACACCACCCGAGCGGCTCCGGGGCTGCTGTGGGACCAAAAGCATCTATAAATCCTCCAGCAAGGTCCACTGCCAATTCCCATTTCGGCGCCGTCTGTGGGCTGCACAACCTCCTCCTCCTTCTCCTCCTCCTCCTCCTCCTCCCAGTGCCAGGGCGCGGAGCGACCCTCGTGGTCGAATTCCTCGCATTCCCGTGGCCTCCATCCTTCGCAAACATCCTCCGCTGCTGCAAGCTCTGCCTCTGGCCAGCAAGGAAAAGCCAAAATCTGCTCTTTAGCTGATGTCCACCCAGGCATCGTGGCCATTAGCCTGGCTTGGAGCAGGGTGAGGGCTCGTGCCCGTCCCTGTGTTTCAAGGGAGGTTATTTTCCTAACGAGCGTACCTGCACGGTAAGCAAGTTCTGCGACCTAATATTTTTCCAGGTGCCTCCATTTTACCGAGTTCAAGCCTAGAAGGTATTTTATATATATGTTAAACCGGTATATTTATGCAGCCTCTCCTCCATCCAAGCGGATAGAAAGGCTTATTCAGGAGAATAATAAGGGCTATATAAAATATGACTCCGCTGCCAGGAAATCGTCGTTGCTGTGCCAATAAAAAGTTGTGTTTTTCCTGCCTCTCTGACTCGCAGCCTTCTTCTGGGTTTTGAGAAACCGGACCCAGCCGCAGCCAGCCCGAAGGCTGCGGAGCTACAGCTGAACGATGAAGTCACCCGAAAGGCCACGGGGCAATGCCTTACTTATTTTTTTTTTTGCCGCTGTCCTGACATATAACGCCTTTCAGAAAGTCATGCATTTTATTTCCAGCGCGGAACAGTCCAGCCCTGTCATGCAGGGACCCGAATGGAGCGCCGGGGCGGGGGGGCTGGGGGGGGTTCAAGCGCAAGTCATGGCAACTCAGAATGAAGCAGCGTCTGGAGGACTGGCGTTTGGAAGTGGTGGAGAAGCAAAGAGAGACATATGCGAACCGAATTAAGAGCCAAGTGCGTGGATAAAGCACCGCAAGCAACTGCCACTCCGCTGATCCTGAGGATTTCTGCAGGGATTCCGGGCACGGGAAGGGGTTTTAACCCCAGCACCGGGGACTGATGTTGTCTCTTTCCTTCTACCTCTGCACGGGGAGAGACGACCCGTGCTCTGCTGCACCATCGCTCGGTACCAGCAGGGGCAAAAACCCATTTCCCTGTTTTAAACCATCGCCTCTGTTTCTAAAATAAATGTAAATAAATCCAAAATGTATCTAAAAGAAATGGTTCCCCGCTGCTGAGGCTGTGTACATGCACCGTGGCGTAATATATACGGCGTAATGAAGGTCGTGGGTGCCATCCCCAGGTGCCGGATCGAAACCACACATTTCAGTCGGCATTTCATTTTAGTAATAACATTTTGGCAGCCGCGAGTAAGTGACAACATCCAAAAAAACCACACAGTGTTAAACGCCGGCCACCGCCGGAACGGGTGCAGGTCAGCCCAGTTCCACACCAACACCAACGCCGCGCCGGGAGAGGGGGCCAGCACGTACCTGCTTGTTCTTGTATTTTTTCAGGTAGCGAGGAGAAACCAGGCACTCGGGGTTAATGTCGGTGTTGATCTGTTCGGGGATCAGCTGCGGGTCTGGGTTCAAATGCTGCATTTTCAGGAAGGAGAGGATGTTCTGCACTTCCATGCCGTAGGAGCTGTCGGCCATCGTCTTGCCCTTGGAGGCCAGGCGGCAGGCGGCCATCCAGCTGGCGTACTGTGTCTCCTGCCCCCAAAACAGAGGGTCAGAGCGGTGGGGGTGCCACCTTCCCCCCTCCCAAATAAAACTCCAGGGAGCCTGTTCAAGGCCAGGCTGGACGGGGCTTTGAGCAACCTGGTCTGGTGGGAGGTGTCCCTGCTCAGGGCAGGGGGGTTGGAGCTCAACGATCTTTAAGGCCCCTTCCAACTCTGACCATTCCATGATTCTATGATTCTATTTTCCTCCCAGCCCCGGGAGACTCAAGCACAGGCAGAATGGGGCAGAAACACAGCCAATGTGCAATGTACAACCATGGGACCAAGCCAAGGAAGAGCAGGAGCTGATTTTTCTACTTCAAATTCACACATGGGCTCTGAACATCAAGATCAGCCAGAGGTGACTGCATTTGAGGACAGGCTAAGAGAGTTGGAGGGGTTCAGCCTGGAGAAGAGAAGGCTCCAGGGAGACCTTAGAGCCCCTTCCAGTCCCTCAAGGGGCTCCAGGAGAGATGGGGAGGGAATCTGGATCAGGGAGGGGAGCCATAGGAGGAGGGGGAAGGGTTTGAGACTGAAAGAGGGGACATAGAGCTGAGATGTGGGGAAGAACTTCTTTGCTGTGAGGGTGGTGAGAGCCTGGCCCAGGTTGCCCAGAGAAGCTGTGGCTGCCCCATCCCTGGAGGGGTTCAAGGCCAGGTTGGAGGGGGCTTGGAGCAACCTGGTCTGGTGGGAGGTGTCCCTGCCCAGGGCAGGAAGGTGGGACTGGATGGTCTTTAAGGTCCCTTCCAACCTAAACCATTCCATGATCCTATGATTCATAGCACATCCAAGCGTGAGCTGATGGTGGGCAAAGGGCAAAGAGAAGGCCTGTCCCAGAGATCACTTACATTATCACAGCGAAGCCAGATTTCATTCATTCCCTCCGCCACCGGAATCAGAAGTTTGATGTTAAACTTCTGACCAGAGATGTTCACATCAGGCGTAACTTCACATCCTGCAACGAGGGAGCCAGTGTTTAATGGGGGTGTGAAGAACTGCACTTTAAAAATGGGGGGAAAAAAATACAGAAGAGGAAAAGAAAAAGCAAAACGCTCCAACTAAAGGGTGTCCAACATCATCTCAGTGCTGCAAAGGCCGTACGCCACACCTGTGATGGGATGAATGCTCTACATAGAGGGGACAAAAATTGTGACAGATGCCTGTTTTTCCAAGTGACAGGAAAAAGCGGGGAAAAAAGCAAGACCTGATCTGAAAGGAACGAAGGATTCATCTCACAGATCCCGCCTGGCCTTGCGAATGGACCCGATGGCTGAAAAATGCCCTGTGTCGCTGAAATTTTCCTGAGAGGGTAGGAAAAGGTGGCTGGAGGGGTGCTGGCTCTCACCCTGAAACCCCTATCCGTTATTTTGGCTGGGCTACAGCGAGTGGCGAGGCGTGAGCATCCCGCTTTCCGTGGCTGGAGAGAACTACAGGCGGTTCTACAAACACCAGGGGGTGATGAACTGAACCAGCCCACTCAGCCCGGGCGCCGCTTCAAACGCCGCCTCCGAGATTTTTTAAAAGTGCCGTCACAGCAGATACGACAAAAGCTCCCAAAAAGGTCCCGCGGGCCGGGCTTCGCTCTGCCTGCAAGGCCTGAGGTCACTTGGCATCTGCTCCTGCCTCCACTGGGGGAAAAAAGAAAAAAAGAGAGCTCTCTGCAGTTTGGTGGCTGCCGGAGCAGGAATGTTTAACTTAAGAAAAGCTTTAAAAGCTTTTAAAAACTCATGTGCAAGGCTCGCGGGGAGGGCTCGAGTGCGGCTGCTCACAAGCAGCACCAGGGAGAGGAGGGAAAAAGTCTAAAGGCAGCCAATTATTGGAATAAAATGCAATGGCACGGATGCGTCTCAGCACTGGTGAGGCCCCACCTCGATTTCTGTGTCCAGTTTTGGGCCCCTCACGACCAGAAGGACATTGAGGGGCTGGAGTGGGTCCAGAGAAGGGCAATGGAGCTGGTGAGGGGTCTGGAGCACAAGTCTTGTGAGGAGCGGCTGAGGGAGCTGGGGGTGTTCAGCCTGGAGAAAAGGAGGCTGAGGGGAGACCTTCTCGCTCTCTCCAACTCCCTGAAAGGAGGGGGTAGCCAGGGGGGGTCGGTCTCTTCTCCCAAGAACAGGCAATGGGACAAGAGGAAATGGCCTCAAGTTGCCCCAGGGGAGGTTTAGACTGGATATTAGGAAAAATTTCTTCACCAAAAGGGTTATCAAACACTGGAATGGGCTGCTCTGGGATGTGGTGGCGTCACCATCCCTGGAGGGATTTAAAAGCCGGGCAGACATGGTGCTGAGGGACATAGGTTAGTGGTGGGTTTTGTCAGTGTTGGGTTGATGGTTGGACTCGATGATCTGAAAGGTCCCTTCCAACCTCAACAATTCTATGATTCTCTTACCTCTCAGGTTCATCTGGTGTGCCGGAGTCCCGTTGGATTCCTCTTTGCTTTTATAGCACGAAATGGAGGTATCTTTGAAGGTGCACCAATAGGGCTTGTAGCCTTTCAACGTCAGCTTCTTGGGCCTGCAAGACAGGTTGAGGGACATTACATGTGGCTGAAGCTGCTAAACCAAGCTGCTGCACTGGGAAACTCATTTCACCCTTGAACACCCGTTGTCAGCAGCCTGGGAGATGCCCACCCCTGGAGAGTCCCTGCCTGGGAGCTCGTCCCCCACTCACCATCCCTTCACTACAATGTTGGGCCAAGAAATCGAGCTACAATTGCAATTTGGGACTCTTCAATCCCATGGAGGCCCCACTGATTTGGGGCAAGGTGGGCGCAGCTGGAGAACCGTGTTACAAAAATAAGACGTGTCCATGAACCGCTGCAAAATGCACCTCTTCACCTGCCACATTAAACGGGAACCTCTTTGATCAAGCTCTGAAAGGAAGAGGTGCTTCTAAAAGACTCCTCGGTCAAGCACATGCGTGAGTAGCTCGCTTTCTTTTTAAATACTTTTTCTTTTCTATGGAAAACCCGGGTTTTGCTTGAGTCTGCAGAAGAATCACAGAATCATAGAGTGGTTTGGGATGGAAGGGACCTTAAAGATCATCTCCTTCCACCCCCCTGCCCTGGGCAGGGACACCTCCCATCAGACCAGGTTGCTCAAAGCCCCCTCCAACCTGGCCTTGAACCCCTCCAGGGATGGGGCAGCCACAGCCTCTCTGATGAAGAACTGATGCTGCAAGACCACAGCAAAGCTAGGTGACCACCAGGCTCACCCCACCATGAGCCCAGGACCTTCGTGGAGCTGCAAGTTTCTGAATTCCTTAATCCCCTCCCTAATTTCCAAACCTTATCCAAAGGCTGCACCCGCAGGCTCTCACTGCAATGCATTTCTCACATCTCTGTCCCAGAAATAGCTGCTCAACCCTCTATCTGTAGGGATGAAATACGGTATGGCCCCCATTGCTCGTCCTCCGGGCTCTGAATTTTCATTTCCAAGCAAAAGTATGCTGGGGGCTGCTCTGGGAAATTCGGGAGATGGGGGAGAAACATGGTGTCTGCCTGAACTTCATTGCTCCCACACCTCTGGTGGGCACCTGAGCTCGGGTCATCTGCCACCTCCTCCTGCCTTGGCTGGTTTTCCTCCTCCTAAAGCCCTGGCACACACAGCCCTGCCTTGTGAAAACTTTACAACCACAATTTCCTTTGAAAGCCACCTCCCACTACAGAAGAAGTCACCAACCTCCAGCCAAGGCCTCCCACTACAGAAGTCACCAACCTCCAGCCAAGCCATCCTACACGTGCAGGTTTTTCCATCCTCTGCTTTGCATCTTTCTCTAAAGATGTTTTAATGTGTTTTTACTGCCTTGAGGTTTTTTTGGGGGGGACTCCTTTAAATTGCAGGCAGGGGATTTTGGCTGGCACGGGGAGTAACCCCCTGGCAGGGGCAAGAGGAATGTCCCACGTATCTGCAGCAACACTGGGCAACTATAGGGACACATATATAACTTATATATCATACTAGGGATACGTATCGCAGCTCCTCCCCAGTGAAGTGTGCAACAAGAGGCACACTCAAAGCTGGGCCAGCTCCTCACGTCATTTCGTCGGGTTTCTGGCAATAAAATACATCCTAGCCCTCATTTTTAGGAAAAAAATGACAATTCTGTGCTTCCCCACCGCAGCAGGACAGCCTCAAACCCCAACCCCGGCGTTCGGGGCGAGGGGAGGGAACCAGCAGCTCCTCACTGCTCCATCTCCTGCCCCACTGACTGGCCCATCTAATTTGCAAGCAATTAGCTCCCTGAGCCGTGCTTAATTTTATTGGGGAATAAGGACATCAAAGGATAGAGCAAGCTTGTTTGTTTGTTTGTTTGTTCAAGGGGTGAAAAAACCACAGGGCACAGGCTGCAGCCCTGAAACTTCGCCCCAATTAAGACAGACCCAGACGAACACGGAGACCTTATTAATTTGCCTTCAGAGAGGAAGGAGAGAGTTTTTCAGAACAGAAGTGGCAGGTTCTGGCTCCAGAACCAAACCGTTAATAAAATAAAAGCTTGTTCCAGAGCTATTTCGCTGCCTACAGCTTTTCTTCTGCATCCTATAGCTACGCTGTGAAATCTCATCATTATTTCCAGAACTTTCACCGTAACCCCCGGCCGCAACAGGCAATAAATTGCAAAAGATGGTCGCGGCTGCCAAAACGTTACTTAAAAGTCCAGACGCTGCCGTTCCCGGTTTCCACACAACCACTCTCCAAGTCAAAGCAAAATAAAATAAAATAAAAAAACCCTCTAAATCCTGAGTGAGCTGGAAGAGGAGCAGAGTCAGTTTAACCTGCTCCTCTTGGCAAGGAGAGGGCAGACAGACCAGCATCCCGGCTGTTTATAATTCATCCGGCCTCTTGTGAACTGGGAGAAGTATTTCAGCAAGGATTCTAGGTTTCACTCCTAATTTTAGGACGGCTTGATCATCTCCTGGGCATTAATTGCGTTAGAGAAATATCCCAGCACATGCTGCTGGCTACGGGACGCAGTGAGCTCTCCCGGAGGGATGTGTTACCTGTCAGGGTGGCGACAGTGGGAAAATACCCTGGATTTTTATATTTAAGATCAACTTCAGCGTGGAATGGGTTCTTTTGGAATAGCGTGAGATGCTTAGGGACTGTATCATATGTGGGATAAAGAAGTAAATTGATTTAATAGCACGAGAGAGCAGATGCTCTGAGCTGCGGTATTACACAGCGATTGCTCGGTGGCTTTTTACGTGAGATAACACAGTGGTGTGATCTTAAACCAGGAGATTAAAAAAAAAAATAATTATATTTAGGCAGTAGGACCATTAATTATTCATAGGCATTACCAGTTTCACAAGCACCTCTTCCCATCAGCACTTACTTGAAGACTTTAATGTAGTCGGCGAGCTCTGGGATGGAAGTGATGTCACCCTGAAAAGAAAAGAAGGCTCCTGAGAAAGCCCCATCCGCTTCACGGGAGAAGCGAACGGAGAAAAATCTATCGCACAGAAGCGCTGTTTGGAAAGCAGAGGACGAGGTTTTATCCTTCTTTGAGGAATTCCTGCTGCCGCCGGAGCCAATTCCCACCCGCGGGGTCACGGGCGGTCACACCGGCTCCTGCTCGCACAGGGATTTGTCTCCTCCCTTAGTCTGAACTTATGCTCCAAACAAAAGGAAAAGATGCTGCTCTGCAGCTCCAGGGAGAGGCTTTCTGACACTCTAGAAAGGCTTCCTTCCCTCCCCAGTTTTTTTTAATATTGAGTTTACCTTCACATTTTGGATGAGCAATAATATCTACCGGGTGGCACTTTCAATTCCCACGAGCTCGAACTAAAGGGTTTTTCGAAGGGCAGAAAAAGCTGCTCCAGCAGCTTCCAGTAGCAAAACAGTTTACTTTCTGTCTGCGATGAGCAAATGCTGTTTATAGATACCACGGGAAAAAAATGCAGAATCTAAACAAACAATCCAGTAATTGCCCATTATCCCTATTCAATTACTCGAATGCATCTGGAAATGGCTACTGCCTAACAACCCCTAAGGAAAGGGATGGGGTTGGTTTGTTTTTCTGATGAATCATGTCCTCTTCACTCCTATCCGGCAGGGACTGTTCCTTAATACCGGGCTTCAAATCTGGTTTTGCAAAGAAATGATAAAAGATCACTTGGCGATTAAAATCTGTCATTATTTCCGCGGCACCGAAGCAGCGCTGCTCTCCCTGCGGCGACGGGTCGATCGTATAAATCCCCGCCGTAATTAACGCTGGTAAATCAGGGCTAAGTAGGGATGATAATTTCAAACAGAGCCTTTGTAAACGCTTAGAAAAAATTACATGAAGTGCAAGACTGGAAAATTTCAGGGGTTTTAGGGTTTGAAAAGAACTTAAAACGAAACTCAGAGATGGTATAAATGTGCAAAGCGCCCGGAAAAGCTGGGCTTTGCCAAGTCTCACCAAACCTATTCCCTTTTTCTGCAGTTCAGTTTTGGGGCTTTACATTTTTAGAGGTGGAAAACCAGTGTTAAAACAGCGTATCAGTAAAAAAAAATCCGAAACCCTCTGAAATCCAGTCACAGCCCACTCCAGGCTGAAATCCAGTCTAATAAAAATAAGGTTTCCTAAGTGTAAGTTATTTCTGAAAATCGCAGCAGCTGTTTTAAGTACTGTCCAACTTTGCCATGAATTAGAAACCCTGAGAGAGAAACCTCAGTGTGAAGAATTCAGTATTTTGGAAAGTCAGTAGCGAGAAGAGAAACCAAAATAATGTAAATTTAGTTTTCCATTATTTCACCAGGAAGGTGGCTTGGTACAGGAGGGGCTTTCAGTAAAACCCCGGCTCCCCTGGGATTTCTCCACCACTATTTGGTCTTATGGTCCCAGCAGGAGAAAAAAGGAATATTGCACTTGACTTGAGCTGGGAATGTGGGATGGGCTGAGCTCTCCCTGCTAAATTAACTGTAAAATAAAAATAGAATAAAAAAAAAAAACAGAAGGTGGTCTTACAGCTTAAATGAAGCCTTTGGTTCAAAACCTGCATGTGCTCAAAGAGGTTTTTATGCCACTTGGGGCTCAGAGAAGAGCTCGGTGTTGGCCCATATTGGACTCTGCCCAGGGTCCCCTCCCACCAGAACTACCCCTCAGTATTTTACAAAATATTATTTTTAAGAAAATATGATTGGGGTCTGCATTGCTCCACCGGGCTGTGGGCAACCTTCTCATGTTGTAAAAGCAGAAGTAGAAAAAAAGGGAGAGGAAGGAAATAAAAAAGGTGGGATGCCTGGAAAAATCCCCATCTCGGGGTGATTACCTCGTGCAAGGTGAGACGAGGAGGGGACGCCCAAGCCACCTTGTCACCGCGTGCCCGCAACCCTTACCAGGATCATCGACGTTTTGCCACCCTCCAAAGTAATTTCCAGATCCGAGAGCGCAGCATCCACCTCATCCACCTCCTTGTCACTGTTGTTGAGGTGGTTCTCCGAGGACATGATGGACAGCTTATTGATGTGGTACTGAAAGGCAAGGCACAGCATTTCAACTGGGATGCTCCTGCCAGATGCCATGGGCTTGTCACGACGCAGTCACCACGCTTGGGAAGAGGAGTGGAAAACTGGAGCTCTACAGGAGCAGAGCCCGGTAAGCACTGAGACCTGAGTGCAGTTGAGTCAGAAATGATTGGCTTGGTTCTTTCCAGCCCAAGTAGTCAGTGGTACAAACCCTGACCTTTTCACAGCATCACAGAGTGGTTGAGGATGGAAGGAACCTCTGAAGATCACCTGGTCCTACCCACTGTTCAAGCAGGCCCACCGACAGCCATTGCCCAGGACCATGTCCAGGTGGGTTTTGAGTATCTCCAAGGATAGAGACTCCACAACCACTCTGGGCAACCTCTGCCACTGCTCAGTCACCCTCAAAGTAAAAAAATGTTCCCTGATGTTCAGAGGGAACCCCCTGTGTTTCAGTCTGTGCCTCTGGTCCTGTCACTGGGCACCACTGAGAAGGTCCATCTCCTTTACAGCCTCCCATCAGGTATTTACATATATTAGTAAGATCTCCCTGAGCCTCCTCTTCTCCAGACCGAACAGTTCCAGATCCCTCAGCCTTTTCTCAAAGAGGACATGTTCCAGGATTTTCATCATCCTCGTGGTCCTTCGCTGGACTCTCTCCAGTATGTCCATGTCCCTCTTGCACTGAGGAGCCCAGAACTGGACCGAGTACTCCAGGTGTGGCCTCACCAGTGCTGAGTAGAGGGGAAGATCACCTCCCTTGACCCGTTGGCAGTGCCTTATCCAATGCAGCCCAGCACACCATTCACCACCTTTGTCCCATGGGGACATTGCTGGCTCATGGTCAACCTGGTGTCCACCAACACCCTGAGGGACCTTTTCTGCCAAGCTGCTTCGCAGCAGGGTGGCCCCCAGCATGCAGTGGTGCATGGGGTTATTCCATCCCAAGGATAGGACTTTGCACTTCCCTTTGTTGAACTTCATGAGGTTGGCCCATTTCTCCAGCCTGTCTAGGTCCCTCTGGATGGCAGTACAACCCTCTGGCGTATCAGCCACACATCTGTTTTTAGCCCAGAAAACCAAAATGCCCATAAAATCTCACAAGTTGGACCAAGCCCAACCCACTCTGGACTTCTTGGAGAGATAAACTTGAGTTTTTATATTTCTGTTTTCACTCTTTTTTTTTTCCTAGGAGGGGCCCTAGGAGCAGAGAGCCCTGCTCTTCATGGGGATATTTCTGCATCTTATGGCGATGAGGCACGCCAGACCACACGTAGTAAATGGCCTGCTGTCCATCTTGCAGAAGTCAATAGCAGGTGTAGCATTTATGCCAAATCACACCCAGTATTTCATAAAACAGATAAATAAGTAGTTCTGAGAAAGCCACAGATTATCACCAGCTGTTTGGGGGGGCAGCGGGCCAGAAAGGCACAGTTCAGTAACCTACTGTACTTGCCGGGTTTTTTTAAGAAGGGCAAAACTAAAAGTTAAGATAGACATAAACATGTTTGGTAAAAGAAGGCCAAGTTCCTTTTCACGAGCAGTAATCAGCAGCAAGTATTTAAATTACCTAATAAGCTCAAGAGAGGATTAGGAGATGGGAAACGATCCGGTTTCTACCAGCACGAGAAGCCCAAGCTCCCGCCGAAGACGAAATGAGGCTTAAAACACCAGTTACAGCAATTTTTCCCTTGTTGTGTTAATCCACATTCATCAATAGAGAAATCTGCAGAGCTACAAACCCGAGTTTAACCCAAACCATAAGCGTCTCGGGCTGTCTCCTACCTGCAACGCCGCAAACATCATCATTTCTTCCTCCGTGCACTCGATCTCCTCCAGCAGAATGGCCCATTTGGACTGCTCGTACAGCTGGTTGATCCTGATCGCGTCGTACTACAGCACAGCACAAAAAAAACCCACCCCAACACGTTAAGGTTGTAAAATGTACGAGCCCGGCTCAAGACAAACGGCTTTTATCTTTTATTTCAACGCAACGAGACTGAAAAGCCCCTGCCACCGAAGCGGAGTGGATCTAAGGAACCTTTAGAGCGTCTCTAGCAACACCTAAACGTTAGCAAACCGGTACGTGGGAGCGCCCAAAGCCGGGTTTGATGCTTGCAAGACCAATTTTCAACACAAAAGCCCATCAGAGATAGAGCATCTTTTGCTCAAGGCCTTTGCCTGCGAGACACAAGTGAAATAAATAGCTCTGTACCTTTGGATTCAGGTCAAAAAAGCTGTAGTACTTGAACCGGAGCAGCAAAGCCTCGTTTTCTTTCACTTCCTGCTCCATAAGAGATCGGGACGAATCCAGCCATCTGTAAATTGTCAACAGGGGATAACACACACAAAAAGCTCCAGCGAAGTCACGGTGACGCTTGCAAGAATGCAACTTAAAACCACGTAGCGGGGAAAAAAAGAAAAGAAAAGAGGAAAACAAAAAAAAAAAAGAAAAAAAAAAGGGAAGAAAAAAAGGCAGAAAAACAAATCCTTAACTCACCCTTGGTTGATTTTGGCTTTATCCAGCAGCGCCTGTGGCTTGTACATTTTTGCTAAGGACTCTGGGGAGGTGACGGGCTGGCTCACGGCCAGGATGCCCGGGTTGCCCTCCGACAGGGCGCTGTCACCGAACCAGGCTGAAGTGGGTGACAAGGGACTGCCGTCGTGAGCGTCGTAGGTCGGCGTCATCGTTTTGCTATAAAGTCCTGGGCTCGAATATATGTTTCCTACCGGTAAGAGGAATAAAAGCTTGGAATCAGCTCACGGCCAAGCCCTGCCTGGTCCCAAACCAAGCCAACTCAGGCACAAACCCGAAGCCAGCGGATGAAAAACCTTCTCTTTTTTTTTTTTTTACCATTTTTTTTCTTTCTGCGATGGGAAAACACTGCGCTGCTTGTTTTCCCATGAAAAGCTGCCCCTCTCTCTCCGCTCTTCTCCGAGAGCAAAACTGATGGAAAACTCATTCCAGCCCAAATCCATGGGAAAAAGGCACAGATCTCCCACGCCAGGAAAACTCCTGCCCCGCTGCGTTTCTGCAGCACCTGGGACACGAAGGGCCCCCGACTTACCGGCATTACCTGTCGCTTAAAGATTTTGGAAGTCAAAAGTTTTAGAGGAGCAGGAAAATAAACTAAGGGCGCAGCCAAAGAGACCAGAGGCAGAGGGTAAAAGTCCTACTGAGGTGGAGCTCACCTTTGACCGGGCCGATGTAAAGAATATCGGTGCCTATAGAGAGGGAAAGAAAGGAGGGAAGTGAGAAGGCGAGAGAAAGTCACCGGGAGAGTAGGAAAGGACAGAAGCCAAAAATGGGCATTTTCGGAAGAAGGTGGAACAGCACAGGTGAGGTTTCACCACCCAAACGGGAGCGTTTGCGGCAGCGCCGGTGGGCTCGGCAGGCAAAGCAACCAAATGTGACTCCACGGTTATTTAATTCACAAAAAAACACCAACCCAAAAACCAGCCGGGAAACAACGGAAACACGACATTTCACAGACGGAAAAGCTTGCTGAAATGGCCAAACAAATTTGGGATTAATATGCTGAGCAAGTGGTGCTGTCTGGTGCAAACCCGATCCCGAAGCACACATCACTCCCCAGGCCTTGGAAAGCTTTACAGCTCGTACAGCCTCCAAGCAGCCAAAAAAAACCCCCAAAAACCTTTAAAATTACAAATTTGAAGAGAAGAAAGCGCATCCAGCTTGGCATCTCATACCCCAACATACCTCAGAGCTAAACGGTGCCTATTCGTCTCGTGAGAACATTGATTTTTACATTAAGAATATAAAATATGGATTTTTATATGGGAGGTTCAACGACCGTATCCTAATGTCAGGAATTCCGCTGCGCACCTACATCAGGCAATGAGCTCAGCATCCTCTGCTGGGCACAAATCCACCCACCAGTACCAAGAAGGACCAATAACTGGCTTTTTTGGCAAAGAGCTGTGTCCTTTTTAAATCACGAGCCTATTCAGACGTGCAATTTGATGCAGCAACATTCTGCCTCCAAGAGCACTATTAAGGGTGCTGAAGGTGGCATGCAGCAGGGTTGAAATGCCACAGGCAAGATCTTCTGTGCCACCTCTTCCTGCTGTCCTGAACTACCACCTCAGGCCACCCTCCAGCCCCTCACTCCAAACAATCCTTCCTTCCCGAATGCCCAAGAAATGACAGAAAGGTGAGGTAGACACCTGGGAAAGTCTAAGACCAAAACAACAGAAAAACCTTTCCAAACTCTCATTTTTTTTGTGCCACGGGTGTCTCAGGAGCACTAAGAACAGTTCGAATCAGCAGCATCACCCTATGACAGCCAATGTCTTGGTTAAGAAATTTAAATAATTCAGAAACACGGTTCTAAACTGACTGATAGGATGGAAAATATGAGTCGCCATCAAACAAGAAAACCACCAGGGTGCTTTTAATGCTCCTGCTGCTTTTCCTGGCATCCCAGTCTGGATTAATGATTTGGGAGACCAGGAAGCACCACGGGTACCTGCCATCAAGACAGACCCAGCAAACCAGGCATGAGCAAAAAAGCAGCAGAAACAGTCAAGGGATGGAGATATTCACCTTCAACCTTCATACTTGGGGGTGACTTGCCAGGTATTTATCAGGTACTTATACTGTGGGAGTTAGACTCGATGATCCTTATGGATCCCTTCCAACTTGAGATATTCTATGATTCTATAAGTAACAGAAAGGTGCTCTCTCCATGGGCCACTGTTACACTGGAGCAGAGCAACCCAACAAGAACTGGCAATAAACCACCACCACCATCCATAAACCGCATCCCGAAAGATGCTCTTGCCACCTCCCCATCTGCTCTCCCAGCGTTCCAGCCTCAACCTTCATCTGGCTCAAGGAGCCAGGGCCGAGCATCAACTGGACCAACAAAAGAAAAACCCACTTCTTGCCCCAAATTGGGCAGGTTGTCCCGTGGACGTCCCCCCACATCCCCTTTGGGTTGGAATCCAGAGGAGCAAAGCTTCCCCTCGGATGTTCTCCTCATCACCTCCAAACATCTGAAACACCTCAGGAGAAGCTTCTCTTAAAAAATTTGCCCGAGGCAGGCAATGTCATGGAAAGTTCCAGTCAAAATAACTATAAGTTTGGCCTTAAACTTATAAACAAGCGAACGCAAGTCTTGTAATGGAAAGTGTTGGGCAACGTGTGCTGTGGGTGTACTGACAGCCCTGCCGGCAGTGATTTAAATGGGTTTCCCTGCCAGGTACGGGGCGCTCGGTGACAAAACACACCCATTAAATCCACACGCACCAAAATAAGCACAACCAGAAATCCTCAGCAACCAGAAACTCATTTTTACAGAAGCCTTTCGGCACGCGAACTGATGTTGGAACAACGCTAGAAAGGCTTTATTCGCATTAAAAAACATGACTTTTTAACTAATGGGACCTAAACTTCACAGGTAGCTGCGGCGATGAAACCTGCAGCACGCCATCTCATTCACAAGCAAAACCAGCTTCAAAGTGACTCGCTGAAAGACCAATAAATAATTCAAATTTAAAAATATCTTTTGCATACATTTTCCCCAAAGGGTGCCAAGTATTTCCTATTCATCTAATGGAGATGCTCTCTGTGAACGCTGACTTCTGGAAAGGCTAATTATGGACTTCCAAGATGAAAATGAAAATTGAATGGAGCCTTGCCCAATGCAGGGAAAACTCTCTGAGCCAGGAGCGAGAGAGGACTCGCCCACAAGTATTTTTAAGTAACTTAGAGGAGAAAAAGTGAGACCGAAGCAAAAGAAGGATTGTTTTTCCATTGCTACAGACCCGTGCTGATGGTTTGCTGCAGAGCCTGTGATGCACTTCACTTTGGCAGGGCAGCTCCACAGCATCGTCACCCTCGTGTGCTGTGTGGCCAAAACCTTTCTCCTTGCAAGCCTAGGGCCACCAGCACTTTAACCACACTGCGTGACCTTCATAGAATCATGGAATGCTTTGGGTTGGAAGGGACCTTAAAGACCATCCAGTTCCAACCCCCTGCCCTGGGCAGGGACACCTCCCACCAGACCAGGTTGCTCCAAGCCCCCTCCAACCTGGCCTTGAACCCCTCCAGGGATGGGGCAGCCACAGCTTCTCTGGGCAACCTGGGCCAGGCTCTCACCACCCTCACAGTAAAGAATTTCTTCCTGAGATCTCATTTAAATTTCCCCTCTTACAATGTAAAACAGTTACCCCTCAGTCCTATTGCTCCACTCCCTCATAAAGAGTCCCTCCCTTCACTTGGACTTCAGTTAATTTAAGCCAATTAATACCGGTTTACTGAATTCTAAGATGTATTTATTTTTTTTCATTAAAGCTTCCTTGCTTCCTGCTCATCGCTGGATATAAAACCAAGAGCTCTGGCAGCCAGACGCATCTCGCTCGCCCAGCGGCGTCTCTGCGGCTTTTTCCGCGAGTCCATTCGGGCTAAAGTGCTCCCACTTGACAGACTTTATGGATTCAGCTCCTGCCTTTCGCCTTCAAACACCAGACTTCCAGCAGCCGCCGAGGGGATCTGAAAAGCCCTCCCCTCTCTGCTTGCAAACACCTCCCTGCATCCATTTGCTGCCTGGGGCAAGAGATGTTACTCCATCAGAGGTGTTACTCCATCAGCGACGTTACTCCCTGAGCAGTTCTCCAAGTAGGGTTCTGCTGGGGTTCTGTAAGCCAGATGAGCAAACTAACCCCCGCCCCGAAATAAAAAGTGGGGTTTTTTAAGCATTAAAATCTATAGCTACGCCCTTAACATAAGGAAACACTAATGCAATCAAAAAATACTAGTTTTCCTGGGCTATAATGAATGTGGAGTAGAACGGTGGTACTGCCTCAAAACACACCTGGAATTTGACATTAGGAACAATTTCTCCATTTAACTCCTTTCTTAGTAGGGCAAGAAAACCTTCCAGTAACACAAGCTGGGCGTTAAATTGGGTCGCACTTGGTTTCTGTTTTGTTTTATGCAGTCTGGCGTTGTCCTGCTCCCCCCTCCCCGCGTGCGTGACAGCTTCAGGCATGCATCTGTGCCACCGCCACCCAGTGCTGCAGCCCGGCGTGACCTGTGGAATTTATTTGGGGTCTGTTTCTCGCACAGACCGTAAGGAATTAGGTCAGATGTCGTTTCCAACCCCCCCCTCCAATTTTATTATCCGACCCCTTCCCGCCAAGCCCACCCGCACAAAGCGAGCCCCGGCTCACCAGACCCTGGTGTGATCAGGGGACCCTCCAGCTCGAAGGCGTCATCTTCACACTGATCATCCAACTTCTTCTTTTTTTTCTTCGACGGGTCTCGGGGTTTCCTCAAAAGGGAGAGCTCTTCTGGATGCCTGATGTCTGGGGAGAAAACGGACCATTTTTACAAAGGCAGGATGGAAAAAAAAGGGGGGGGAAAACCCGAATATCCTTCCTTTGGGAACAACATCCAGCAACGTGCAGTTGCAGTGTCTCCTTCGGCTGACTTTCCTGCTTTGTGATGGTTAAAAAATCAAGTTGAGAACATTTTCCCCGCACGCCTGTCAGAAAGAAGCCCTGTCCTTGGCTGGAGAGATAACACAGCATTTGGGTAAAACATAGAATTTCCCAGGCGCAGGCACTCAAATGGAAACACAAGCTCTGCCAGACCCTGCCACAGAGCCTAGCACGTTCCCCCCTGATAAATATAAATATATTTGTATTAATCAGCACATAAACCCCTACTTAGGCACCTAGGTCACAGCCCAGGTACTCCCACTTCCACAGGAGCAATCCAAGACTCAAGATATTTATTTCCACACCAGACTGGAAATTTTAGAGCCTGTATTTAAGGCACCCACTTTTTAAAGAGATCTTGGCCGAAGTGCTTCCTTTTCGCAGCAACTGTCTCCCACTTCCCTACCCAGAACCAGCCGGAATAAGTTTAAAACCATGTTATTTAAAATAAGGAGCATTACAGTGTGTGTTTCAAGCCACGGCAGTAAGGGGAAGATGGGGTGCTGATGGAAATGTGGGATGCCCTAAGGAAAGCAGCCCCCAGTCTGGCCCACATGGAAACCCGGAGCCGTAGCTGCCAGGGAGGCTGGGAGACGGAGCTGGTTGCATCGCGGCCAGGCTGGTATTTTCCCACCAAGAGGAACGCTGAGCAAGACAATAAGTCATTATTCTAACGAGGAGAGGTTACAGGGTTCATATCTCACCCTGGATATGCCCCCCCGGCGCAGCCTCCGCGCTGGCAGCAGCAGAGATTGCTGTACGCTCCCAGCCGGGAGAATATCATTAATACAATTAAAAACTGGAATTTGGTCCCCACTATGTGACCCTGACGG
>VXAK01017655.1:63474-87975 GCA_013399435.1 Arenaria interpres
CCCCCAACGCCAGCATCTTTCCTTACCAATTAACCAGAAGTGCTTTTCCACATTTGTCAGGGGATGGCTGCTGTCACAACCAGCCCATTCCAAAAATCGCCTTTTTTTTTTTAAAAAAAAAAATAAAATTATTAAAGCACAGCTTCCCTGACAGTTCACGTCCCTGGGCTTTTTTCCTGTTTGCAGACACGGTTGAGCATCGGGCTGTCCCCTCCCGAGCAGGACGCGGTGACAGCCCCCCTGCCACACTATTTTAAATACCAACCTGTGCTTTTACCCTTTTTTCTGCTATTTTAAATAACAGCCTGTGTACCCCCCCCTCCTCCAACCCCACCGTGCCTGTGTCATGTGTGGGGGGGATTTGATTTTAGGTGCCCTCCAGGGATGGATCCATCCAGCCTTGGCGTTCCCAAATGGGGAGGTTGGGCAAATTTCTTCAGGCAAATTTTTTAAGGTTGGGAACCTCTGGATTTAAGTATTTCTCACACCGTGGGTCTCCCATCCAAAACCATCATTGGCATAGCTTTAATTTAAGCTTTATTTTTACTTATGAATTTTTATATATATATATTTTAATATAATATGTATATTATCTATTTTTATATATAAGCTTTATTTCATTTAAGCTTTAATTTAACACTGATTTATTATTACTACATACTTATTATCATGCTAAACTCTGTCCCTGAATCCACCAACGAACAGTTAAGTTTCACCACGCAACTTTTTGACCATTTCTAGCAATAAATACCTACCGTATGAACCCAGGCAGGCTATTCCCATTCCCGTTTATCCCAGCCAGCTTACCTCACGGCAGAAAAATCTGCTGGGACAACCAGGGTGACGCGTGAGGGACGACGCGGAGCACGGCCCTAAAATGAGGAGTTCCCCTGGTATTTTGTTAGCAAGGTTTATACTCTGGTGTTTATTTATGGTGCATTAGCAACTGATACAGCCTCTCAGCTGAAACCATTCAGAGAGGCCAAGAGAAGGGCTCCGGGCCAAGCTCGGGCTCCTGAAAGCGATCTGTTGGAGGCGGCCCAAAGCTTGACCATCTGATTTCAAAGCAACTTTTTATAGTCCTTCAGTTGTTCATGACGCTATCGTCGGATTACAAAGGATACGGGCAAAGTTTTCGGCAGCTGCTGGGGAAAACGGCGCAGGGCTGCAGGGCACGGCAAAGGCTGGAGCATCCCTGAGACGCCAGAGGACCCCTGTGATGCTGGAGCATCCCCGCAATGCAGGAGCATCCCCGCTCCCCATCAGCCGAGCATGTTTCCCACTGATAAGCTGCAAATTTCTCCTGAACATCGTTCTGCTGGATACACTGGCTCCCCAGTTCCAGAAGGACAGGGAACTGCTGGAGAGGGTACAGCAGAGGGCTGCAAAGATGATGAGGGGCCTGGAGCATCTCTCTTAAAAAGAAAGGCTGAGGGACTTGGGTCTTTTTAGTCTGGAGAAGAGAAGGCTGAGGGGGGATCTGATCAACACCTATAAATACTTAAAGGGCGGGTGTCAAGAGGGTGGGGACGGTCTTTTTTCAGTGGTGCCCAGGGACAGGACAAGAGGAAATGGGCACAAACTTGAATATAAGAAGTTCCACCTAAACATGAGGAGGAACTTCTTCAGTTTGAGAGTGGCAGAGCCCTGGAAGAGGCTGCCCAGAGAGGTGGTGGAGTCTCCTTCTCTAGAGACATTCAAACCCTGCCTGGACACATTCCTGTGCAACCTGCTCTGGGTGGACCTGCTCTGGCAGGGGGTTGGACTAGATGATCTCCAGAGGCCCCCATAGCACTTTGGGATTCTGTGACACACCATCGTCTCCAAGACTACACACCCACTGGACCCAACTGAGGGGTGTGGGGGAAATTCAAAATAGAGCTCACCGTGGTAAAAAGCAAAGAAGCAGCAAGACAGAGACGTTGGTTTCATTTCCCACCCCAGAATGAAGAGAAAAAGCCAGAAGCCACTTTGCACGCTTCAATCTTTCAGTAAACGGCTGGTGGAAAAAATATTTGCCACTGCTTGTGATTAATAAGTGTACAAAGGGTCCTAAAGTGTGTTTCGAACAGAGGGTGGCTTGGCAAAGCTGGTGTTTAGTTACTGTAGCTAAAGCAGAGCCTGTCCCAGGGTGTAAGGGCTTACAGATGGTAGGGCTCCAGTTAACTGGAAACTGGGACAAGGAACTGCTCCACAGCCCCAGTCCCTGTCTTCTGGCCATAAGAGCAAGAGAAAGCTTCTTAAAGTATCCAAATAGTGCAAAAAAATCACAGAATCATAGAATGCTATGTGGTTCGAAGGGACCTCTGGAGATCATCTAGTCCAACCCCTTGCCAAAGTGTGTCCACCCAGAGCAGGTTGCACAGGAATGTGTCCAGGTGGGGTTTGAATGTCTCCAGAGAAGGAGACTCCACCACCTCTCTGGGCAGCCTCTTCCAGGGCTCTGCCACCCTCACACGAAAGAAGTTCCTCCTCGTGTTTAGATGGAACTTCTTTTGGTCAAGTTTGTGCCCATTTCCTCTTGTCCTGTCCCTGGGCACCACTGAAAAAAGACTGGCCCCATCCTCCTGACACCCTCCCTTTAAGTATTTATAAGCATTGATCAGATCCCCCCTCAGTCTTCTCTTCTCCAGACTAAAAAGACTCAAGTCCCTCAGCCTTTTAAGTCCTTTATATAGGTCTGGGCTTTTTACAAAGTCTCGCTGCACCTGGAGGAGCCCATTTGCTGGAGTTGTTCACCCGGGGTAAAACATCTTCCCAGGGTTTGACTTCAACCACCAAATTCCCCTTCGAAACCCTCCATTAACTATCTCATCCATGTTTTCTGTCTGAAGTCAAGCTGCTCCTGCCAAAGGTCACTTGGGAGGAAAAACGGGTCAGTGAAATGTGGGTGGACCAGGAGAAGTCACCTGCTGGACAAGGCTGATGTGTTGACTCTCCAGTTGATGCACTGGTGGGGGCTGTGTTTGCTTTAAGAGACTCAGTGTCTGTACACAGGAGACAGATGGCACTGGCAACGTCTACTAGAAATTACTGTAAATGATCCTTTTAGCATTTTATTTCCATTTATTGTGTAATCGAGTGGAAACGCAGCTACCCAGCCTCTTGCTAAGCGTCCCTGGCGTTCCTGGCGGCAGCCACCAGCAGAAACCATCTGCGACAATGCATGGTGTGCTCCATATGGGAGGGAGAGCACCAACCAAAAACTGGTCCAAAACCACTTTTCAGCCGGATCCGACTGGGAACCCTTCGTATTTTGACATCTCCTACAGCCCACACTGGACCAGTTGGGCCCTAATATTGATGCAGCTCCACATCGCAGCAGAAGGGCTTCATCCCACCCAGAGAAGCTGTGGCTGCCCCATCCCTGGAGGGGTTCAAAGCCAGGTTGGACAGGGCTTTGAGCAACCCGATCTAGCGGTAGGTGTCCCTGCCCAGGGCAGGGGGCTGGAACTCAATGATTTTTAAGGTCCTTTCCAACTCAAACCATTCAGTGATTTTATCAAGCGAGGGAACTCCCCTGTGGCAAGAGGAGCAAATGCATTTCATAGGTGGCATTTCAAAAATGTGACCAGGAAGGTGGCTTTCAACCTCCCAGAAAAGTTCTTCCAACTGTTGGATGATTTTACTCCCTACAGCATCTCCTTTTCCCTCTCCCTGCAAAAGCCTCCTTGTACCTCTGCCGTGTCCCACTGAAGACAAACCCTTGGCCTTTTTCTCCCCGTGTAACCCTTCATTTCTCCTCCAGCCCCTGCACAGCTTGCCCAGCCCCAGCTCTGCTGACTTATCTCCAGGCCAGAGACAAACAGGGATGAAACCCTCCTTCTTCACAGGACACGGTACCAACTCCACCCAGAAAAATGGTTTTAAAGAAAAATAACCACCCTTCCAGGGTGTAAAATTCACAATTTACACCCTTTTGCATTGGATGCACCAAGAAAATCTTGCAGCTGATGCATCTTTAACCACCAAGGAGTATTGCGATGGGAAAAAAATTGTGGTCAGAGATGGGACCAAAATCCACATATCTCGGCGTGGAAGAAGGGGTGATTTGCTGCTTTGTCCCCATCCAAGATGCAGGGTCCCCAGGTGCCACCAAGCAGCACCCCAAGGGGTCGGGGTGTCAACTTTGGTGCTCTGAGGGATGGGCTCCTGCTCCCAGGAGAAATCAGATCCGTGGTTTTCTTGCATCACCTATAGACACAATACGGCACCATCGACTGAGCGTGCACCAACTTCCCCAAAATTTAAAATTATGGGAAAAACACACTAGTTTCAATATTCAGGTTCGATATATTAATTTTTCTTATATATCGAACCTGAATATCCAAAGAAGCTCTTGGTATCCATTTTTTCCACCTGATTTCTGGCTCCCTTCAAAGGCCAGAGAGCTGGATCACCTGGTTAGCCCTTGAAGCATAACAACTCCATAATTTTACATGTAGCACAGACAGCATTTAGGGGAAATCCTCTCTTTAATGCTGATCCAGCTGCCCTCCATTAGGGAATGTGTTTTGAAGTGGAATATTTCTGCACTGGATCACCCCTGTCTCGAAGGAATGACTCATAAAAATTACAGCCTTTGCGCATCGAAATGACAATTCTTAGAAAAAACGAGACCTCAAAGCTCATTCTCACCCATTTCAGACTTTAAAAAAAAAAAAAAATATATATTTTTCTTTGGATTGAGTGAATTCTGTAGATTGTGTTTCCTGAATTTACAGAATTCCTCACTTTACAGAATGAAGTATCCGACTTCTCTTCAACATAAATTCACTCGAGATAAAGTTTTGCAAAACAAGCCAGAGGCAAAAAAAGAGTAATATTTAAAAATACTTATGTAACTTTTGAAGAGCCTGGAGATAAGACCGCGGCTGTACTGGACGCTGGGCAGTATCTGATGGCGGAGCTGGCCCTCACCCCCCTTAGCACAGTTTACTAGGTTTGTACCCCCGCCTACATTCAGAACATTTTATTATGGGTTCTTCAGCTGCCTGGTTGCTTAAATATTTGTTTGGGTACAAGCCAAATTCTCCACTTGCCACCCCAGGCCATGCAGCTCTGCCAGGACATCCCGCAAAGCCTCCTGAGATATCCAACGGGCGCAGACCAAACCGAGGCTGACCTGGGCAGGGGCTTTGCCAGAGCCTTCCCAAATTCAGCGTGGCAAACCCAAGTGCCCGTTGACTTATTGACTTGCCACCGCAGTAGCCACCCGCAAAACCACCCGAAAACCGAGATCAATGGGGTCTGTAGCAGCGCAACTGCTGCTCACAAGTGCCACCTGTGAGTGGTACCCAGAGCCGACATCAGCCAGGAGGGACCCAGGAGGAAGAAGAGGAGGAAGAGGAAGAGGCAGACAGCAGCGATGGAGCCAAGGCGTTACTGCAAGGCTAATAAAAAGGGCTGTTGGAGAGAAAGAGTCAACAAACGCTGAATGTTTGGATGGGTTTTTTTCCACAAGTGGGACGAAATCCCCAGACTCCAGTTATCCGGATGCCTCTCAGAGCACAGACAGCCCTTCCAGCCTTGCCCCTGAAGCGTCTGAACTGCAGCTGAAGCCAAATCAAACTCAATTAAATTAGGCACCACAAACAAGAGGGAAAAAATCCACTTACACTGTCTGCATCGGACCATAAAGAGCAATCAGAGTAATCTTAAGGAAGGAGGTGGCATTGTGTTTGCCAGCATCTCCTAATGTCTTCAGGATGAAAGTCTATTTAAAGGGTCTCTTGTCAACAGCGGAGTAAGGATGAAAAAATCCACTGACTCACGCGGTGACATACAACCTGACGCTACTCAACAGGCAGAACAGGGACCGGGGTGGGGAGGGAGGGGAGAGAAAGGGGAATCTTTTTTTTTTTTTCCCCCGTTTCAGCCACTCTGTAATTAAATCTCGTTATTTCCCTTACAGACCAGTTTCTGGTGTTTGTCTGGATGCTACGCCACAGCTGCAGATGAATATAAGGCAAGCAAGAAAAGAGGAAAAGACCGAAATGAAGAAGTTGGCAGCGGTACACTTGGGCCTCGCAATTTAAAAAGCTGAGTACATTGCAATTTGGCCGACTCTCTAAATGGTAAGATTTCCTTCCCCACCCATCCCCTAGACATATTTAGAAATAGCTGTGCTACTGCCAAACCTCTCTGCTCGCGGCAGCAAAAGGCAGCAAAAGCCTTCCTCGGCGTTTCAGCGCGTCCCTCTCCTTCCCGGGACACGAACGCCGCCCCCAAGCATCCTCGCGGGGCTACTCAGCATCCAGAGGCTGTAGCACAAGATGGTGGTGTCATCCCCCAAAAACCCTCCCAGACGCTCACATGCATCCACCGGGCCCTCGTTTCAGCCCCACTGCTTTAGGAAAAACGCCGCTTCGTTTTCCAGTGGAGCATGAAAGAAGAAAACCGAATTGAAATCGGTTTGCAACGGGGAAGGATTAACTCCAGGCAGATCTGCAACTGGGCCGGAGCTGCGGCTCCACGTGCTAACGGGCACGGGCAGAGCCCTGGGAACGCTGAGCATCTTGGAGTACCAAAGGGTTTCAGTTTTGCAAAAAAAATATAAATAAATAAAATAAAATAAAAAAAAATACAGTGGCTTTTTATAGAAGTTTTTTTGGCAACTGAGGGCGTGGAAATATTACAAATACTTCAGAAGTCAGAGGACGTTCTGTACTGGAGCGGAGACCATTTATAAAGAAAGAAAGAAAAAAAAAAAAAAGGTAGGGTTCATATTCGGTGTCTAGACTGCTGGATGGTGTCGCCTTGCTCGGGCTGGGCTTGTGTCACACTGCTCCCAAATGCCACCGTCACCTCAGGTTGCTGGAGGCAGAAGCAAGGACAACTGGCCGTCACCTTCCCATCTGTCACACGGCCTCGGGCACCTCGTGATTTCTGGGGCATCCCATCCCTCCTCCCTCAGCCTCACAGCTCCCAGGATGGGACCACCCTCAGCCTATGCAAGAGGGGTCCCAATTTCCCGGTGTCCCTTGCCCCCCGGTGAGCTGGGGACCGGAGCGAGACGGGATGCGGGCATGGAAACTGTCCCTGCCCCACACAGGATGCTCCCCAGACTTCGTCTTCCAAAACAGGTGATTAATTCACACAAAGTTCTTTGAGGGTTATGATGCAGGAGCTGGGCGTGATGTCCTACCGGCCTCTGGGGGAAAAAAAGAAAAAAAAGACCTGACGGGAATTTATTCCTCTTGCAGAGCCTGAGGGCGGGTAAGGGAGGGTGCAGTCATGAGTTTTGGAGAGCTTCCTCCCAGGGCTGCCTCCTCCCAGCTCCAGCACCACAGAGAATCATAGAATGGTTCGAGTTGGAAGGGACCTTAAAAATCATCCAGTTCCAACCCCCTGCCCTGGGCAGGGACACCTCCCACCAGACCAGGTTGCTCCAAGCCCCCTCCAACCTGGCCTTGGACCCCTCCAGGGATGGGGCAGCCACAGCTTCTCTGGGCAACCTGGGCCAGGCTCTCACCACCTTCACAGTCAACAATTTCCTCCTCATATCTCATCTCAATCTCCCCTCTGAAAGTTTAAAACCCTTCCCTCTCATCCTATGGCTCCCCTCCCTGATCCAGAGTCCCTCCCCATCTCTCCTGGAGCCCCTTGAGGGACTGGAAGGGGCTCTAAGGTCTCCCCGGATCCTTCTCTTCTCCAGGCTGAACAACCCCAACAGCTCCCACCAGCGTCAACTGGAATGATCCTTGCTTCTCTGCTCAGGCTGGAGGACCGCACAGGTCCCAAATCTTCACAGCCAGAAGAAGAGAAGGATGGGAAGCTTTTACCCCATCCCAGCATCTCCCCTCGCCCTGGGGCTCTGCAACACACGCCGTTTCCCCAGGAGAAGCAGCATCACCAGGGCAGGAAACGCCGAGGCATGGGAAAAAACCTTCACACTTCCATCTCGCTGTTTGCTTTTCCTCTCCCACGTGCCCACACAGCAGCAGCAGATCCTGCCTGGAGTCCCTCACTGCTCCCAGGACACATGGAAAAAACATACAGGCAGCAGCGGGAGAAAAGGGGCTGGCGTGAGGAAGCAGCTTCAGGGCATCAGCAGATGCAAGGCATCCGGTCTCCTGGAATCAAATGAAGCCGTTGTGGAGAAAAAGAGGATTTTTCCACATCGTAGGAAGATGGGTTTTTGTGGGAGCTCTTGCAATGAAACCATTGTGGAGGAAAAGAAGATTTTTCTGCTCGTTGTTGTGCAGGATGGTGGTTTAGCGGGAGCTTTGCAATGGAGCCACATCTCCTATCTCCCCAAATCCCGCTTTCCATCGAGGATATTCCCACCCACCCCCAAGTGTTGACTGCAGCCTCACCAAATTCCATTTGTGTATTTGATGGGCTGTCTGCTGGGCAGAAATATCTCCCAGAGGGAAAAGGAGACGAGGGGGACAAGCGGGAGCCCCGCAGGCAGCATCCCACCCCAACCTCCCTGCCCCGCCGCCGGTCAGAGAGGCAGCACAAATCCCTGCCGCTGCAAAAAAATAATAAAAAAGCCATCATAACTCAAAGTTTTACTTTCTCTTTCTCTGGTCTTTAATTGCAGATCAAAGCTGGCCCCTCCAGGCCAGTGCTGCCTGCCAGCAGCCGCCTCCGGGCAGGCTTCCAGGCCACCCTTCGGGTGAGGGCTGCCCATCCCATCCACCGCCCGGATCCTCTCCTCCTGCCGCAGGCAGGGTCAATCCCTGGGGTTAACCCTCCCGGCCGGTTGCTGTGGGAATGGAGGGGCTGCGATCCAGCCCCTGGGAATGAGATGGAGGTTTCTTCCGGCTTCGCACGACCTCCACGGAAGCCAGGGATGTGCGGGAGGCTCCAGCGTCTTCCCACAGCCACCTCCGGGCTGCCCCCCGGGAGCCGCGGCCAGAGCCGCCCTTTGCAGTAACTTTGCACAAGAACAGACTCTTCCTTAAAAAGCAACCACCCACTGCAAAGGTGACACCTCTAGGTACAACTGAAAAGGCATATAGGAAAAGGCGCAACCCTAAATAATTCACCCAAGTGTGTTCCCACTTGCATATAGAGGATTTTATAAACGCAACCCGCTATAGTCCCGGCAACACAAGGCATTACTTACATTACTCATTAATCATGCCATATGCTAGAATTACTGAAGTGTGTAATTAAATGCTCTGGGGGCAAAGACAGCAAACGGTTATAGCCAAAATACGAGCAACTCACAAGCAGAGGTCTCTCTGCTGGACATGGGTCCAGGCCACACCAGACCCTAACTTTAGAAATCAAGGGATTTCCAGAGACAAGAGCTACGCTGTTAGAGCAGGGACTACTTCTTTCTCTTCTGCCTTGAAATATCTACTGAGTTTTCCTTGGGGAGATAATTACCATGATTAATACGGGGTACAAGTTTTCCTGTGCAGAGATGCTGCGGAGGGCAGGAAAAGAGTAACGGAGAAAAACGAGGCAGCGTAAACATTAACCCAGGGGAAAAATAAAAGAAAAAAAGAGGAAAACAGGCTTGGGAGAGTACCATAGCACGGTCTGCAAGTCCCCAGGAGATGGCTGTGTTGGGGAAAAAGGACAATGTAGGCTCCCCAAGGTGAGACGACCCCACCACTCTACAGCCACCCTAATTTTTGGCAAGCCAGAGCGGGCGCTGAAGTGTGGGGCAGATATTCCCCACGCCTTCCAGGAACGAAACGCCCTGTAGAAAATCAGCGTGACAGCCCCGGGACGATTTTGCAGGGCACAAAGCCTCTCGCCCGGCAAGCGCGTGACCTCCCGGACTGAGATTAGCTCCTGCCTCCACCACTGCTCAGCTCCAGGACCCCACGCTTGAGGAGGTCTGTGACCCACGGCACAGCACCAAGGTCACACACAGGGGAAGGAAGGACGGACGGCGACCGGGATTTGCGCGGACTGGTCTGGTGTTTGCCCCAAGCAGCTTTTGGTTCCTATATATCATATATATATCTATAAAAATAATTAATAATCTCTGTGTCATGCCACTGGGAAGCTCTTCCCTGGTCTGCAAAGGTATTTGGACACCTAAATATAAATACAGTAGGTGTATTTGGACACCTATTATATACAGGTGTATATCTAAGAGGTATATTTGGACCCCATACACACCTATTACATATACCAACATATATAGGTCCAAATACACCTATTCTATTTATATTATATAGCTGTCCAAACACCTCTGAGGTCCAGGGAAGAGCTTCCCAGCCCCTCCAGCTCCAGCACTGCCACATTCCTGCATCCCGATGCCCTCATCCCTCCAGCTGATGCTGGGCCGTCTTCCCTGCTCAACATCTGTCTCCCAGAAAACACAAAGACGAGGGCTAAACAAGATTTCATCGCTCTATTGGGCCACGTAGTTTCCATCTGTCCTCACTAGTTAAAGAGTCACTGAAAGGAAAGTGACGTTTCTGGCAAAAATCCCGCTTTCCCCAAAATCTGGAATATTTATTCCAGCAGGTTGGACGCCATGGGAGGGAAATCAGAACCACCCTCGAGAGATGCGTGTTCCCCCCTGCCTGCTGCAAAGAACTGCCACCACAGCTGGGCTGCCACCATCCCAGCCGCTTTTTCCTCCCTTCAACATCTTTAAATATTAGCATGATTCTGCTGGTTTGTTCATAAATACACTGAGAGCCCTGGAGTTGAATAAAGAGCTGCATCAGGCCCATGTAAGGTTCTGGCTGCTCGGCATCGCCGGCTAAAAATCTCTCGTTATGTGATTAACTGTATCAGAATTTCCTGACGTGACTCACTGCGAGGAAGACTCATCAGCAACCACGCAGACGCCCGAGACCTCTCTGTCTAGCATGGCATTAAAAAAGGCAATGGGAGACGGGGGCGGGGGAGAAATAACGCTGGCTAAGCCTTTTCTATTTTAAGGAGAAATTGCCCAATATTTATATTTAAAAAAAAAAAAAAACAAAACACAACAAAAAACAACCCAGGAAAGAAATAGCAGAAATTTGTAACCAGCTATATATAATACCGACCTAACCACAGATGCGCCGTAACACCGCACGTACGGCCGAGCTCTTCCTGCCTCACGAAATAACTGGGTCAGCCAAGAGGAACCCTGGCTGCTTTTTGAGAGCAGAAATAGATTTACTACGGCCGAGGTCGGGTTGCAGGATCCTTTTTGGAGGGGAGCAAGCGGGAAGGACACACGGTACGGAGCCCACATCGAGTTCCTCGGAGCGGAGTTATCATCTCCTGGGGAGGTTTTCTGGGGACTGGAGAAAGAAGCACCGGCTTTTGGGAGGAGAAATTTGTGAAGATGGGTAAAAAGCGATGCGCAAAAGCAACAGCCGGTGGGTATCATGGAATCACATGGGGTTAGAAGGGACCTCTGGAGATCATCTAGTCCAACCCCCTGCCAGAGCAGGTCCACCCAGAGCAGGTTGCACAGGAACGTGTCCAGGTGGGGTTTGAATGTCTCCAGAGAAGGAGACTCCACCACCTCCCTGGGCAGCCTCTTCCAGGGCTCTGCCACCCTCACAGGAAAGAGATTCGTCCGCATGTTTAGGTGGAACTTCTGACATTCAAGTTTGTGCCCATTTCCTCTTGTCCTGTCCCTGGGCACCACCGAAAAAAGACCCTTTAAGTATTTATAAGCATTGATCAGACCCCCCTCAGCCACCTCTTCTCCAGACTAAAAAGCCCCAAATCCCTCAGCCTTTCCTCGTAAGGGAGATGCTCCAGGCCCCTCATCATCTTTGTAGCCCTCTGCTGTCCCCTCTCCAGCAGTTCCCTGTCCTTCTGNCTGTTTTCCACCAGGACTCCCAGGTCTTTCTCCTCAGAGCTGCTCTCCAGCAGGTCAGCCCCCAGCCTGTACTGGTGCAGGGGGTTATTTCTCCCCCAGTGCAGCACCCTACACTTGCCTTTGTTAATTGCCTTTGGTACCTGGTAGGAAATAATCCACCCTTTCTACTGAGGCTTCTCCTCAACAAGGGAAAAGAACATGAAGAGGATCTGGGGAGGAAAGGGGGAGGCTTGGTTCCTTCCCTCCACCAGACAGTTTTACAGCGAAACATCATCACTTAATCTCTAATATGATTTTTCCACTGAAAGCGAACCCACGGAGTTGGCAGGTTTCCTATTTCAGGGTTTGTTTTTCATCTAGCACATAAATTTGCAGGAAAAAAATATGTGACCCAGCACCAGCAGTTTTAACATAAAGCAGGGCTGCTACCACCTTGCCTAAGACCAAACTGAGACCAGCCTTGCCACGGAAGAGAATTTAACAAAAAAATGTATTTCTTCTCATGTTTGCGATATGATCTGTCCCGGTATTTAAGTATTTACACATAGAACATTAGATTTGCATTGGAAAAATAGCAGATACCCAGGCTGCTTGATGCCCAGGTGACCGCTGGGTGTTTGAAGCTGGAAAAGAATGTTAATTTAAGAAGTTTATGAGATGAGGACACATGTCGAAGGACAGGCAGGAGCCAAACCAAACGATGACCTCCCCACCGGCAGCTGGAAATTGGTGGCTTTTGGCTCTTGCTACTTACTGAAGGTTTTGCAGATGTCAGAGACCGCCTTGAAGACCCTGTCGGAGAAGTTGACTTTCACCTTGACATACTTCATGTTGGGCAGCTGAAGGCGAAGCAGCTTGTGCTGAGGTGTGAACTGGAGCTTGGCATCAGCCTGTATCCCGTATTTGTCCAACGTCCAGTGCGTTTTAAGGAGCCAGGTTTTCTTCTTTTCCCACCACAGCGCGTGATCCGACCAGTCTTTCTTGACATCTAGAAACAAAGAAAGCATTTTACCAGTTAGAGCCAGGACCAGAATTAGCCCTCAAAAGACAAAAGCAGAAGTTTAAATGCGTTTCACTACAAAGTGACTATCGATCCAAAAATGCCGGCAGCCCTTTTCAGACACAAATAATTGCCTGTGCTCAACAGCATCCAGAAGTTACCTTGGAAATAAACATAGGAAAGAACCCAAGAGGAATAAGGGTGAGACACAAGGTGTCTGTGGATCTCTCAGCCCGGCAGTGATAAGGCTGGAGCACGAGGCCAAGGGGGTCATGAACCCCCTCACACCTTCCCTGAGAGGGATTTTGCACAGCTTTTTAGCTTAACTATCAATTCTTGGCTTTCCCCATCCCCACCACGTTGGAAACCTGTGCCACTCGAAGGTGAGCGCAGGCGCCTGGGCACACACAGAAAGCAGAACTAGGAGGAGGTCTGTGAGAAGAATTCAACACTGTCTTCTCCAGGGCTTTCAGTTTCTATAGACAAAATTGGAAAATTCCCAAATGAAACTGAAGTTACTTCCCAAAGGAACATCAGCACAAAACCCAACGGCCATGTCTCCTTCCAGCAGGGGCATAACTATGGGCTCTTTGAAGGTCACATCTGAGTTGGGAAGCATTTTGGGAACCAAAGCTTGGTGATAACTCCAAAAGACGGTCACGGTGCAATATTTTCCCTAACACCTGGAATATTTTCCGCTGACCTGCTCTCCCCACAGCCCCCTGCCATTCCTGCGGAGCATCTTCCAGTCCAACAACCACTGACCAGCATTAACAGTGCAATATCATAGAATCATGGAATGGTTTGGGGTGGAAGGGACCTGAAAGACCATCCAGTCCCACCCCCCTGCCCTGGACAGGGACACCTCCCACCAGACCAGGTTGCTCCAAGCCTCATCCAGCCTGGCCGTGAACCCCTCCAGGGATGGGGCAGTCACAGCTTCTCTGGGCAACCTGGGCCAGGTTCTCACCACCACACAGAAGAAAGGCAAGAAGGGGAGGGTATGATCCAGGCGCTGCAGGTGCATTTAGCAAAGTTCTGGTTTGCCTAAGACCTCCATCTCCTCCCCAAAAATATCGACCCAGTGGAGGAGTCAGCATCGACGGCGAGAGCAGTGCGGACAGCCAAAGATCTCGTTTCAAAGGAAAAACCAAACGTTTCCGCAGGATGTCATCTGGGCAAGCACATGAGAACCTCGAGATGCTGCAGGACGTGTCACAGGGACACTTCTGCACTCGATAGTTATCGATAACTCGATAGTTATTACTCCAGAGTTATCAGTAAGCTTTGAGCTTATGGACTTTGCATGAGGATTATTTTAATTTTCGTAACAAAAAAGTAGCTGGAAAGCAAGGCACTTTGCAAGTTAAGGCACCAGTAATAAAATAATTCCGTTTTCAGCTCCAGATGCTCCTCAGATCTTGGGTTCCCAACATAAAACATCAGTTTAACCCAAATGAAAACTGCCAGCTGGCATTTATTGCAAAAATTCCTTCCTCCGTCCTTGGGCAGCGACACTCGTGCACCAGCCAGAAAGCCAGGGGCAAACCCAGCAGAGTCCAGGAGCGAAATCCCAGCAGACACACCAGCCAAAAGAGGCTGAAGGTACCGAAGAACACACTCCAGGACAGACAGCATGAAGACTATTCCCCAACGAGCCACGTCTGATCTTAATCGAGATGAGAACAATGTGACAAATGACCTTTTTTCTGCCCCTATCTGAAAACGGGATCTTGAGCTCGGAGTTACTGAGAAAAGCCAGCAGAAGCTTTCTTTTTTTTTTTCTTTTTTAAACTTTAAACTCCTGGTATAACGGTCTAATCGTGCAGCCAGAAAGTGGAAATGTTCAGCTAGACTTTTCAACAGCTTTGTACAATCAAATTAAACAAAACCAAATATAGAAAAGCATGCAAACTTGCACAAGCCTTGGCTACTCTCAAAAAAATCTGAGAAATCATTACAATGGACTTTGGTAATGAAGTCCAACTTCTGCCCTACTGAAAGCTGAACAAATTGGCACCGCAAGTCTGGGGGGAGGGATAAAAAAAAAAGAAAAAGAAGCATTTTGAATCACTAAACCTTATTCCCTAACAGAGGGGATTTGGGTTTGTGCTGCAGATTAACCTTTCAGGCCATGGCACGAATATGCACAGCATCGTCTTTCGGCCGGAGAGTAATTAACACTTTGAATTAACAGTGAGATGTCGGCTATGCCCAGAAAGGTGAAGGTCTGCGGCTGCCCCACGGGGTAGTTATATATAAAAGAGCTTGGCAAATGTTTAGCAGCTGAGTTGTGGGGCTGAGTTTAACACTAACACCTTGACGAGAAAAACTCCGGTGCTTTGCGAGGCAGCAGGCACGACCCGGGGCTCGGAGCAACCCCCTGCACACCAGGGGAACGCCAACCGCCCGGTTAAATCTGATCAAAGGTTCATAAATCTTCACCAGGGTCCCAATTCACGAGTTACTGATTTGCCGGGGTTACAGCTTTACGACAAGGCTTATTACTTCAGCTCAGTCTTTGCCCGTTTACTACTGTCACAGAATCACAGATTTGGGGTTGGAAGGGACCTCTGGAGACTATCTAGTCCAACCCACCTGCTGCCAAAGCAGGTCCACCCAGAGCAGGTTTCACAGGAACGTGACCAGGCGGGTTTTGAATGTCTCCAGAGAAGGAGACTCCATCACCTTCCCGGGCTGTAAGATTGGCTCTTTCATATTTATCAGAGTCCGGATAAGTCTCCTAGCACCACAAACTCATTTTAGAGATCCCAGAACCTCGAATTCAAATGGTTACTACAGGTCCAAAGCCACGCTGCAAAGCTCAGAGGAGGGGTCTGTAGATCCAGAAGCTCCTCTGAGCTGTTAAATGCTCCCTGCGCATCCCTGAGCTGCTGTTTCCAGGCATGAAGTGGCTGGAAGGTTCCTTACGGCAACGCTGTCACACAAAGAAGCACAAATGGTCAGAGCCGGCAAGTGTCCACCAGCATCTCAATCAAAGCAAATAGGAAAAGAAACAGAATTGTTTGGTGAGGTGGGAAAATCCATCCAGATTACTGCAAATCAGGCAGGCTCCTGCACGGTAGGGGGAGAGGAACATCAGAGCCACCAGGATTTAGGTGTCCTCAGCGCAATGAAGAAGCATCCTCCCACCACAGTCACCTTGGAGAGCACAGAGGGATCTCGGAAACAAGCTATACACATTTGCTAGGGCAAACCGTTGCCGCCGATGCAACCCTTCCAGGCAAGGAACCTGCCAGGTGAAGGCTGTGGGGCTTTGGGGTAGGCTGGAGCTGTCAGTGGCGGAGGGGACGGGGAGCTCCAGGAGCCCAGCGGGAAAGGGAAACACGGCGCTTCCTTCCCAGCATCAAAAATAATCCCTGCTCCCCACTTCCTCCACCTCCCGGAGCAGCCTGAAGGGAAACCTCGCCTGCCGGGAGCCCAGGAGGTATGGGGGACGCAGCTGTGATTTTTTTTTTTTTTGAGGAAGAACCTGATTTTGCATTTGCCAAGCAGCAGACGTGGAACAGGTGATGCTGAGGACATTTAGTACAGCAAAACCCAGGGAGGAAGCTCGCCGTCCACCTTGAAAAGCTGTTCAGACGGCCCTGCGAATCCAAGAGGCACCTTAAATCACCCAGACGGCTGCAGAGGACGGAACGTCACGAGAAGAGACAAAGAGCTGCTCAATAAATAGTGTTTTGAACCTTAAATGTCCTTCGCTTTCAATTCCTGCCGGTGCCTCGCCGCGGTCACATCGCACCCGCTTGTCCCGCGTAATTACAACTGCCGATTTTTATTCCCACTAAATCCGCATCTAGAACTCAAGCAGCAGAAAATAAGTCTTAATTGAGGTGCAGACGAAGTGTACCTCAATCCTGGGCTTGCTACTGCACAGACACACACGTACACAAGTACCATTTCAGCCACGAAGCCAAATTTCGGGCAAGAAGATCGAGGCAGCCCCATCCGCTCTGCCCAATGGCCCATTTATCCCATTTATCCCATTTATCCTCCGAGCTGGCTGCTCCAAACGCCTTCCCCTCTGCCTATCCGTGGATTTTAAATGTCCCCTTTCTGCTCTGCTCCTGCAGCAGCTATTGAACCTCCCTTCTTCAGAAGCATCGCCGTCACTTGGCAGGCTCTCCGCGCGGGCTTATGGCTTACGAGCAATAGTATACAAGTCTCCGGCGTTAAATAAACACTGTATTTGCCTTGTTATTTCGGGATATCCCCTATTGCAGATGGGCCCTCCTTCCGAGCACTGCTCAGAACAAAAGAGCCCTGATACGACCAAATAAAACTCTCCTTTTTTTTTTTTTTCCTCCTCTTTCTCCCTCCCCCATTCCCTGGCACACGGTTAAACCCCCCTCGATCGGTATTTGGAGAGCAGGAATCTCCAGCAGCGGTGGTCTCCACCTCTGGGAAAGGTTCCCGTGGGGCAGCACCAGATCCCCTTTCACACACGCATCCCTGATTAAATCCACCGGGCAGCAAAAGAGCCTGCGAACGCCTCCATCTCCGTAAAAATCAGAGGCAGATTATTAGAAAGCTCCCGCGTAAGCTTCGGTAGATACGTGGGGAACTTCTGCAAGCCTGCTTTCCGTCACGGCTTTTTTGTTTGATTTTTGGAAACAAAGACTTGCAGCTGACGCTGGTTTCCCTTGCAATACTTTTCACCTTAGGAGGGGCGGCGGAGGCAGACAAAGCAGAGGTTTCAGTTCATTTCTTAATTATAACTGATGGCTTTTCGGAGCCACGGATTCAAGTCGTCAGCCCTCCTGGGGGAGCAATACGAAAGGATCATCCGCCTCCGGTACAAAACAGGGCAGAACCAAAGCCCATCCATCCCACAGGTTGTTTTTCCGTGGAAGCAGAATTAGCAGAGCATCCCTCCCTGCTCCTGGCTCTTCCCCGGCGGGGAGTGTGCGCCGGGGGGGCCCTTAATGATGATTATTCCTGCTCTGGTTTAGTCACGCTCGGGAAGTCGAGGTAGTAAAATGCCTTTCCATTACCCACACAAAACCTCCAACTGATCCATATATAGATTAAAAAAAATATATTATGTATATAAATGTATATATATGCACATTTACATCATTTTTATACTTATAAAATATATGCCTATACACACACATAAAATGTATGCATATATAAAATATATACAGGCATACACAGCTGTCATATATACACACATGTTTATGCAGACACACACACAAATATATATATAAGTGCTATATATAAGACGTGGTGCAAGGGCTGAAACCAACTCACAAGCCAAGCATTTCCTCTTGCAAAAAGTGACGTTTCTTTCTTTTAAACTTAATAAACCACCGAGAAAAAACGACTTTCCAGCTTTTCCATGAGCCCGGGCTGGAATTGGTGGAGGGTTTTTATAAGGATGGAAGGAAAAAGAAAAAAGAGTGGGTTGCATTTCTTTTTTTTTTCCTTAATTAATAAAGAATACACATTCTATTGAAAAAAATACAGATGTGGGCAGCACGTTTAAAAGCCTGACTGCAGGCAGCCGACAGCTCGAGAGGCAGTTGGGGGATTAAAGTACCTTTAAGCTCAAATACCTGCTGATAACACATTAATCCAGCGCTCGCAAGCCCCGAGGAGCGGCCAGGGGCTCTCCAAGCCAGAGGCTGGGTGTTGGCTGGTTACACACCCCTCTTGGGAAGCTGGCAGGGAAGAAAAACTCCTTCAAAGGGGGAAAAAAACAAACAAAAGCAACAAAAAAGAGAGACTTCCAGCAATAAATAGCTGGGGAGTGCCCCTGTGTCCTGGGCAAGCTGGTTGGGATGGGATGTTCCCTCCCCTCCGCCCTCCTGTCCCCTCGGGATGCACCACGGAAAGCAAGGCAGAAATATGTGAAAAAACTTGAAAAGGAAAGCAATTTAAGTCTAAAAGTAAAAAAAGAGGGGAGGAAACAAACCAACCTCACCCCGAAAATCTTGGCGCGTAACCTCATGTGGTTGCTTTGGTAGGTTTTCCTTTTTCACATCCTATCAAGCGGTGCGTGTCAATGAGGTCTGAAGGCACATCTTCCCATCACAAAAAACACCAGAGAATATCGCAAATGCTCCCAAAAGACTCAGAAGTACCAAAAAAAATGGCTAATCTGGTGGCTGGGGCAGGACAGAGGGGCTGAGGTGGGAAAAGAATAAAGAAGGGTTTTACAGCCAAGAGCACTGGTGAAGGTCCCGCTCCAGCCAGCGCCCGCTCTCCTGGTCATTAATGTTATTTACTTTTCAGAAACTACTGATATAACCATTAAGTAGCGCTGTGTTTCCTTCCCCCCTTATGGATGCTGACGCAGGGATATATATTTAATTAAAAAAAATATATGTATATATGTGACTATGTCTATATAATGCATTTATCAAGTACCTATTTATACATGCAAGTGTAAAATCCATTTATATATAAAAATATGGGTAGATACAAAGCTGTATCAGTATTTTATGGGTGTATATATATACTCACATATACATATATCTATATAGCCCTGTTGCTCCCTATGGGGAGGGACGGGACGTCGCCTCCTTGCTGCTCATACCGACCTCTTTAAAACCAGATTCCTTTAAACATGCCAAAGCCACTCCTTCTAGGACAATTATGGGAAAATAAAAAATAAAACCCAGAACTGTTTTCGTTTATCTTGAGTCCAACAGAAACGCTGCTGTGTTTTGCAGGGTGACACGGTCGCTCTCTTGGGGCAGAATTTCATTTTTAGTGTGGATTTCAGTCTTTTGGGGTATGGTACGAACTGGAGCAGACTCTCCTCCACCCCCAACGGGGATTTAATTGCAGAGCAAAGTTCAAAACGGAACAAAAATCCTTCCAGCCTCCGGTCACGACGCTTGAAAAATTATACTTTGAAACACAGCGATAAATACCCTTTGAAATTATTATTATCAGACTGCCGTAATAAAGCTGCAGCCACAACAATCTGATGCTCTTGGCGCTAATGAGATTTAACAGGGGGTTTTAATCGGGTTTTAAATGTTATTTGACACAGGCTACGAAAAATACAGTGTAGAGCAGCCACCCTGCAGCAACCACCCGCAGAAGGGCTTAAATACAAAGGGATACCCCAAATTCTCCTGTATCTACCAGCACGACCAACTTGCACCGCTATTTTATCCTACTTCGTTCCCAGGAGAGCATATATTCAGGAGAACACCTACACGCACCCACGGAGGTGTCCAAAACAGGGCAGACCTGTGCTGGAATTTAAATTTTATAAGAACATTTCTTGCGTGAAAAATAGTTTGACTTGTTAAAAAATAAATAAATAAATAAATAAATAAATAAACAGACAAAAAATAGGGACAAAAGCAGCCTTGTTCCAAACACTGCGATTCCTGTGAGCGCAGGAGACCTCCCTCGTCCCGGCGTGCCAGGGGACACACTCACGGTTCACCGCCGCAAAATCCTGACGTCAAAGCACGCCGTGTAGTCGCAGAGAGCTATTCAAAAGCCATGAAAAAAGGAGGAGAGGGGGGAAAAAGAAAAAAAGAAAAGCTCTGTGGAGGACACTGAGCACATCGGGACACGATGCTGAATGCAGATGTTCAATGTGTCCTCGCTGGGAAAAATCACGGAGCGTCTTCTGCTAATGAGGGAATGTGCTGCTGGGAAAAGAAGTGTCCTTTTATCGGGTTTATAAATGGGGTTTCCAAGGGCAGGTCCACACCTCAACAGGGCAGGGAACAGTAAGCGAAGGGCCAAAGAGGTGACAAAATAAATGCAACTGTCAATCTTTTAGTTGCTCAAACCCAAACCCTCCTCCTGAAGAACCCATCATGAAATGTCACTGCCTGGTTTCTAATAAATCACTGGTGTTCTGTTACACCCCACGTGTGGAGCAGGGACGCTGTACAAGCCCACGCCGTCCATCAGCATCTTTGTAAAAACATGAGGTTCATCTCTTGAACCCAAATCTCCCCGAAACGCTGCTCCTGGCAGTGCAGGGCTTTACTCCTCCATCCGTGGGATGCTGAGCCTTCGAGCAGCTCTGCCAGAGCCAGGTCCGCACTTCAGGAGAAGAACAAACCCCAACAAGCCTGAAAGTTACTTTTTTTTGTTTATTTGTTTAAAGTAAACTCTAGGAAGGAAGCTCTTTTCAGTGTTAATAGCATTACTCAACTAGCACTTGGAAATTTAATTCATTAAGATACCACTGCATCGCTATCACTGAAACATAAATTCCTCCTCCTCCTCGGGCTGAAATGATTTATCTTGTGCTGGCCACACCGGCAAGCATCTCTGCCCTGAACGGATGCCACTTGCTCGTGGAAAAAGCAGCAAGACGCCCTTTAAATTTGCTTTACATCCCTGATGTGCAGTATTTGTGGCTACTCCACAAATGGAAAAGGCACAGGCAATCTGTACCACAGCCTGTGAACCAACCAGAGAGGTAACGACCCACTTTTATTATGGTTTTATGTATTATAAATACATACACATAATAAAATCTATTTTATTTCTCAGCATCCCTTGCAGCAGGAGGTCTATGGGTTCCTCCAAGCTGCTCGCCTGCAAAGCGCAGCCATACCCAACCCTGTTTAAACCCCTGGGCAGGGAAACCAGTTTTGCAGCGATGCCGAACCCAGCTGAAACATCAGGAAATCCTCTGGCAGATCTGGAAGTGGGGGCCACCTTGAGCCCCCCAACATCCCCAAGCACCCATCGGCTCAGGCAGGTCTTTGCAAGCACCATGCAGACTTGTTTTAAATCTCTGCACCGTCCCCCCAGAGCGATTTGGCTTGCCCATTTTTCTAAGGGAGGGAATAAATAAAATCAAGTGCAAATTATTATTTTTAAATGTTTTAAAAAAAATCCAAACAGGACCTTTACAACCCCATTTTTGCTGTGTGTTTCCCCCCACCCATCAAGCACCCCTGCAGGAGGAGGCTTTCGCCGGCTGCTCCCTGCCTCCTGCGGAACCAAGAGAAATGGCAGAAAATTCAATTAGGGAGCGCAGTTTCCATGATTCATCCAGCACAAAATAGGAAGCATCGGACATAAAACACGGCAGCAGAGGAAGGAAGGAAGGAAGATCCACTTCTCCAGGGAGCACTCAACTGCCTCGACTATCAGCCCAGGCGCTCCCTCACCCTCCAGCCATGTATCATGCTTCCCTTCCCTCACCAAAAAGGAAAAGTGTCCCGGGGTGACAGTGCCAGCAGCCTGCAGTCCTGACTCATCCCCAACCAACCTGTGAGGCATCAGGGAGCCCGTCCCTGCCAAAAAGACATCATACCCCATGACGGAGCCAGAGAACGCCTGGCAGGATGGATGCTTAGGGCAGATAAAGGAGGAGGGAACGGGTAACCTGAATCCCCAACCTCTCCTCTGAAGCTTCAGTCCCACTAGGCAATTCCCCAATTTGCCTTCATGATGGTTATACTCTGATAAAGCTTAGTCCCTCTAGAAAGCAAGGTTTGCAACCCTCGAGATGCCTCGGGCAGCCTCACCCCACACCAAACCTGCTGGTCCCTCTCCTCCAGAGCAAATGGGATCCTGGTCTGCAGGAGAGGGACACCAAACCATCCAGGTTTCACCCAAAGTGCATCCCCCGGGGGAAGACCATAAGGGAAAGGAGGCTCGTCCCTCCCCAGCAGGGACAGCAGCTGAAAGACCTTCATGTGCCACCAGCCCTCCCTGGTACGTGTTTTGGGATGAGCTCCTGGGGCAAAGCAAGACTTGGGGTGAAGCTGGTCTGCCCTGGGTCCTTGGCAGCACTGGGCAGAGATGCCATGGGGAGGAGATTAAACCCCAACATTTTTCTTATTTATTTCTGCATCAGTTAGCCCAGGCTCATCAAGACCAGGCTGGGTGGAGCTTTGGGCAACCTGGTCTAGTGGAGGTGTCCCTGCCCACGGCAGTGCATTAGAACTGGGTGATCTTTAAGGTCCCTTCCAACCTCAACCACTCTATGATGCACACAACACACTTTTAAAGGGCTTCAAGACGTCTAACCTTGAGCTTGGGTCCACCTCACCCATCACGCAACCAAGCTCAGGCCCAAAAGCTGTAGGGCAGGACAGGTGGGCTGGAGAAGACAAATTCTGCTGCAGACGGCTCTCGAGGTGGACACTGTGTCGAGCAAAGCTCTGTGCATTATCAGCGGGGAAGGGAAGCTCAGCGAGACAGAGATATTGCTCTTTCCAGGCAATTTCATAAAACGCAGACTTTCTAATTGAATCTGGAGTTTCATCTACTAACCCTTCCAAAAAGTACATATGCCTGCAGGGAGGAGGGAAAAATAAAAACAACCGCCACACAAACACGTACAATCAGCTGGTAAGAGACTTAAAACGTAATAATTGGCAAGATGAATTTTTGGTGGCTCTCTGGTTGTTTTGCAAGCTAAAAACCAGCTGAGATTATAAAAGGGAAGGTTTTTGCATCTGCTGGTGCCCCTGTTTGCCTCTGCAAACCCTTTCCCAATATTCCAAACCTGTCGTCCTAATTCAGCCACGTTTTACTGAAAATTGGAGGCAACCAAGGTCCCACCTGGTTGTCAGAAGAGGGACCAAGGCTGGCACATGGACATGCCACAGCTCCCGACCGAGGTTGATATATGAATGGCCCAGGAGTGTGAGCAGCACCCAGAGAGCTGCTGCAACCTCACTGGAAAACAGCACAAAAAAAAGCCCAAGAGCAGAGTTCTCCCAAAATAAAAGAAAATAAAAAAGCTTTCTTCTGGTTTGCTGCGCACTCTTCTTCTCCTGCCCCAGCAGTTCTCCCTGGGGGAAGCTCAAAAGCATAGGTGGGCAAGAAAACTAAGACATTGCAACTCTGCTCATATCCGTTATTTCTCCATCCAGCAGGAATTTGGGGTTCTCAGTATTTTTCAGAATTATAACACCAGAAAAACCCCCAAAAGCCACCGAGAACATTCAGAACTGAATCCCACCAGCTCACAGGTTTTGCTCGGTTTTGTTTCTCTGCCCCTTTTCTAAGCTATTGCCTGATTCACGTTTCGGAACGAGAACGAAGAAATGCACTTTCTTTAGGATGTTTTAACAGGAGAAGTCTTTTTCCCCCCAAGCCCAGGGTTGGATGCTGGGCTGAAGTCGGTGCGCCACAAGCTCCACGAGCACTGTAAATCTCCTTCCTTCCCCTTGTCTGTAAGAAAAACCACGACTTGAAACAAAAATAAAAAATTAAAATTAAAAAAAAATCCCCTGGGCACCCAAAATAGGATCTCGCTGTGGCGGTGTCACCAATGATGTTGAAACAACCTGAGTTTGCAGTGCAAATACTCCCTCTGCTCTTTCCCAACTTGGTAAACACTCCCCACATCCACAATTTCATGCAGTTATCCACAATCCTTTTTTTTTTTTTTTTTTCCTTTTCCCCCACCATATAATCAGAGACCAAGGGTTAAAATCCAGGATTTTGGTTTGCAAGCTGCACACAGACAACTACAAAAAGCCATTTATTTAAATTTAAAAAAAAATAAATAATCAGAGGTGCCTGCTACGGATGCGACCATCACACACGCAACAGCACAGGAAGAGGGTTCAAAAATCCCTGCCAGGGGACTCCCGGAGGCATTTGGCTTCCATATAGAAATATTAAACTATTTTGAGTACAACTTGTTTGGGGTTTTTAGATGGTCGAGAGAGACTCAGCCAGACGCCTGGGTGAAACGCAAGCCCTGATGGAGAAGGGTGGGGAAAAGGAAAGGATGGCTATGGGGGGGGAGGGAGGGGGTGAAAGAAAGAAATGAAGAAAAAAA
>VXAK01017656.1:291-29804 GCA_013399435.1 Arenaria interpres
TTCACTTGCATTTGTGACCAAAAGGTCCAACAATGCATCTCCTTGAGTAGGGCTGTTAATTTCTTGTCTCAGGAAGTTGTCATCTAGGCACTCTAGGAGCTTCCTGGAGTGCCTGCAGCCAGCTGTGTTATTTTTCAACAGATGTCAGGGTGGTTAAAATCCCCCAGCAGGATGCAAGCCTGTGATTGCGATGTCTCCTCAAGCTGAGTGAGAAAGCATCATTGACAGGCTCTGCCTGGTCAGGAGACCTGTAGTAGACTCCTACCACAAGACTCCCTTTGTTGTGCTGATTGCTAATTCCTACCCATAAGTTTTCGACCTGCTCATGGCTATTCTTTAGCAACAACTCTTCACACTCTAGCCACTTCTTTACATAGAAGGCAACACCTCCATGCTTTCTTCCTCTCCTCTACCTTCTGAACAGCTTGTAGCCATTGATGGCTACACTCCAGTCAGATGAGAATTAATAAAATGCTGTACGCTTCAAGTTCACATTTTCAAGCTTTTCTTCACAGTTATGATTGATTGGATTTTTGTTGTTTGTTTCTTTGTTTTTAAAGATCTAGCATTAAACAATAAAAGGAGGTCAAACTGCTTTAAACGCATTAAATTCATTACATTAGTATCTGCCATAACAGACAAACATAAAACTACACTAGTTAGTAAAGAGATGAAAAAGATACTTATATAAAGGCAAAGGCTACCATAAATACCTTTCCTTCAGAGATTTGAGGAAATAATAAAAAAATCTCTTTCTTCATAATAGCAATAATTTTCAGAGTGTTTCTGTAACATTGTTAATAATTTGATTATAGATACTGGGCTAACTTGCTACCATGCCATTTGTTGCATTCAAAATGAAAGGATGAGTGTGAGATATCTGCAGATGGAGAAGAACCTCATTTGAAAACTTAGACAAAACTTCGCCGGAACAAACCTGGAATTGTAGTAACTTTCCTCTCATCAGATAGTTCCTGCATGTAGAAGCTATCTTTAGCTTCTCAGTTTCTACAACTGCTGAAGAGATTCTTCAATTTTCCCTGATCTTACTTCTAATGTTTCAAAAAGCAGACACAGCTTCATTCTTGCTTCCTGTATATAAAGTGAACGGTGCTATACTTAATTAATGAAACAAAGAGACTTAATTTTCCTGCCACTTATTATAAAAATGCTGCTACTTTGCTTTCAAAGGTATGAAATACATAATTAACAAATTAAGAATCCTAACACTTTAGGGAGCAACACACATTTTCAGTTCAAAGTCTATGCAAAGAGCTTTTACCATCCATACAAAATACCATCATAGTTATTTCCCACAAGCCACATCTCAAATGCCAAAAAAACAAAAAAAAAAATAAAAATTGATGGCAAGCGGCCTATAGCAAATTTTCCCTTACTGGTGACAAAGGCTAAGGGTAGGGCTGTCACAGACTGATTTCTTATTGTAAGATCTGGAGAAGGATGCCTGTTCCTCCAATGTTCCTGTCTTGACAACTCATCACACACACCAGTTCCCCAGGGGCTACGGCAGCATCTGGCACTTCTGCTCTCTGGTGGCAGCTGCAATCATTTTCAGGATAATCTCCTAAAGGCGGCGTCTTTATTCAGCTACAGATGTCTTCATTTTACATCCTGTTGGATTCCTCAGGCCTAGAATTGCCTCTGCATTCTGGTTTTATCCCTTTGGGTTGGTTTTCCAGTCATACCCTTATTTAAAAGGCACTGACAAGCATTCAAAATATTCTGGGGAAGAATTTTTCTTACGGACATTTGTCTGTTGGTTTCCAGCTTTTTTTCAACAGTACAAATAAAACCGTGAAAAATGATCTAAAGATCCAATGTTTAAGTGGACAAAGCAATAGCAGAAATTTTCTGGTTTATAAAGAGTTCTCTCTCTTGTTTGTTTTCTACTTGCCACAACAATTTAATTGGTTTCTCTGGCTTCTCACTTGATACAGTTATTGCTTTGTGATGTGCAGAGCCAGACAGATTATTTATGAGGAACCCCAGTGGCAGGAAAGGAGAATATTTCATATTTCATATAGTTATACATAGCTTAACATAAATCATTTTTTCAAAAGTTACTTATTTCTGATCTCTTCCATGTGCACTGCTGTAGATCCAGTCTTGCATATTTAGAGGTGACTGGGGAGGAAATCATACATCAAAAACTAGCTTTCCCAGGGACACGAATACTATAATCTCATAATCCAGAAAACATTGGCACCTGCATGAAGGCCTGTTGTAGTATGCAAAAAAAACGAAAAAGGCTTTGTGGATCTTCAACATCTTAAAAGAAAAGAGATATTACCTGTTTCAAACTGTCTGCCTTACAATGGCGTTATCCTACTGAAAAACACCAAAATTACTGCATTTGTCAAAGTAACTCACTCATCAAGATGTTTTAGCTAAGAAATGGCATTACGGCTGAAAGTTATGGGTTTTTTCTTTTTTTTACATATCAGATTAAAAGGATCTGTTACAGGTACATATTCTAAATTATTTTGCTGATGGTTTCCCTACCATAAAACTGCTTTTTATACCATTGTTCCCAGATAGCTTAAACATATACTCTTTATAAACAGTCCCTCCCCTTTCTTTGTTTGTAACAGGCAGTTCAAAAACAATCAATTTTCTTCCAACCAATGTATGTTTCAATTTCATTAAATTGATTTCATCTTGATAAAGGAAAATTTGGGTTTAATTTAAAAGTCTACGTTAAGTAATATTCAGTTTTGGTTATTAAAACCAAGTATTAGTTCTACAAGTATTCTCTTTTTCATTTGCTTTAAAAAGGACATCTGATGTTATTCTGATGCTTTCTTTGTGGTAGAGACACCTTTTGAAGATTTTTGTTTATTATTATTATTATTTTTGGTTAGGACCTCCATCCGTCACCCTTCTTTAACTGACATTTTTACCCCGTTATTATCCCTAATATATTCCACTGAGGGTTTTCTCTCACTGCAAAGAGGGGAAGGAGATCAGCCAAAGGCATACCCCCAACAACTACTGCCTTCTAAGCCTGCTCACTAGTCAGAAGTGGGTCAAATGGTCCTCACATGAAAGCATCTAACAAGGTCCCAAAGGAGGCTTCCCTTTAGTGGCAGAGGTGAAAAACACTATTTCCCTTCAGAGAAGATGGATACCATCTTCCTGTGCACAACTGAGGTACTGATACTTGCCGCTTTGAACTTGTTATATTCATGGATGCTTTCTGAAATGCTTATATCATTTGGGGAATTAAGTCCCTGAGATTAGGGACTCTAAGCTGTTGAAAAGGATCCGTTCAGAGGCTAAATATTCTGAAAACAATGGAGTAAAGCTCAGAAGTTTGGCACTGATTTCCAAAAGAGCATCAAGGACAGCTTCAAATTACATATTTTTAAATTAATAAAAATACAGAGGTCTTTTTAGCACATTTTATGTGGCTGCTGAATTTTTTCCTCCCCTAACTGTCCCAGCCTCCTCTTCTTTTAAAGCTTCTTTAGCTTGGATTCAGATCTCATAGAAGAGACTTCTTATGGTAATACAACATGAAGGAGTCTGAGGTGAAGCAAAACTAAACTGATAAAAGATAAAGGAGTAAAACAAATTATTTGACACCTGTAGGATGGATGGATGCCAGGTTTTAGTAATTAGGGTCATATGTAAAGAACAAGGAGGATCAGATCAATTAAAGAAATAAACTGTGACAAAATTGCATCAAACCACTGATCTGCAGCTGAGCCAGAGGCTTTAGTGAAAAGAGTGCTTCACACAAAAGGGAAAATCTGACACTAATCATAGGATAAACCTCACATACACATCTGCATTAACACAGCACACAAGTACTGCATTATCTTATGCACTTTTATGCGCTAGAACACTCGCAGGTTCACTTATTAGCTTTACGACTTCTTAGTCTCAGTAGTAAAGCTTTCTGCACCACAGGTCTACTTTCATCAGTTATGCAGACAGTCACATAAATTGGGTGGACTTAAGTAAGCAATAACCTTGGTTTTGAACAATTTTTTCAAACTACTCTGTTTTCTCTTATCTTTGTCATCACAGAACTATAGCTTTCAAATATATGTTTGCATATGAGAAAATGGAAAAAGCTAAAAGAAAAGGTCATAAGAGAAAAAAAGAGAGATGCCTCCTCCCCCCACCACACACACTTTAAATCCCATGAAATGAATGTTTAGCTCAAGGATTTGCTGTTCATCTCAGTGCTCCTCAAGCCTGAGGCAGGATTAGGCCAGATTCATGTTTGAACAACTGGAGAAAATCAATGGATTTCATCTTATTAATAATTAAAAGACTAATTCAGACTTTCAAGTGATTAAAACTGTGTGCAAAATGTATGAATTATTGTAACTGGAAATGCACATGTGCAAAAAGCATTCTGAAACAAGCAACATACTAAAGGAAGAGAGTAATTTTCAGGGTATAGTGTAGTAGAAGATAAATAAACCATTTAGCATAGTGCTAATTAGGTATTTACACATAGCTAAACAATACTTTAAATGAACTTTAATGGAAACCTTAACTAATTCTTAGGTGTTGCTACAACATGCAGGGTAATTGAAAGCTGAATTGCATTCTCCCAACAACATATCTGTTGATAGCCTATCCTATCATTAAATAGACCAAGGAAAGCATAAGAAAGGAAAACTGCAATATGCTGGACTAATGGAAATCTTTTAATGAGAGAAGCCATCAGATAAGTGTTGAAGCAACTACTGTATTCCTTCTTGTCCCCTTATGCACAGGAGTAGCAATAGGCAATGCTTTTACACTGTAAAAATCTTTCCTATTCAGACAGTATTATAACATAGGTGGATGTGCCATGACATCTGAAAGTTATGTTGAAAATCTAAGAAAGCCATTCAATTTCACCACTGAAATATATATCTGTCCTACTTGCTGTCTTAATAAGCAAGCCACGGAACTACAAATTTGAAAGTTCAAATAGCCTGGTTTGCCAGTATCATCTTTACATGGCTATCTATGAAAGGGACTTCTGCTATGCCTTTTAGTTTGGCATTCTTTATATTGCAGGACAAGAAAAAAACCTCCTATACTGCACAGACTTACAAACGTTACTTAAATTATTTCAGCCATTGAAGCATTCAAAGGGTGTGATACAGGCAGACAGCAGAAGGCTTGAGTATACATGAATATTTGAAAAACCAGTAAACTTATTAGTTGAAATGTACCTCAATGAGCCCATGAAAGCAAGCCAATGTTCACACTGTCAAGAGAGCCAGATACTTCCCCCTTTTGTTGAGGAAAAAATCCTTTTAAACGCCAAGCATGAGAACAAGACACAAACTCAGCACTGAGAGGTTTCTTTGTACAAATTCAGATACATTTTCATTGTGCATCATGCATAAAACTAACACAACATGCAGAAGGAACAGCAGTTCCTGAAAGTGAGAAGTGTGAGCTTCATATATATATGTATGTATATGCTATATAAATATAACACACACACATTTATGTAAGTAAATCAATGAAATACAAAAGCTGGAACTGTTATCACAATTTACCTTACAAACTGTATGCCTGCTCTGCAAGATCAAATTATGCTCTCTCACAAAGTTTCCATACAGTCAAGCTTTGAGCTGTAGATCTAGCCCATATAAATCACCATGATATATGAAGTCAAACAATCCCCTCAAGCAAGCTGCCAAAAGGAGGACAAACGTTTCACGGAGCAGGAAGCGCTGTTCCAAGTTTTGCACTCCAGCCCTCTCCCTGTGCTAGCTGAACTGGCAGTTTGTCTGCCTGTATCTCATTAGATCAGGATGTTTGAGCAGCTGCTTGAAAAGTTTTTAGAAACACAATTTTGGCTTGATAAAACCCAAATCTGCTTCCTGTGTCAGCAGCCCACATTGCTCTGAACAAAATCTATACTCGCTGCATCGAGGTCAGGCTTAGCCCTTCTGCTCTTTTTCACCAGAAAGCCATGCTTGTCACTCGTCTTTCTGGCAAGAGTTAACGAGCCACTCCTGCCATAATGAATCAGCAGGAATCAGTAAGCATCTCCACAGAGAAGTATAACACTTGCTAACAAGACAGATCTACAGAAGAAACCTTTGCCCTGTTATACAGTGGATTTTTTATTTATTATTCCAATTTAATTTGGAGTGCACAGATGACAAGAATCTAGGAAAATGGGAAGACTTAAGAGTCTTTATATCCCTCAGGAGAAGTTAGACCTTTTTTTCTTTCTCTTGTACACATCACTAGTGTATTTTTAGCTGTGCTATCGCATTAAAAAAAGCCCAATATATAGGCATTCATGTATTTGAATTAAAGCTAAAGTAAAGGCACAGTAACTTCTCACAAGATTCTGCCTTTCTCCATTTCCCTGCCAATTCCAATAGCATTTGTCAAATCCCATCTCACTATGCGTCCTACCTACTTCTCCTGCCTCCCCCAAAGTATTACCATGTAGCCCATAATTACCCATCTGGAATTATAAAAACAATTGTGGTGTAGGGAAAATTCTATCAGAGACAGTCAAGTGAAATTAAAGTTGGCAATTCACAGCATACGTGTAGCAATTAAATCTGAGATGCTGTAAAACTGCTCACTTGACAAAAAAAGGAAAATTGGAAAATTAGTATGAAGGAAATGAAACGCATCACTGCGGGATTTGACAGAGAGAAAGCCCAAGTTAATGACAAACACAGACAAGATCATCGGGTAGTGGACTTTAAACCCTGCAAGGCATAATTCTGCCAAAAGCTAACTCCTGTGCAGCTTTCTAAACGTGGCAGTATCCATTGACATGCAATTCCATTGTTTTAATGCTGACCTAAAACTGCTAAATCCCTCTTCCATTTAAGAGTTACTTTTCAGGAATTTTACTCCTTCGTGAAGATTTTTACAGTTTCCATTTGGTATACTGAGAGTTTTTTTCTGATTTACAGTCAATTTACTGTAAAAGGCTGGCTGTAAAAGGACATAAACTGAAGAGCTGTGATAACATCCCAGCTCAAACTGGAGTTTGGCATTTATTCTCAACACAGGAAGAAAGATTACGTATAGACAAGTATTTTGCACAAAACTGAAAGAAACCCAGCTTTTCTCCTGCAATTTTGCAAAATAGCCCTACTCCTTCCTTATAAAATATAAAACATAGGGAAAACCTGTGACGGAGATAGTACATTGTTGCTTTAAATTGGTTCATCCTACTGCTGTCTTCACTAGCTGACTACCAGAAAATAATATAATTTAGGAAATAAAATGTACATTCAGCACATACAAAGAGCTGCAGAATGATTACACTTCATCTTCACAAGCATTAAAAATATTTAAGTAGTGGAAGCTAATTCCTGTACTGAAAGGGTGTCCAAACATACAGTAGGTCATTATAAACAGTAGAAACCTGACCCTACTGAATTAAATAACTGAACTTCCACTGACTCCAACAGGGTTGGATTTCATCCACAAGAAGTGAACAGTATTTCTTATGCCTTTAACTTCCCATGTTTAAAAGGGCTCTACCTAACTGTGTAAGACAAAAAGAACATAAATATTTAACAATGTTTTAACACTATTTAATTATAGTTATCCTTTTCCTGTGTCTCTCTTATTGTTCTTTAAGTTTATGGATTTACCCAGGCAGCCCTAGCCCTGATTTTGCTTCAGCTTTGCTCTCTTTGCTTTGGTGCAAATCAGGATTGATTCTAGTGAAGAACAGAACTTTTCTCATACTTGGTAGGTATGTGAGTAACAGTTACTGCTTAAACACTATTTAGTGCAAAAGGACCTTATCAGACGATTATTTGTCCCTTTCTGGAGAGCGTTACTTAGCAGCAAAACCCCTCATCCGACAAAATCTGCTACTCAGCAGATTCCCAAAAGTAAATCAGCAACTGTTCAATGCCTTTATGCCTTGTTTTTAACAGCAAGTACAGCGTTACCTTGGTGGAGCATCAGCAAGAAGGCTCACCTGAACACAAAACTAACCTTTCATTAAAAATGATGGGAAGCGATTAATGGATTATCAGGACAACTTAACTACGTTGTCCCGAAAATTCTGGAGCTGAGCAGGAAACAACTAAAAAAAACTTCATGTATAGATACAATCAGATTTCAGATCACTTACATACCATATGGACGCAGCATGCTACAAAGGCAGTAGGAGAAGCATCCAAAACACATCAAGGAGAAGCTGTCAGGGCCCACGGCAAGGCCAGCCCCCCACTGCTCCCCCCCAGCAGGGCCAGAGCTGCAGGTGCCAGTCCCTGCCATGCCACGGTGGCCCTGACCCTGCTGCCCACGCAGCCCATCCCCAAACGTGGGCCCTTGCATGGCAGAAGGAAAGGGGTGAGCAGGTGGGAGAAGAAGATGGAAGAGGTGGGAATCATAATTTTTCTCTTTGTAAATTAGTGCTCACTCATACAACCAGACCTCATGCCAAAAGGCAGTCAACAGTAAGCCTGGCAATCTGCCACACCTGAAGCTTAAAAGGGTTTTGGAAATACTCTATAATATGCAATTCTGCCCACTTAAGGCCATCCTTAAGTACCAAATATCTATGCTTCAGTTCAACAGCTAAAGAGCTTGTGCAAGAACTGCTACTTCCCTCCCATTCCTGCTATCGTTTTGCTACCGCAGTTGTGCCAGCGCAGTAGCTTGTGAGACCACACCGTGTTGCAGCTCAGGCAACCTAATCTACCATATCTCCTCGTGTGTCCTTCCTAAAAATATGCCGAGTGACTGCTTACTGGAACTGAACCGTGGTTCACAGCATGGGGCCATGAGCACGTCTGCCAGCACACCTGAGAGAGCCAGTGTGCCATAGCCTGGCAAGAAATGAAGGATGCAGCAATATTTTCACAGGGTTCTGCTGCCAAACATGGAAACTTGCTTATAATTACAGGCTGTCTAGCATAGCCTTTCCATATTTCATGATAAACCACCTTTGTCATAGCTCTTTCTCTAGTACCACCTCCCCAAACTGTAATTTGCCTACTCTTCCAGAAGTCAAATCTCCGTTCTCTAGCTCCTACAGTTAAAGACTGCAATCATCTCTTTCTTATGCTCTGATCTCCTGCATTCTTTTATTTGCTATGTTTTATCCTCCTTTTTAATTTTAAATGAACATTGTAAATGAAATAAACAGAACAATTACGTTCGTGCACAGAAGCTGTCATGCTTTAACACTGCATAACAATCAAACAACTTACTGGTGGCTCAGCTTACAGAACACTTGAAATACGTGCTGCAGGAAAGGATTCTTAAAAATAAAAACCTTTCACTAATTACATTCAAAGGTGGCATGTGAAAAAAAAAAAGCATCAGCATTACTCTAAATTTGAAGTTCACTATGTTCTCTTTGGCCAGCTTTATCTTACTGAACGATACCGCTTTGTTATGCCAAACCAGTCAGCCATGATTTCTGACTTGTCTGCTCTCTCAGGCTCGAAGCCTGGTGCCACCGAAGAAAATGGCATGAGTCCTGCCTTATACATGACCATGTCTTGTCTTCAGGCATGGCAAGAGAGCAGAGCTGTCAGGTGCACTAATCAGTGGTCCCATGCACTGCAGCAACTCCAGACAAGTTGAAGAAAAGGTTAGGGCAGGTGAGTTTAAAAGAAGCTGTCTAAATACAAAAATGGGAAAATGGGAGTTTCAGAAAGACAGTCCTTATGTAAAGTGGCTGTATAGCTGCCTTCCCTCTGATGTTATCTCAGTGCACTAACTACAGGAATACTTTCTTCATTTTTTTTTCTTTAAAAAGACTTTGCTTTAAGTAGTCTCAGGTCCAAGCTTGTGATTATCTAGCTGTGGGTGTTGTATATGCTGTAGTACTTGACTCAAGGGAATGACAAATGTCAGTAAGATGCAAAAAATAGACCCAGCGTGAAATCAAAGGAATACAGGAAGTTTAGAAGGCATCATTTAAGAGCTCCTCACGCAGAGTTGCTCAACTGAAAACAGCTATGCAATGTACCTCAGAAGATCTAAGTGAGACACAAGAGACTGAAAATCTGATAATGGCTTTAAGGGCTGGTAGGGCATCCTGAAATACTTTAAACCTCCTATAGATTCCATGGAAACAGGAAATGTAAGGACATCGTCTTAAGTATTTTAAATGTCTGATTTATGAAGAATTCAGGAGAAAACACCGGTGTCTTGTTAGGGAAAAAAAATTACCCTGTGATCTCAAAGTCTTTGAGTTGAAGGGAAAAAAAGGGCATCAAAAGACCAGGGTTTATCACGCTTGCCATTTGGGACTGTGCTAATCAGCAGAGGGAAACAGAAGCACATTCATCTTTGCACAGACTCGCCACTGAAATAATCTCTGCAACACCCACTGCTCTGATAAAAAGGACACTTTAGCCTAACACAGCTTTAAGGCCAAACAGTACATGAAAACAAAGCACGGTTATTTCTGTTACTTCTTTGGTTTCCCCAAAATCCCCATCTGCTGGTTTTCTTTATCATTTTTTTCTTTCAACTCTTGTCTCCTTTGTGTTCCTTTATTTTTCAATTCCTCGATTTTATGCATTACTGAAACCATTTTCCCTTACTTTTCTCTTTACTTTTGCAGGTCTGATCACCAAAACGGTACCTATTACTCCTCTGAAAGAATCCAAATGTCTCAGTACTATGACATATATAATTAGCTTTTTTCCCCCCTGGAATGAAATATTCAAGAATAATACAATTATGTCTTACAGACTCGATTTCATGACAGATTCAAGGACATAGACTCAAATCAGGCAGTTCATGCCCACTGAAAATCTAACCTCAGAAATTATTTTCGGAGACTGAATTTAATGATAAAAACATAGAGAACATGGAAAAGCCCCCTGAAAGGAGGGGGGAAAAAAAAAGCCAAGCTTGGTAAAAAAACTTCTCACAACGGGAATGCAAAAAAGAGAACATACGTATTTCATCTTAGTTCGACAGCAAAGCCTACTATAATTTTCTTTGACAATACTAAATGCAAACTTTCCCATTCACTTCTGCCCTATCATGACCTGCTCCATTTACATCTGTGTACAAAATAAAATGGTACTCTTTTTTTTTTGCTTTATCCATTTGTAACTGCTGTCCACAACCCAGAAGATAAGCACAGATACAATTTTTATTTCAAACAATATCAAGAAGTTAAAAAAAGAAGTTACTTTTGCATATTAGTAACAAAAAAAAAAGTCAGCAAAACTTTAAAGTTTTAAAGTTGGCAAAAAAATCATTGGGAAGCTTCATGAAAAATGAATTCCTGCAGTTGTTCTACATATGGATATGCCTTTTCCAGTTTGGAAATACAGAATACTGCCTCTCAATTGCTTCATAAAGCATTTTGGTTGTTTCACTCTGGGAGTACTATCTATGAGTAGATTATTTTAGCCTAGCTCTTTAGGTAAGGAAGAATTATTAAGAACCTTTTGTGTTAACTCATGACATCCTTACTTGGAACTCGTATACAGAAAGCAAAATGCTACCCATTTTACCCAAACAGGACACCTGACTCCCATAAGCAGCACTGTATGGATGAGAAAATCTAACTTTTCACATCAATTCTCCTCCCCCAGTTTTTCACCGTGTGATCCTACCTGAAATAGCATATGAAAACTGGTTTTCATTTTGTTTCCTTGTTTCCTGTCCTGTTTTCTAGACTCAAAGGTCAGCAACAAACATTTTTGGAACCAAAACCTCCTGCTAACCAGGAAGCTAAGGTGAACTATAAAATCCTACATTAAATACTGCAAAGTTTTGATGAAACACAAAATAAGTGCTGTGGTCACAACTGTTTTTTTGCATTTTAAGTCAAGTCACCTTTACAATTATCCAGGAGTTTCAGATTATTCAGAATACCTTTTTTTTTTTTTAAAAAAAAAACAAAAAAAACCAAGAACATGCGCTAGACAAAGTACTGGAAATACTATCACACAGACCTAAGATGACCACACTTTTCACCTTGTTGAACCACTAATGAACCTTCAAGTGTCTTGGGGATCTTAATTCAAAGTAGTAAAAATGAATGTAGTATAGCTACAAATGAATTGAAGAAACTGTACACATTACTTTTCAATATGCTTCTGTGGTCCATGGCAGTGTCACTTAACCGCAGGTGACCTGTCCAGGATCCATTCATGTACGACATGTACTGACACCTACCAAGGCCATGCAGGTAACTGCGGGATTGTCTGATGACACATAACTACCAGGGATTCAAGGCAAGGGTCACAGCTATATCTGCATACATACCCCACGAGGCAGGGAAGGCCATAGAGCAGACAGGACAGATCACGCTATTACTGTCCATCCTTTTATTCAGAGATACTTAGGTTGAATTCATGTCAGTAGCCACCCCTGAAAATTAATCTGGAACTGAAAAGGAGACATACTCTAAAGTTTCTTTTCAGCTGAGTTTTCTTAGAGAAAAAAAATCACCCCCGTCCTAAAGTTAATTTTCCATATAGCCACTTCATTACATGCTGAATGGCCTTAACAACTATCCTCAGCTAGGACAGCTGAATCAGGAAAATCTGGCTAGCGTTTCTGTAGAAAACTTCATCAGCTCTTAAGAAGCTTGTTAACACCATTTGACCAACAGCCGCGAGTAAGCAGAGCTGGCGGGCAGCAGCAGCCAGGTGAATTGTTGAGTATCTTTGCAGGGAGCTGCCACAGATGGGAGCACACGCTGCCCTGTTTACGGCCCCAGTGAGAGGTGGTCAGTGGCACACTGACAAAACTGGGTTAAACAGGACGCTGAGCTGATCTGTTCTGACAGTGACCGAGCTCTTAAGATCAAGCGTTAAAGGAACGGCATCAAATCCAAACTGCCTCCAAATATACCTTTTGAAAAGTCAGTCTTTTCAAAAGCAATAGGAAGAGGAATTACCCCAACACCCCCAACCCTAAGCATATCAAAACTCACCACCACCAAAACCACCATAAGTGCCTAAAATAAAACTTGTGATTTAAAACGTTATTGCTTTTTAAACATAATGTTTTTGACTCTTATTCAAAAGAAACTGTATTTGATAGTGACAGAATTTTAACAACTCAGAGTATCACTCTACAACTTTAAAAAGCATATTATGCTGCTGCTGTTTTTGGTCCTATCTCCTTTGGTTTAGTACCTGACAGCATGCTCCGCTGCCCACCTCACTAAATAAGTGAATAAATACTTAACGCTTGTATTTTTGTTGCCAAATTATAGCAATGTGAATGGGAAAAGGCTAGTGAGAGAAGCATGCCGTGTTAAAAGTGTAATCTCTTTGTTTCTGTTTTGAAGAAGGATATGCAAACATGAATCATACATCATGCTTCTGCTACAGTAACTCAATATCCTCTGCTTGGTTAAATAACAGACACTTGGCACATACAAAATTGACATTCTTGCCAAGAACTGAAATTCGCAGCAACTCTGAGCTCTGTTGAAACCCCACTGTTGATACTTAAGTTGTACACAGCGCTCCACCAGGATCAGCTGCAACATGTTAAATGAGTATTCAGCATCAGAGTGACTATTTAAATCTCTCTCCATCTCTGAAACAGTTGTACTAAAGCTGAAAAGAAGGCTTTTGAAAAGATCTTCAGGAGAACAGAAGGTTCTTCTTGCATTGTACTGCATTAAAAAACAGTATCAAGGCATACAGAAATGCCAGAACCCGTGCAAGTTCTGAAAATTTCTCTAATAGCAGCATCAATACAAAATTAATCCTTGTGTCGTGCTCCAGAAAAAGGTGAAAAGTCAGAGGCGTTACAAGTACGTCTTAAAAGAAATATAAACAAAACACTGTCTTGTACTTTTTAATCAACCTAACTCAGTGTAAGTAAAATATATGAAGAATATTTAGATATCCAACCCCATTTCTACCAAGCTGTTACAAGAGTCCAAAGAGTTGGCAGTAGTTTCTTCCTGAGTGCTACCAGAATCTTATTTCTGAATTTATATTACCCTTTAAGGATGAGGAAAACAGGCCTTCGTGTAACTGATTCAGTGCTCATATGCTTCCTTGTTCAGCTTCAACAGATCCGACAGAAATGACTTTAAGATCCCTTTTTACATATCTATTCACTGTGAATAAATACATCTGTAGCCTCATCCCATTCAAACATACTGTGAACTTAAAGCTTCATCCTTCCCACAGAGCTACGTATATAGAGCAATATATACTGCATATATGGAGCAATTCACTATTTCCCTTTTTGAGGCAGAACCAGCATTGCCTTTACTTTGAATTATGGAACTATCCAAGTGAAAACAGGAAAAAAAGCTTAACATACCATTTGGGATAGTCATCCATTGGACCGGGAAACCTAGCATAATTTTTCCTCTTGTCCTGATTATAATCTTTTACAATTTAACCTAGAACATCATTAGTACTTGTTTAGGATAAACAATGATTATTACCTTTTCATTGCTGATTAAAGATGCTGAAGGACAATCTAGGTAGCCAATGCTGCTTTAGCTTCTCAGCTACTTGTTCCCCAACTAGGTAAATTAAGAATCATTGTGTCTTGGAGCAGCTCTAGTTATAAGAATTCATGTTTCCTATGATACGCTTTCTTACTTTTTCTTTATTAAAATGGACTATTTTAATAACAATACATTAGTTTTCCTTCAAATTCATATACCTACAACTTAAGTTATCTGTCTTTATATAAAAGACCCAGTATCTTCAGTGAAACAACAGTGATGGACTTGTATTTGTAACTTACTAAAACAGAAATCACAAGTTAGGTTTGACTTTGCTACTACTTCTTCTTTGCAAATACTATTAAAAGAATAAGGCCAGCAACTATTCACCAAAATATGGGTGCCTAGTACCGTTTTTAATCCCTGGGGGTATCTAAGACACCTGCATAGGGCAGGCAGACAAAATTAAAGGGAAACTCAATCCTGGGGGACATTGTGGAAGAGATGAACATGTGATGGCTTTTAAAGTAGTACTACTAATAAATAATAGCCTAGGCTGAGGCAACTAAATCCTGCTGTTAAAGTCAGCTGATGGGGATTCAGTGCAAAATACAGACATCTAAAAGTTGAGGTCAGTGTGTGAAATAGGTGTCTTAGCTCCCATGATAGTCAACTGAGATCTAGTCAATATGGGTAAGGGGTCTAGAAAGAATCAGGAAGCCACACAGATGATATCTGCTTTAAGATGTTTTCTTGGCTCCATTGGCTTTATTGACTGTAAAGGGAATTTAGATACATAGCTCATCTTAATCTGAGCCTCCCCCAACTGTCTCTCTGCATGGGAGACCATCCATCAGAAAGCCATGACCAAGCCTTCGACTTGATTAAATATATAATTTCCCTCTTCATTGTAGAATTGATAAGGGCATCATTATTATACAGGCAGAAGATATTGCAAATGGCAGTATGCTTAGCTGTTCTGAAGCTCTGTCTCTCTGCTGCCAGCTCTGAGTGCAGAGGCTCTATCTGGTATGCACTGACCCCTTCTGGAGACGGGGCCTCGCTGATGCTCTGAAGGACTTGAGCTGGCCAGAGGTGAACCAGGTCACCTTTGCTTCCTCCCTGTCTGTCAGTCTTTTCCTGCAGTGACATTGCTCGAAGCTATAATTTCTGCAGTTTACTTCCTCAGAATACACATCCCTCAGATACTGCCCTTCTCCAGATGTAGTTGAACAGTAAGGATCTCATTCATTTGCAAAATATCCTTTATTAATTTCCTGCAATTTTGCTCTTAAAGCTGTCAATAAATAAAGTAACTGCCACTGTTTAATATCTACTAAACAATAGGTCTAATCAAGAATTCTGTAACCTAATGATAAAGTTCCATAATGGTGATGTCCCACATGATTATTATTTCTGTTGCAAGAGAAACAGTTTCTAGAATATAAAAGCATAAAATGAAGGGTTAAAGAAATTAGTCAATAGCTTGTGCATGTTTATATTAAAAAAAAAAAAAAAGGCAAAAGAACATTGGAAAGGTCTAATTAAGAAAATTTGCTATGTTCAGTTCTTTCCTCTTATAATTAAGACAAATCTGTGGATTATTTTTTTCCCACTGCAAAAGTCCTAGGTTTATTACACATTGCACTTTAATTGCCCACTTACTCCAATGAAATGCCACATCTGAGACTGATTTAGACACTGTACAACAAATATATAGAATTACTGCAGAAAAATCTCCATCGCATTTAAGCATCAGGGAGGTGTAACAAAGTCTCTCTCAATTCAGCGAGTTTCTAAATGTATGTGGTATTTATTCAGGACACTAATGAAAACTTACAGAGATTTCACTTCATTTAAAGTAAATTTCTTCGTCAGTTGAACTATGGAAAATCTAGTGAGACACCTTGCCTTACTTCTGATCTTTGAAGAAAAATAAGCCCAGACCTTCTTCCTCACCATCTCTTCCCTTTCCTTTGTCAGAATACTAACACAAATTAGAAATCCTATATGATTTTCTTCTTTTTTTTAGAAAGAATCTTTCCTTCATGTGATGAAAAAATATCCACTTAGCTGACTAAAGGAAAAGAAAAGTGTAGCTGAAGAGTCCTTAAAGCAAAGTCTACAACTCCAGGAGAGAAGAAAGTAGTAAAATAATAAGCTGCTTTCTTCCAATTGTAAATTTTAAATGAATTTACAAAAAGCACACTTCTGCAATTAGGATTATTGAGTAAATGTTGCACCTTGTTTTCATCATCTCTAAACCCTAAGGTGGGCAGGCTCAGAAACAAAGGCTGGTCACATATACTATCCAGGGTTGAAACATTAGTTGTTGTAAGTACCTAATAATTAAGGAGGGCTTGTTTCTTTACTGCCATTGTGATGTTAACAAGCATTTTCAACTGTGAAAAGTGACATCAAAATGGTTATAGGGTACCATTGTCTTTTTCTTATGCATTTCATGGAGACAAATCTGAAGCAGAAGAGAATCCAAACTCAAGCAAAGAATGTAGCTATTCTAGAGCAGCACCCCAGCAATGCAACCGAGTACCCTAAAAGAATACAAATTATGGCTACTGTCCTGGCAACAATGATAAATCCAGACCAGGGACTGGTTAAAATCTATGTATTTTTCTTTAAAGACTCCATTCCTACTTTTTCTTCTGTCTCCATATGCATGCTTCAGTTTATATTCTTAACTTATTCATAACCAATTTAAGTAAAAAACCTTCACTGAAGCAATGACAGAATCAGAAGCACTTAACGGACGAGACCGTGATTTTGTGATTGTCACAAGTATGTTCTTAGCTAAGATTGCCTTAAGCAACCAGCCTCAGGAAAACTGACCTACAAGTATACATTTTAGTTGAGTTTAATGAGATTTGGATGAGGCTGCAAAAATAAGAAGTGTAGTTCAGATGTATTTGTAGTTCTTGAGAGATTGTGATAACACATTTCAGTAATTCCACAGCCAATACACCTTCTAAAATGTTTACAGAGGAAGGTACTCCAATTGCCAAAAAAAAGGTCCTAGTAACCTCACCTTAAAAATGCATGACACTAAAAACTCAAGCGCGTTATTTCTAACTACATTTCAGAAAAGAAAGAAAGTTAGAAAGGAAATGTATGGTAATGAAGGGGAAAAAAAGAACACAAAGTAGCATTTGAGGATAAATGTATTACATTTTTATCAAAATTAAACAATCATTTTCACATTTTAGATAGATCAGTATTGGAATATGTCCTTTGCAAGACATTTTACACAAAATGGGCAAAGCCAAGAAGAACACATGCCTGCAGCCTTAATGTCCTTTCTATGTTCTTGATGTCACCCCTGCAGGATTCCTGCTCTTCTATCAACATGGGAGGTTAAATTTTGTATGCATCTATTAGACATAGTTTGGGTACACAAAGAAGAATCACAATTGGAGCAGTATTGTCTGATATTCATGTGACCGTTTAACATGTGTACATGCAAGTAGTATACTACTACTCAGATATGATTTAATCGTCTCATGAACTAAATGTTGGGGAGGAAAAATTATGGTTAACACACAAGCAAGGCTTTTCTGTCTTGCAAGTTGTTAATTAGATTATCAGTCAACTTCGGAGATAAGAAACATTTCTCCCTCTCCATCACTGCTCTCAAAAAAATCCTGCAGAGATACATACATACACATACATACACAGATAATATATCACAAATAACTGTCAAGCACTGGTGAACCCTGGTACTCTGATGGTTAACTGGAATGCAGCATTCCTTTGAGAGGATAAAAGGAATAAAGTTCTGGAAGCCAGAGGTAATATTTCAGCCTCAGATTTTATTAGACACAGTTTCGTTTCTAAGCATGGTATGTCCCATAGAGCTAGAGAAATTACTATCTCTGGTTCTCAAAGACTGGAATCCTTCATCTCTCTCATAATCCCTCAGTAAGAAACAGAAAATCACTTTTAACATCTCCATAACACCTTCAATTTTTCATGTTGAATGTTCTTTTTATTGCTCGTCTAAGAAAGGTGCAAAAGTCTCAGTTATTACTTATTATTCCATACCAGTTTATTACTTCTTTTAAAATATGGTGCTTCCATTCTCCAACTATTTGCTTTACACACTGCTATATATATCAGCCCAGCACTCTTTTCTTTCAAAAAAGATTGGGAGAAGGAGCAGAAAGAGGTTTATACCACAGGATCCCATCAGTCCAAGAGTCTATATACCCACCTAATTTGGTGTGATCAAATCGAATGCAAATGTCAAGTCCCCCTTCTAAAAATCAGTCAGACGAAAACATGCATTTTAACGACTGATTACATTTCTAAGTAACTTCTATAGATGGTGAAAGATAAGAAATTTTTAATGGGAAAAATATTGAGATAAAATGGAGAGACGATGTTAATGTTCAATTCTCACAGAATATTAAAAAAACCCTAAAAGCTAATGATTTTATTTACAGAAAAATAATAACTATAAAATATATTGTTTGATAAAATAATATATTCCAAATAAGTCCCCCATAATGCTAGTGCTACCAGGCCCCTGGATCCATATCAGGAAGTTCAGAAGCTCAGATTTGCCCAGATTTTAAACAGTTCAGGGCAGGGCAGGAGAAATAAGTAACTTAGCTGCAAGATGACCCACAACAGGTGCAAGCAAGGCAGAACTACAATGCTCTGCCATGCTACGGCCTCTATTGCTGAGCAGTATTACACCTAGAAAAGTAACAAAGAACATACCACAAGATATTATCACCTTTCTCCCTACTATTTAAACACAGAACATCATCTCAAAGCTAAAACAATGATGACCAGTTTTTTTAAGGTTTCCAAGTCCAAATCTATTATCTTAGTATGCTTATGCTTATGTAACCAGTGGTTCCTCCATACCAAAGTAACTTTCACCGAAGAAATCAAATGGCGTATTCTTCAGGTGTCTACAAAGCGTCTATAAAAACAGTATGGATGGCTTACCACTTTTTTGTTAAGGCAAGTGCACATAGACATTTGCTAATTACATACCCAATTTATACATGGAAAAAATATTTCAGGGAAAAGGTCATCTTCTAAAGAAGTTACCACCAGTACATGCTGCAATGGTCACACTGCACATTTCCAGAGCAATTCCAATGGTTTGGTTGAAAAATATACATTTTTAATCAGAAGGCAGGCACAAACTCATTTCCTGCTGTTCCTGTTTTCTGCCTTTCTACAACAGCCTTTAAGTCTCTCTATACTCTACTTTGACTACAGTGTAATGGTTCCCAAAAACCTGGCATGTAAATGCATTTCTTTTTCAAATTAACATTCTGAATTAGTCAAAATTTTCCAGATTTTTTTTTTTGTTCCCTGTTTTCTTTAAACAGAATGGAAGTTTCAGACATAGAATGGACTAATGTTTATACAATTTGAGACACTCTACTGTTGCTTGTCATTTTGTATTGGTTTACTGTGTATATGCTTTCCTAAAGTTCATCTCATCTAGTATCAAGAAAATAATTTAATTTATTTTTAAAAGAAAATATTTCAGGAAAGTCAGCTTCGCATATGACACTTCTAATCAGACATTTAAGCCTACTATAACAGCTTATCTTTAATAAAGTCTCTGAGCTTTAATTTATTTGCTTTTAGAAACTCATACTGTTCAAAAGAAACAGTGAAAAGCAATACAGAAAGGGTAAAACAACAGCAACAACATCGGCATCTTCAAGCCCATTTTTGAGCGACATAAGTTAGTAGCTTAGTTTTAATGGCACTGAGCCGCTTTACGCTGATGGCCTGCTGTTACTGATCCTGAGAGCATAATGAAGAGTATTAAGTGTTTAAATATAGATGTCAATAAAATACATGACAAATAATGGCAGATAGTGGGAGTTTGCAGAGATCTACTATGCTGATATAAGTTGTAATAGACCATTAATGAGAAATGGACTAGAGAAAACCCTGATAGAAGAGATTGATCAAAATAATTCATAAAGCCTCCCCATTTCTGATAAAGGACTTTTCTAAATGAAGACATTATAGCCTAGAGGACTTGGCTGTGAATTTACAACACACTAGTGACTCCACACGGACTCCATGCCTGCACATGCTACACTCGGGCTGGTGAAATCAAGTATGCTTCCTCAGGCCACATGTCACGTGTTCAAAAGAGCATGAGGGTCAGTGTTAGATATTGTTGTGGATTAGTTGGAATGCTATAAATGCTCCTATGGCTTATGGCAAACCCATATTTCCTTAATTAGAAATTGAAGTCTTTATAGCACTTTTGGTAGCTCTTTCCTGCAATGAACACAAATGTGTTTACAGATATTATTGGAGGGAAATGGCTGGAAAGTATCTTTATGTAGATGCACATGCATCAAAACCTGGAGATTAATCCATTATCTACTGCTTTTATTATTGCTCTAATTCAGGCAAAACTGATGAATATGAAGCGCTGCTTCAGATGAATGCTCATATTAAAAACCGTCTCAGCATTGTGCCTTCTCACCTGAGGACAGGGAATGTTCTTTACTGTCTTCACAAGGTACAATATTGCCCAGACTCTTCGAAATCTGACACTTATCATTCAGGAGGATTATTACATGTTCCTCACTAAACTTTCATGTTGTTAATCATGTGTGGCTCTGGAAAGAAACAGTGTTTAAGACTGCTGTGGGAAGCCAGTGGGTTTCAATGCTCTTACTCATAATAATTTCAGTATCTCATAAACTATTTATTAAGACTACAGTTACCAAGTAGTAACCAGCCAGCCAGTAACCTATCTAAAATGCTATTTGGAAGACAAAATAAAATGATGTGTGCAGAAAGGAAAAGAGAGGACTCACCTGTAAGGTAAAAACAACAGGTGATTGCTTGGCATTCAATGCTACATGATTCTTAATGTTTCAGTGTCTCTCTGCAACACGTTCCTGATGTAAAGTATAATACACTTTGCAACTAAAGCAAACATACATATGTGCCCACACACACTCATATGTATACACACATATATAAATAAGAGTAGTGAATTACAGAAATTCCATATTCAGTAGAACTTTAAGCCACAGGAAAGAAAAGGAATAACCAGAAAGGAGTATCTTGTCTGACATTTAACTACAGAGGAATCAAAAAGCAGAACCTGAATACTATTAGCTCGTAAGTCCTGCTCCAGCTACAAAGTTGTTATGGGATTGAACTGCTGGGCCACGACACAAGCTAGAATGCATTATGAGGAGAAAGATGGAAATACTTAGACTGCTCTTAGTTGAAGTAGTAGTAGTAATAATAATAACTCCTTTAATTTGTGTTGTATACTGAATTGAAGGAAACAGTTAAGAGAAATACAGAAGTTAAAAAGGTTTGCTTGAAAAGATTCATGTCAGTAAACATCAAACATTTATAGCACTTCCCCAGCTTACTTCAGTAAGCTTCAACTGGCTCTGCAAGCTCTCTCCAGACATGATCAGTCCTAACATTGCATCTTACTCGCTCGCTCTGACTGTTCAACCAATTTTCCAAGACAAAGAGAAACATTCCTCCTGTGAAATAGGAAGGACAAATAATCTATTCAGATCCTGCCTAATTTATGAGTTCTACATTTTCCCCAATTTTTCTGTTCTCCCCTATTTAGTATTTTCTCAGAATGATGCCTCTGATCTCCCCGATGAACCAATAGTGTTTCTTTTTGCAAGTATCTGTTCCACTGCAACTTCCCTTTTGAAGTACTTATTTCAACACTACTTTATGCACACTTCTAAAGTATAAACCTCTTTTTTCTTTGCCCAACCGTTCTTTGCAATCCTGTATTTTCAGCAAAAAGCATCCCAGATCTTAAATATGATTCTAAGATGCAGAAAGATAAAAATACTTTCCAATTCTTGCTAACAGTTTATCTAGCTACATGGCTAATTTGTTGTGTCTGTTAGAAATGTAGACAATTTTGGAAACTCTGTTATTTAATATATACTCACTGAGCATTTTGAACACTGATGGAAGTCACTGATTTCTCCTGAAATATTCATATCACCATCTATCTCTCTTCAATCTTGCCGTAACAACCTGTGTCATCTTTTTGCACAAAACCCACTAGAAGTTGGCCTGACTCCTTTCTACTCTGTAATGTGTAATCTTTCAGAATTACTAGACTCAGAAGAAAGATCCCATCAATTCTTTCTCTCTCTCTGTTAACCCACCTAGTTCAGCAAACCTCATGGTGATAGTGGAACTGTGTAACTCAAGACCTGTAATGTGCATTGCATTCTAGAAGATGTGAAAATGCAAAAAAAACCCAAAACAAACCAAACCCAGAGACAGCTCTCTATTAGCTCTTGTCAAAGCACATATTTTTTTAATTCAAAATTTTGCTAGTATTAATTCATCCTGTAGAAGAAAAAATATTCAGAAGTACATAAAAAAGTTATTTTCTACAGTTGCCTACTTTCCTTTTTCAATACCCTCCAGAAGTAAAATACCCAAGACAATATTGCTGAACATAGTGTAAATGAAAAGTTACTGGAAACTTAATGCAAAAAAACTGAACTGTGGAAAACAGTCTGGTTTTGTTTGCTAAGTGGCCTCACACTAAGCTTTTTATCCAGGTGGTGTGGGAATGGAACTGACACATACTACACTTCCAAGATTTTAATGATGCCCAGAGCTTTCATTTTCTTTTACACTCTGACAATGGGAAACATGGCCTCCTTATGTACGACATAAAATCTAATAAAGAAACCAGCTGTTCTTTCCCTGGTGAACCCTGAAACTCTGGTCTGAAGTACAGCAGTGTCAAGTTTTTTGAGAAAAAAGTGTTAAATAATTGTACTGTACCTGGACAAGTACAATACACTCAACTCTTCTTTCTTCTTGTCTGCATATATCAAATACACTGAAAGAAGTTGTACATCTGACTGGTATAAACCAGCAAAATAATCTATCTGCTTAACAACTAGCAAGTTTTACATAGTTTCTTGGCTTTTGCTGTCACCGTATTCTAAAGTATATCCTTTCTGTTCTAACATCTCTCATAAACATATATTGCAATAATGAAAACTGATATATCTGTTCTGCCAAATGCTGGCTACCTAGTGAAAACAGGAAAAGAAAATATTATGCAATCAAAGTGTGCTGAGAGACCCTAGCAACATCACAGGCCATATTTCGCTCTTGACACCACCAGCAAACACTGATATTTTTAAGATCACAATCTCAGCAGGAGGATTGCTTGGTTTTCCCCTTGCCATAGTCTGAAAAAATTCAAGAAGTCATTACAATATCTGTATCACACAGCATTATATTGCAGCTGGTTGTGTGCAGCTGCAGAAATGTTGCCCTGAGTCATGTTGCTCTAACTGCCATCATAGGGACGCATCTACACTCAATGTTTGGAGAACATACAAATGAAGGAACCTCCAGAGTTACTGCTCCTGTATTTGAATAGCAATCATTCATCTCAGCTACAAAGTGCCAGTAACAGCAAAGAAATGTTAAAGAAACACAGTTTTAACCATCAGTTAAACTCAGTTGTAACTAAGCATGAAAATGCTCTTCTTGCAGGTCACCCTTCCAGTCCATCCAGGGTCTCTCCTGATCCTTCTTGCCAGGACATAGTCAGCTCCTACATGGCAATGCTAGAACATAGCCTGGGCTTGGGGGTGAGGATATCTGTGAAAATTCAGGTTCAAAGGCCAACTTAAATGTACAGATAGCCCTAGCACTCTTTCCCAGCCTCTACAAGAGCCAAAATAAACTCCACAAATACATAGAAAATCCATATTTAAGAACACAAAGAGCTTTTCCAGATTGATGGTGATATAACACTAAATAAGATAGTTTAAAATCTTCTATTGGCTGTGGTATGAAGTATAGGTTGTTTTTTGTTGCTTTTACAGTTTTTTTTTTTTTTGTTCTTTGTTTGGTTTGGTTTGTTTTAGTATATATTCTCATTCTGCTATACATGCAGGAAGGACCTCAAGAATTGTCTGGATATGGAATAATCTTAGTAAGCATCTAAATCCCCAGGAATACCATTTTGCTGTTATCTATATTGTCACATTTAATCTACAAAGTAACACCCAATAGTTAGTAAGTAAGTTATCTAGTAGTTAGTAACTAAGGTATCCAAGGGACACTTACCCACTGGACAGAGTGATTTCAGAAAAGAGTTTTTCATATGCATGTACCTTGCTTTGATGCCCTTTCTCAATCATATTCATCATCAAGAGCTTCCTAGCTTAATACATACAAACATCACTGATAACAGAAAACTCCCATAATTTAGTGGCTGAAGAGAGGGCTTCTTATCCTTTTTCTTCCCATTCTTTGAGTATGGAATATACTTTCAAAGACAAAGTATTCCTTTCCCATTGTAACTCTTATTTCAGGTTTAACCATGAAGATTAAATAAATGCTACACTGTAATTAGTTGAGCAAGTGCTAAATTTATCCTAACACTGAGGCCAAAATATGGTGAGACACATTTTCCCTGCGAACAGGAAAAATTGGGCTGATTTCACCTTTATCAATCCAGTCTGCTGTTTGCTAGACTCAATATGAAACAAGTTTTCAGTGCTGTTTTGAAAAATCATTTTAAGTCTTTTACATTCTAAGTTTTAAATAAAGATGTTGCAGCAAAAATACTGTAGTAATTTGGTATTATTCACTTACCTATTGAAGTTACAGGAAAGCCAAGCCATTTGCACAGCAGTTCAGATATCCATGTTAGCAATCCATCACCATGTTGAAAGGACATGAAAGAAAAGGAAGAAAAAAGAAAACAATAAGCTCTCTTGCTTGTTTCCTCAAGAAAAAAAAAAAAAAGCATTAAAACAAACCTATAAATAACAATGTTACATCCTGCCGTGGAATATAATCATTTAGGCAGGTAAGTTCTAGTGCTCTTTTTTTTCCTGTTATCATTCATTACAGCAAGACAGTTGTTAAAGTAGCTGCTAAAAGAAAATGGTGAATAGTACTTACATTACACAAATAAAAATTGAACAATCCTGTTATGTTTGAAGCATGCTACATTCAAACAGTTTCACAGCATTTTTGTAAATTACTTGAATGCACTCTTTATCTGAATATCAGCAGGCAGAAGGCCAAAATGGAAATTATGCAATGAGAAGGAAATTGAACAATTCAGATATGTTTATGGAAAACTCACAAATCAGGGCATCTCATTTGGCACCAAATAAAGCTGTTATTCATGATGTGAAGCTACAAAAAGGAAAGCTGTTCTCTGGTATAAAGTGTAGCTATAGTAGTATGAGCTAAAAGAAATAGTTTCTTAATAGAAGAAATAAAGGGCGACATTGCCATAAAGAGATGCTCACACTAGGTCATGTATACTCAGCTGAAATCAAACCAACAAGAAACTATAGCGGTGCACCTTTTCCTTTAACACCATCTCTTTGACATGGTATAATGACCCCAAGCAACAAATTTCATCTCTAAGTCATCCCTTTTTCTGCCTACATAAATATTTTAGTTCCACATCGAACCTGGAAAGGACACAGATGTTGAAAGAGTATCTCCTCAGAAATTTTTCTAAGATCATTTGCTGGGCTGCTAGGAAGCTACAGTGACTACACCAATTCCTGTAAGTGGGACTCTGATCACTTCCAAGATGTGGCCTGCTCTGTAGATTTATCAAATTAGATTTCCTCTCATAGACAAACATGCTAAAAAGCTTTTTATACAGTAGAGCTGTAATTAGAAAAACCAAATCTTGACTGAGCTTTGGCATTTATCAAATAGCTGACTTTGCCAGAGTCACACCACGCCTATACATGAAAGAGAAAACACTTTCTTTGTTAAGTCATTCTGCTTAGAGTAAGTAATTTTAAAAATGTAGCAACATCACCATTAAATAAACCTTAATTATTCATTCACATAAGTAAAAATTTATTCACAAGAATGGAGGAGCATAAAAATCCTCAAATACTAGAATGCAAGATGAACAGACTATTTGAGTTTATTCTGCAGGTAAATATGGACCTTAAAACGGTACCTGTGATAAGAAGTTACTTCACTTCTCAAATAATCTGTTTACATGATAGTGTTTTAGCTCCTTTGTAGCTTATGCATTTCACTCAGCCTACCCAGAGGCCTCTAAGCCTAGATGCATGGTAATCAGTCTTCACCAACATGGGCAATAGAAACGAACGGCATCATTAATTAAAATGTGCTTTGCTTTTCCATGCCTGTTAATGTGCCAAATACAAGTATATGACCTTGAAGTTGAGGGGTCCACCTTACCCAAAGGGGTCAAGAAAAGAGAATTTCCTTCACTAAGCTCACATTTCAGGGATAGTACTGAAGTAGAAATAGGAAAATGTTACAGTCTATCTGTTTCATGGATTGTGAACTTTTCTATCCTATTCTAGTATAAGCACTCCATGATTTATCAATGCATATGCTCAGCTGCTTTAAAAAAGTGAAAGATTGCTATGATAATATGCTGATACCCACAAAAATCAGTTTTAACAAATTTCCTTGTCTTAAAAAGAAAATAAATGAGCCAACAAAATATGTTTTCATAACCTCCCACTACTTTGAAAAACAAAAAGATAAGAAGACAACTCTACCTATACTCCTATTTACAATGACAGAAATAGAAAAACACTGGTATTACATAAAAATACATAACCAAAAAAATCCCAAATAAAACAATTTAATAAGAAAACACTTATCTCCCACAAAAAGTCTTAACACTTACTGTTCCCTGTCTGCCCTGGTGTAAGTGATATTTTTGATATCACTTAAAAACAACAAAATAAATGAACCCTTTGGCAGTATTTTCTCTTCTGTCTTCCCACAACATTCACGAGTAGCTAAAAAAGCACCATCTTTTGTTGACTTTTGATTTTCCTGGCAGTCACAGGCCAGTTTCTCTATTTCTGTAAAAAGACACAGCTCAGCTGAAGTCAGTAGTGAGGCTTCAGCCCCCCTCGAGTCATGTACATGACACTGAAACTGTTTGTTGTGGAAATTATTCTGCCTATCACAGCCCAGATATTCAGAAAAATGTGGGTGCTTTCCTGAGGACTGGAAGATATATAAAACTGCCAGCTTACTGGCTATTGTTGCATATTTAAAGTACAATCAAGGGCATTCATTTCCAAAGAACACTGTATTTGTACATCCACTTCTCTGATAACCTGTATCATAACTCAGTGAAGACTAAGTAGCAAGGAGAGATGCACAGAGAAACTAACGGTGCTGTCATTTTTTCTGCAGGCAGAAATTACATTATCTTTTTTATTTTTGGACAGAAAATTACTCTTAAACATTTTTTAGAAGTTTATCTGCTTTAAAGGGGGTCATTCAGAGGTCTCTACTGTTCTCTTTCATTTCTCATGACAGTTGACTGAACCCTTGATCTTTGACCTGGACAGAAATTAACCCTTCACAGTCCACCATCTGAGACATTAATATTCCTAATAATGAGAAGTTATTAAAATCTTAAAAGTTCAGTGGAGCATTTCAAGGACAGTGGAATTAGACTTCAGCAAATACCTACAGATTTATTGCATAATGCAAACCATTTGATTTGTTGGGATATATGCTCCAAGGCAAGGACTCAGCCATCCTTTGCTGGCATGGAAACAGCCACTCAACTAATTTAACTTGATTTGCACTACAAGAGAGGGTAAAATCCTTGTTTTGGCCAATTGCAGCTATAAATTACTACTCTTACCCCTTCCCATGCTCCCCCTCAACTTTGTAGTGGAAGAAATATAATTTGTTAAGCAAATTGAAACTGAGAGAATGACAGCTTATCAAATAGCACATCACATTTCATCACTGGTGTTGTATTACACACAGGAACTGTGCTGTTGGTGGGGGCAAAACTATTGGTGTGCCAGTGGGAACTGACAGCTGCAATGCTCCAAGCGCTATGCCAGGTACAGGGATACATGGAAGAAAGGGGCAATCAAGGTTCCTAATTCATTCCATTCTTCTCAAAGTCAACAGATCACTTTATGTGTCCTATACGCTTTAGCCTATAATTTTTGGAATAGTACTTCCACTAGTTCATTGCTGACCAGCTTTTCTATTCCACTTAACTGAAATTCTCAGGTAAGTCAATGGTAACATGTCTACTTATATATCTTCCATGCAGTATCATTCTGATTCAAGTTATTCCACTGATGGAGCAGCATTAGCACTTGAGATTTCCACCAGGAAATGTTTCCTGCCTCTATATGACCTAATCAGATTCAATAAGGTTTGGGAATAAAAGGATTATCACAAATAAGAGGAATTACACACAGAGAACAAATTGGGACCAGAGTGAAAAGAAAATGAAAATATAAATAAACTAAAACAAAAATTTTCATGCAGGGAGAAAATTGTAGAAAAGAGCAGAAATGCAAAAGTCACAGGATGCTCTAAAACATGAAGCATTGAGACTGCAAAGATCAGCAAATCTGTTTGTAGAGGAAACCAGTAAAGTTTGTTGCAACTATTATTTTGAGGTCTTATCAAGATTAAGCACACCGCACCGCCATGGGCTGCTTGTCTGCAACAGAGATGTTTCCAAAATATTAGACTTGATGAAAGAGAAACTTTCAGAATGGAAATGTGACCAGTACATCCACTGACAGTCTCTATAGCCTTGGCAAGATTTCCTGGTTAACAACTGCACTGAGGTTAAAGAAGAAAGTAATGCCTCCTCTGCACTGGCTGCTGCCATTTTTCTTTGAGTGGTAGCAGGGCACTGTCAAGCAAAGAGCATCTCCTGAAGAAGAGCATAAACCCAGTGGCAGCTGCCAGCTACCGAAACCTTGTATGACAGTGAACATTATCAGGGGGTTGCAGCCACGTGTGCAGAATAAACAAGACAAAATATTAACTATTAACAATTACTGAAGGGCTGATTAAATAAAATTTGCAATGCAATACTCAGTTTGTCCTGTCAATCCTAACTAATGCATCACCTATTAAGTTGGAAAAACAAAGGCGGAAGAGTACCAGGATTTGTGAAACCGTCTTTCTGTTTACTGTGGCTGATTCATAGAGCTTTGGCTAAGGTAGATTAGAAAATTTCTGAAAGAAAACATTATTACTAGTATGAGTACACTTTTTTTTCTTCAACTGACTTTATGATTTAATGGAGGATTTTTTTTTTTTTTTTTTTTTTTAATTTAGG